>JANDEH010000007.1:11800000-12148454 GCA_024610705.1 Tetragnatha versicolor
CGTGTTTATTTTTGCTTGAATTGTGCTTGCATTGCATTTTAAATGTGTTATTAATTTTGGTTTTCTGAGATTCCTTATGAAACGCACACGCTTATTTGTTTTGTGTAGTTGATCTGTGTGATAAGGAAAATATAAAAATTATAAAATTACTTTTAAAAATTTGCCTGTAATACTTTAAACAGCCTCGTCGAATTTCGCAGCAGCATCTCATAAATCCTTCTGAAATTACATTTAGACCAATTATTTATCACCCAATACTAAATTCTGCCCTCAAATTAATACAAGTTTAAAATCTGAACATCTCGATTCCAACCACCCATTCTCAACCTATTTCTATCTCTAACACAATAACACTTTCCCTTCTGACGGCCCAAAAATTTTATACGGGATTAAATGGCTATGAAAGGCGTTCCAGGACCGGAAGGGTCAAAGGGAGCGGTAATTAGCCCACGTTACGGCAGACAATGGCCCCTCTGTGGAAAAGAGCTGACAAAATGACACTAACTAATCCCAAATTGGACACCGGGGAACCCTAGAACTAAACGATTTCATTCAAAATCGACTGGGTAATAGCGAAGTCTTTTACTTCCCTGGGTTCTGACAATATGTATTCGCTAGCGTCTGTCTTGCGTTGGACGTCCAATTAGGTTTACAACTTCGGGATACGAGTTACTGTGGTTTCAATGTCATAGGAATTAGACAAGTTAAATTATGTTAAAATTGGTTTGATTGTCGAAGGTGCTGTGACAGAAATGTAGGTGATACTACGTGATGTAGTGTTTGTGGCATTTGTATGGAAACAAGACCTGATAATTGGAGTTTAAAAGTGTTGACAAATTTATTATTATCAGTTATTTAACTTCCTAAATAGGTTTCTTCTTTGCCTTCTTATTTTATAATTTTGACTTTAACTTCCTTCCCCAAAACCTGATTAATTTCAAAACGTAAAAAATAGTATAGAATAATCTTTCATGAGTGGATGGTTTCTCGAGTTAATTCTGTTTTTATAACTGGAAATTTGAAATACTATTTTATATTTTACTTATCACTGGTACACAAGTCTTCAATGAAGAAAAATTCTTTTAAAACCCTTTATTTACCGACAGTACTTACAAGTACCGCCAACTTTAAAATTACATAGAATATCCATCCTTTCGAATATATTGACGATAATTTGCAGGAACACTCTTTCAGTTATCCTCTTCCAGGATAAAAAGCAACAAAGGTTGTATGATGAGTATTTTAGCGGGAAATGCAAATAGATTTAACTGAAGTTGTAAGTTTAGCTGCCATTTCGATCGGAATCACATGATTGTGATTTCTGTTCCCGCAAAAAAGTAGTTAAAGTCAAAAGTTAAGTGTATTATTTTTTAAGACTTATTACTGCGATAAAAAAAAGCTATGTTTTTCTTGTATTGTGAGAATATTTTAGCACTCCGTGTACTGACAGTACCCAAAAGTATCAATTTAAGTAATTGGCTCTAGCTAGCGGATTCAATTTTCCAAAGATGATTATTTTATTTATGTATATCCCTTAATTTTCAATTTAGTGACTCAAAAAAAGTATTTGCACGAAAAAAATTGCAGCGAATCATAAAGCGGTAAATAAAGGGTTAATATCAAATTCCTCAACACAGTTTACATTCCCTTCCCTTTTACATTCCCATTCCCTTTTGTCTGCCCTAAAACGAATATCCACCCATACTAATATAGCAACATCGTCTCACTTATAAAAGAACCTCTCAACTCAACACAAACAGAAAGTAATAATAATAATCACGTCCCACCACACTGGTGGAATTATAATCCAGCAGCACGTCAAATGTATTACTAACCGCTAAAAAGGCCGCTAATTTATGAAAATGAGGAAGAGCACACACACACACCCTGTTGATGATGGCATTATCGGATTAGAATGCGACCTGTGTGTTGTTTGAACGCACCGCCTAATTTGAATAATAGAATTAGTAGGTCTTCTCTCGAAAAACTGTTCGGTCGGTGGTAATTCGTTCTTAAGTGTGTGTGGGGGGGAGGGAGTAAACGGTTTTGGGGTGATTCTGATTGTGTTAATGAGGGGTTGGATTAAATTCCTGAGTGGAAACTTTGGTTTGATTGCTGTCTGGTAAGGCGCGTGCTTCTTAGTGGAATCGCGATGTGCAAAAGTTGAGAAGTATCTTGGTGTGTTGAACTTCACACAGAGATAAACGCACTTAAGATTTTCTTAACCCCTTAAGAAATCCCATGTTAAGTGCCGAAGGCGTATGTATACGCTGTATGAAAGTACGATGTGTTGCACTGTGTTTTCAATAAAAATAATACCAAGATAAACCTTGGAAGTGTTTTCTAATGCTCTAAGGAATTACTTATTTCAGAGAAGCAGTGGGGATGAATTGGAACATAATTTTTTTCTATAGGGATGATAATAATAAAAGCTGTTAAGTTATCCCCCGTGTGTATTTTTTAGTTTTTTATTCTGTTTCGTCCTATATTTTGTTTCAATCACTTCCGTTTTAGTTCACTTTGCATAGAAAATTGTTTTTTTAAATTAGTTTGACTTCAAGGAATAAAAAAGACATGCTTACTCGTATAACGGGTCGATTTGATTTACTTACCTTGTTTATTACTAGTTTTCTTTAACAGCTGATGATTTAGGTTTTAAATGGTACTCTACATCAGAGGGTGATTTAGTAAATGAAATAAACAGTCTTTTAAGTAGTATGCGAGTTCTAAAAGAAACGTACGCTCTGCCAAAGCGTAACTATGCGCTTCACGGTCGAAACACGCTGACACTGTGGAGCCAGTGCCTGCGGATTTCTGTGGAAGTTAAGGGGTTGAATAACAGACACTTTTTTTGTTATGTTTAACACCTTTTATGAAGGCAACTTTTGCTGCAGGAGCTTTTCTGTTTCGATTCAAAGATGAGGATTGACTTAGCGCTTCATCCATTTAACAGACGATATACTGTAAAATTATCTTTACATGAATACTCATTAACACTCTATCTCTCTCCCTTTCTTTCTTTCTCTGAGAAATATTATAATTCCTTACTATAAATATCGTCATTAATGGTTAGGAATGCGACATTAATCCACTTAAGCTCACTTCCCATAAGATACTCACTCTTAAAATTTTCAATAAACTTTAAAACTTCAGCAATCCCTGGTTTCCATCTCCCCTAACTCATAATCCTTCACCATTTTAAAAACCTTATCAAGTAGCATCCCTAATACATTTTTAACCGCAATCAACAACTAAGAAATGTAATTAACAACCGAAAAGTAGTATCAATTCGTTCAAGGTATTCACTTAAGCAATTAAACCGCTAAAAGGGCCCGCTGGGTGCATAGGGAAATAATTACGAAAACATTCGAACCATACAACTTGATGCAACTTTAGTCATCTTCTAAGTGCTCCATCTCTCTCATTACTGTGCGTCATTTAATTACTGAACATTGCCCTTTTAATACACAACGGGGACTAATCACGCAAGTTTTCAGCTTCTTAATTATTTATAGAGGGTCTATTTCGACGCTAGGCTTGTTGAAGCGGCATAATCCGCGCGGCGCAGATTTTTAACTGGTCGTTATGACGCCCTTAAGTGTCTCGCTTAGAGCGACGCCATTGATGCTTGCTCATAACCTCCTAATCATGCTTTAAGTTAGTGCGTTTTGGAAGTAGTATTATTTTTGTAATGCGATGTCGAAATGCGGTGAGGAGATTTACACCTTTGATTTGGCTTGGTAATTATTAACGATGCAATGTAAAATAATTCTTTTAGGGATGGGAAATGAAACATGAAAAACAAGTTTCTTAAGCTTAATATAAATTATATTGGAGAGGGACCGTTTTATTTATTGAAAAGCAGTTAATTATGTCTAGTTAAAGAGTTTCATTTCATTAAGAAGTCTTGCTTATATATATGACTCGCCCGGATTTCACTTTTTTAATCAATATCATTTGGTGCGTTACAGATGGGCTTCGCCAGTCCATTTTTTTTAATTTTTCTGGTGTGTTACAGATGGGTTTCGTCAGTCCAAATGTGGAAATAGTTAAGTAAAGGAGCCACTTATACAGGGTGTCCCACGAGAAGTGGCCCAACCCTATTAACTTTTGAACCCTTAAAGATATAGTCATGAAAGTGGGGTCTAGGTATAGTAAAGTGACCAAGCTCCATCCGATGAGATAAGTTTCAACGCCCTCTAGCGGACACTTTAGGAGTCATAATTTTTATTTTGAAAACTTACCTCTCTGGCAACTAAGTGTCAGGAAATTGAATCAAAACCCATTCGGGAGCAAAGAGATCATACGGGAGAACCTCTGGTTGTCTCTTAAAGCTTCATGTTTGTGTTCGTTCAATGTTCAACGTCTTTTATTTTAGTTCAAGTACTGTCTTTCTTCTTCTTTCTCAAAAGTTATCTACTTTTCTATACTATTTATGATTGTTTTATAGAGTAGTTTATATTATATACCCAATCCTTAATAAAACATCTTCTTGAACGAAAAATTTATCTCCCACGCCCACTCTTGATGCATTAAAAAAATATCTACTCTTTCGTGTGTGTGAGTCCAGAATATTTCAATTTTATACTTATCTCTAGACATATCCCAGCTCTAAAAAAAAATTTAGATCTACAATGTAGTATCTACTTCAAGTCATACCAAATTTACCACCAGAAAAATACGAAACAAAATGGACAAAAAACATCCTGATCGCAGTAGTAGGAAACATTGAAACCGTTCCAACCTTAACTTCATTACCAATAATCACACAAAGCAGGAAAATTGACAGAAGTTCAAGGTTTCGCTTTTTCATCTCTTTCTCTGTCTGAATGGGTAATTTATCCATTCAAAAAGATTTCCGAAAGTCGAATTCTTTTGCTTTGGTGGCGGCGGCGGGCATGACGATTAATATAAATTCTTTGATATCGGAAGGTATTTTCATCCATCTCGGAATTCTTTTCCGATTGTCCCTCCCTTCAATTTATTATCAAATGATCAGGGAACTTTCTTCCCTTTCGGTTTTAAAACGCATGATATTCTTTTCTGACGCTTTGGTGATTTCTCTCGCGAGTCAGGGACAGCACGCGATTAATACGTGATAAATGAACGGACGCTCTATTAGGGGAGTTTGGACTCGGTGCCGCGTAGGAATATCGGTTCTTCGACACGAATTGACCAAAAATTAAATATTTTAAGTAGATGATAATATTTTGAGTAGATTTTAAGTAGACTGATGCAGCCAATTTTCTGTGGTCAAACTGGTAAATTATTAAGAAGGTAAAAATAAACTACACTTCTTCAACTCTAATGACACTTCTAGTACATAGTTATTTAGATATTTTAACCCTTTATTTACCGCATTATGATTCGCTGCAATTTTTTTCGTGCAAATACTTTTTTGAGTCACTTAATTGGAAATTAAGGGATATATATACATAAATAAAATAATCATCTTTTGAAAATTGAATCCGCTAGAGCCAATTACTTAAATTGATACTTTTGGGCACTGTCAGTACACGGAGTGCTAAAATATTCTCACAATACAAGAAAAACATAGCTTTTTTTTTATCGCAGTAATGTCTTAAAAAATAATACACTTAACTTTTGACTTTAACTACTTTTTTGCGGGAACAAAAATGGCAATCATGTGAATCCGATCGAAATGGCAGCTATATTTACAACTTCAGTTAAATCTATTCACATTTCCCGCTAAAATACTCGTCATAGAACCTTCGCTGCTTTTTATCAAGTTGGCGGTTCTTGTAAGTATCGTCGGTAAATAAAGGGTTAACCTCTTACAGCCGTATTCACCGGTAACTTGACGGGCGGTTAAACGACAGTTAGCTTCTGATTGGCCGTTGAAGTAGGAAAAGTATTTTTCCACGAATCGGAGGTTTGACTCCCAGTTAACCCCCGGTCAATTTACCGGTGAATACGGCCGTAAGAGGTTAAAAATATCCATTGGGCATGCATGAGCGCACGGTGGAATATTAATTTATATAAAGTCGCATTTTTCGAAAAATAAAGTTATCACATAGAAGTATTGACTGGCTTCATTAGGAACGGGGAAATCCAAGTTTGAGAAATTTTGGTAGCTAGCTTGTCTACTTAACTCTTTTGAAGACGGAAGGAAGGAAGGTGGGGTAGTTTTTGGCAAGAAAGAACCAGTTTCGCTTTCTCTCTATACCTCCCCAACCCTAGGGAGAGAAGGGCCTCGCTCCCTCTTAATTTAAAGGCTATGTAAAATAATAATTGTTTGAGTCTAGAACTCCAACGTAGAAAACTTACTTTCTAGTTGTCATGACTTTCTAGAAATTCCGGCCTGATAAATTCTAAGACAAATCACATTAACATTATGAGAAGTTCTCAAAAATCGACATTTCTACCCTCACAGCACTGGCGAGAGGACAACGAGATAGACATCGAATCATGACAGTGTACTAAACCTGTACCTTTTCAGATTAGACATCGAATCATGACAGTGTACTAAACCTGTACCTTTTCAGATTACCAGGAACATTTCCACCGGTTGCCTTTCACATTGTTAGCTCCCTATCTATTCCCGCCCACTTTCTCTAAAGGACATATCCTCGCTCCTCTCTATCTATCCTCTGAGGCGTCGCGGGTAGGTGTCAGGAGTGAGCAGCCACCGTGCACGCGATAAAGAACGGTGTGTCAACCCCCTATCTGATGGAGGAAAGCGCAGGGAGATAGTGTCAAGGTGTGCGGAGGCTTGCTCCAATGAGAAGTTGTTGGACATGTCGTCGAATTTGGAAGCTTCTTCGATGTTGTTTCATGCGTGAGTGTGTTATACAGGGTGTCCCACGAAAAGTGGGCCAACCCCTTTAACTTTTGAACCCCTACAGATATAGTTATTAAAATTGGGTCTAGGAATAGTAAAATGACCATGCCCTATCCGAAGGGCAAATTTTTAACGCCCCCTGGCGGAAACTTTAGAAGTTAAAATTTTTATTTAAAAATCTATTTGAGGTATGTGAAAAATGTCAATGACTTAGTTGTTGAGCAGTATCGATTCAGTAGGAAAATACACTTTAAGCAGAATTATAACTTGAATAAAACCCCTAAAACACACGTTCAATTAGGTTGAATTTACGTAGATTTTATGTCTTAAAACGCTCCTGACGAGGCGAAATTGAAAATTTGTCAATTTAATGAACTAATAATACTCTTAGTCATTTACTTAAGTCATAAAAATGAAAATTTCTCATTTTTGCCTTGTGAGGAGCGTTTTAAGACGTAAAAACTACGTAAATTCAACCTAATTGAACGTGCGTTTTAGGGGTTTTATTCAACATACTTTTCTGCTTAAAGTGTCTTTTCCCACTGAATCGATGCTGCTCTACAACTCATGCATTGACTTTTTTTACCTACCTCAAATAGTTTTTAAAATAAAAGTTATAACTCCCAAAGTTTCCGCAAGAGAGCGTTGAGAGTTGTCTCATCGGATAGGACATGGTCCCTTTACTCTACCTAGACCTTACTTTCATGACTTGGGGTTCAAAAGTTAAAGGGGTTGGACCACTTTTCGTGGGATACCCTGTATAAGGTAGGGAAAGCTGACGGGGTTGATGCTCGCGTTTCAAATGATTATTCCAGCAGCATGTTTGATTGTTTCTTAATCTGATCTTAGCAGAGGGAAGTTAAGATTTTCTTGAGAGGCCAAAAGTAAATTGCATTGCAACATTTTATCCTTTGATTTTGGATTTAAATTCAGCAACAACAAAATAGTGGAACAAGTAAGGTGTCCTAAACTTATTTAACTCGAAAAAAAATCAGGTCTATTAAAAAAGGCCATTTTTATTAATAAAATGTCTTGTAAAGTTAAATTAAAATTCAGAAGGCAAAATTAATTTAATAAAAGGAGACAGGAGTAAGGCGCCTTAAGAAACTAATCTTAGCCCAAGAAACACAGCCTACAAAAAATATTGTCATGGAACCTTTAAAGATGTGTCTTTTGAAAAATGCTGAATTAATTTATAAAAGGTAAATATGATTTTAAATTAAGACTTTTTATGTAAGGTACCTAAAAAAACTAATATCTGAATACAAAACACTACATCGGAAACATAGTCACGTTTCTTTGAAAAATGTGTTCTTATAAACTACTTAATTAAAATTAATAACGAAAAATTAATTATAAACTAAGAAATTAAATAAGTTGTCTTAGAACTAACCTTAGCCAGAAAAACACGGTCTCATAAATAATAAAAATATTTTCTTTGGAAAAATAAATTTGCATCTTCAACAACACATACTTGATTTACACTAATAAGAACAATTTAATTGTAAATGAGATAACTTTGTAATACAAAAAAATTAATGAATTTAAATTAATTAAAATTGAACAACTTAAATTTATTTTAAAAATATAATTGGTTTTCCTTGAAAAAGTTGGCGAGAACATAGTTAGTCTATATTCACTTTGCTTCTCAATATTATTGATTTAGATAATAGTGGAGAGATAAATTAACCATATCTGAGTACTAAAATAAACATTAGGACTCAGTGTTAATTTAACAGTGTAATAACTACAGAAAAAACATTAACAGCGTTTCTACGAGTTTTACAAAGTAACACACACTCAAAGATTAGGGAATAAAATACGCGCTTCGCCGTCAATTTAGGTCTTCAATAGACACCTTAATCTGCGCTCGGCCTGTTCATGTTGATCAAATCTCTTGTTAAAAAGAGCTCAAACATAATCCTCGCAGTAATTACATTTAGATGGCTGACAGTTACAGGTGACAGCCTCAAAAAAATGTAACGCAGTGTATATGGAGAAATAAAATAGTTTTGCTCAGGGCGTTTTTATACTGTCAGGGGTTTTGTGGGATTAACTACAGCGAAAAGAAAATATGGAAAAAATATTTGTGTTTGTTTTGTACGTTAGTAGTTAAGGCTTTTATTAGGCGATTCGGTGCCCTAAAAATAATAAAAAGAATTGTTTGTTAATTTCTTTATAATAGAATTTTATAAAAAAAATAATTAAGTTAATTTTTAAATTTCTTCGAGAGTAATTGACGTAAACAGTGGGCCCTCGTATTTTCGCGGATTTCGATCTCTTAAGTTTTTTTAGCAATGAAACTTGCATATTTGGCAGAAAAGATATAATTCTTCGATTCCGGTATTTATTATGTAAAACCACTTTGAAAATGTAACTTTTTCTACAAATCAAGTTTCTAACTAGTAACCCTTTTGGTATTTACTACAAATTATTTACAGTTATACAGTTATTTACAGTAATTTACAGCTAAAACTACTTTTTGTATGAACCAGTTTTATTAGTTCTGTGTAATAAATGACGGAATCGAACCATTTATATCTGATATATTAATCATATATGCGCGTTTTAAAACTGGGTTCGTTATTTGCGGATTTCACGTATTCGCGGTATATTTTGGAACGTAACTACCGCGAATATAACGAGGAAACACCTGTACCTCTCCAAAAACATAAACTTAAATGAAAATTTAGTATTTAAAGGTGGGACACTGATCGCTCGAGAGAGTTAACCTTAGAGTTAACCAGACCTTTGTTAGAGTTTTGGACTTCTTGTTCCCCTTTTATAATGGTTAATTTACAAATGTGAATGACTTTCTAAAGATAACAAATAACAAAATATTCCTTTTTAATGCACGGTGAAATATATCTTGGCGGTTTTTGCTCTTTTTTTACTAAACAGCCATCCTATGTAGTCCTAAGGAAAAAAAACTTAATGAAAATACGAGAAATCTGTACAAAATTGACTAAATTTTTTTGATTTTCAAGAACAGTGTTATCAGCCTCGCATAACGGAAGAAGTCAAGAAATTAAGTTTTTATGCTCCATAGACTTAACATAGATCGGAGCTTATACCCATGATTGCGGCTGTTTACATGCGTGACTGTGGACGTCCAATCAAAATCAAAAGCGGCAAACAGTCACGGAGGAAAAAGATTGCACTTATACTAGACAGCAACTTAAGTTGAACCCTACTACGTCACTAACAAAGTAGTTCCCATCGCGGTGTCTGAATTTCGAGTAAAACGAAGAACGTCAATTTTAAAATATGATTATTCCGTGAAACCCATGTATAAATAGTGTCTTTTTATCACAATTCGCGTATCGAAATTCCTCCTATCAACCCAACAAGCTATGTGTTTACTCACTTTCTCTTGCGTAGTGACGTACTGGGTTCAGGAAACAATGCTGTGAAGTATACTTAATTAAACCATAATAAGAAAGAAACCTTTTAATACAGTTATTTGAGTCGTCTAGTTTCAAAACCAGGTAGATCCATTTTGACCCAGCTTCAATAAAAGGGTTGACCATTTGGAAACCGAGAATCGGTCGCCAAATGGAAGACTAGTTGGCGCTATATCACGGCCGGTCACCGTTCCGGCCGCCATGTTTTACCACGACTCAAATTAAGATTAACCCAAGAAAAAGGACGTTATAACAAGTTATTACGATTTCAGTATATTCCGCTGGCTATGCGGTATAGTGCATGCTCTGCATGCGGGAGATACATATTTCGATCCCCGGTAACTATCTAATTTAAAAATAAGAACAAAATTATATTTCGTAACTTTATTAAGTGCATTAGAGTCGTGGTAAAACATGACGGCCAGAACGGGTGACCGGCTGAGATATAGCGCCAACTTGTCTTCCATTTGGCTACCGCGTCGACTCTTACTAAAGCTGTGCCAAAATGGATCTACCTGGTTTTTTGAAACTAGACGATTCATTTACAAGTGCTTACACACCAGTAGCAAATTAAGGTAAGAGATTGAACTTCTATAGTTTTTACTATAAACAAATGTTTTTAAATGTTTCATGCCGAGCTATGACTGAGCGAGCTTCAGATCATCAGAGGTGACTTGGTCAGGGAACAACTCCTGATGTAATCATGTATTTTCTGAGGCCAAACAACCATGAATCTGGTTTTGCTGACACCAGAGTTTTAGGAAATGAAATAGCAAACATCCACTGGGGCCAACGCTGTAGTTTATATAAGAAAATGCTCCATGTTTTTAGCTATATCCAATTTCATCCACATTGAACATCCATCCTAGTAAGAAAAATAAGCTCTAATATTCGTCAACCTTGCAGAATTTAATTATCCCATGTTTCAACTAATTCAGTAGGTATTTCTCAACTCGCAGAAATTCTTTACAAAAAAACCCTTTTAATCTTAAGGTACGTGCCTACGTTGTAGAATTGTTTTTCAAAAACATAAAAATATACTGATATTTTTGCATGTTTGTGTGTATTTATGTTAGAAACCAATTAATTAAGCTTTTTTAAACCAAAAAAAATTCTGCAAACATTGTAATAAAAAATCTAATTAAGTTTGAGTAATTTTCTAACTTGTAATGGAATTTAAATTCAATTATCTAGGGAATGACCTAGAAGTTTTAAGGTAAGTTAATTTCCTTAGGAATTATAGATTTTCTTAAGACTTCATGTTTTTTCAACATTTTTTTCTATTTTTACACATAGACAGGCCACTAGACTAACTTACAATAATCTAAATGTAATGTTTTTAGGTCATTTCCTAGAATACACTATCAAAAATATTCATTCCAAATTTCATAACAATACAAGCAATAGATTTTGAGAAATCATGTTTACCGTAACTAAATTCATTTAAAAAACTGTTCTGAGAAAAACGCATTTGAAATGACATTTTACATATGACCGGCATGTGACATTCTTTCTTTAACTAGCAATAACTTTTTTCTAGTGGCTATAGAATCAAAAGTAAGATGGTTTTAGAAAGCTAAAAAGCTGTACTAAGTTATAGAAACAAAAACAAAAATTTCTAGTTTTGGTCGAAATTGAGGTTTTCAACGTAGGCACGTACCTTAGGTGGTCACCTACCTAAAAATGCCGTTTCGGACCAAAAATTCTAAAAAAATTATTATCTAATTTCAAAAAACACATCTTTAGCTTCCCAAATCAGTTTAAATTTTGTCTTTATATTTCCTAGAACCCAAATTACAGAAGTTTTACTTAAAACTAAAAAGGCATTTTATTAAGGAAAATATAAAGAAATTCAGGTTTTTCTCAGAATCACATTTTTGATATTTTTCTTCTCCGCAAAACTACATAACTCAAAATATTATAATTGAATTTCTATAAAACTTGGGCACAATACTTGACCCAATTACGATTTAGGAGTTCTACTATTTTTTTGGCTGTAGGTGTAATATTTTTTATTTTATGAATAGTATAACTTCAAACTTTACTGAACTTTGGCGTGTTTTTTTTTAATTTTTCAAGTTTAGTTCTATAACTGTTGATATTAAAATAATTCATACATAAAAATAGTAGGCCTCCTAAAATATGTGTTTACAAGGATAAAAAAGTTTATAAAACAAAAATATCTTCATAAAAATTTGAGTTATGATGTTTTGCAGAAAGGCTGTTTATTGTGATTTTTATGCATAGATTCTTCAATAATATGAAAATTTAAATTAATTTTTTTGTATTATTCATAGTTTTTAGATGCATTTAATTGCATAAATCAAAAATTAGGTCAACATTTTAATTATTAAAAAAAAGGCTCCATAGGTAGGCAACCCCTTTAAATCTTTCACGCTCGCAAAACTGTAAGATACAAGTAGTTAAAATAATGTTCTAAAATAAAACTACTGTGCGGGGATAAATTTAAGTTTATCTTACGAGAGACGGTAATTTTTACTATAATTGAATATTTGATAATATTTTTTGCTGTACTACATTAATTGTGAAAACTGAAACAGGTTAGTGAAATTGCTTCTTTTTGTAGTTTGGGAGTGTTTCCGTCCCCCTCCCCCGCACTCCCGTTCGAGTAGGGGGTTTCTTTGGCTTTCTAATTGACCGCTAATGGTATTTTCTTTGCTCTCTTGTCCACCATTTTTCTGCCTAAGGTGCTTTTTTATCAGCTGTAAGAGTCTAAGCCGCTCCTGTGATGCCTGATAGGTATAGAATCCACACTTTTCTACCAACCAACACTTAGGGCACGGTCACCCTGAGCGATCAACACAACAGGCGGATTTTATCGGGCAGTGGATATCTACCCCACTCCTTTGTTCGCTTATTGACCTCACCTAACCATATAAAGAGATAGGGGAAATACGCCTGATCCTGCGCTCAGGAATGACCGTGCTCTTAACTCGTGAACGTGAGGGGTCGATTGATTGAACACGAGCCTATAGGCTCCTCCCACTCACTCATCCCACTTGCCCTATTATGTCCGAACTGCCTGGGTACAGATTACAACGTGCGACCCGTCAATGGAATGCCATTACAACGCACCGCCGTATGCGAGTCAAACATTTGTACCGCAGCAGTTAGTTATGAGTGAATCATTGGCAACGTATGATACTCTATATGTATGGATCTCGGCTTAATTCAAAATTGAGTTTAAAGGGTGAGGTGATCATGTCTGCTAGGTATTGCTGGGATTTGTAATAGTGTATGACGGACTGATACTGGATTCATGGAATTATAAGGTATAATTAAAAGGATTAGAAATGACGTATGTACTATGTAGTATGTGCTGCTAAGTATGATCAGTACAAAATCCGCCATTATCCCGCCATAAAGTACAGATTTAAGTTTGATTCTGTAAAATAAATAAAGTTAAATAATAAAAATAAATAATAAAATAAATGAATAGTAAAATAAATAAAGTTAACCCATTAATGCCCAACTTTTTATTTTTCTTAAATATTTGGTAAAAACATAGTAAATACCCCGAAACAACTGGAAAAATAGTGAAAAAAATTCCAGGTTAAAATTTTAATTTCTACCCCAAAATTAAAAAACGTCCCTAAAAAGGGACGTCAGGCACGAATGCCCCCGTTGTTTTTCTCTATAGTAAGCGCATGGTAGAAACCTTTTTTAAAGCCTCAAAAACATTTTCCACCTTATTAAGTGTAGCAAAAGTGATCGGAACGATACTGTAACATCAAAAGGAACAAAAAACATTAACTATTTATCCAATTAACCGTAAAATTACCCTTAATTAACGTAATTTGAGCATTTTTTATGCTCTAAAACACGTTTTTTCCTCCCAAATCTATGTTAATTGCAAATTAATTAATATTTTTAATTGAAAAAGGCATTCTTTGTTTATATGTTACCTAATATTAAGTAATAATTACTTTTACAACCTCAAATCCATCAGAATATCTCAATTTGTGAAGTTTAAGTCTTTCAAATGCCCATACTTTTTCCATTTTATATAATTTTATTGTGCGGAACACAAATTTCTCCCCAAAAATCAAGCCTTAGTGGGATGTGTATTAGCAAGCCAGATGATACAGATTGATCTGCAGTATAGAACACAATGATTAGCCACATCTAATTAGGAAATAAGCCGAAAATTTATCACAAAAGCGACTTTTTTGGCAATTTTAATGACAAAAAGGCATTATAACTAATAATTATTAAACTTTTAATTAAAATATAACCGGAATATATTTGCACAAGTAATAAATATAGTAAAATAATTAATTTATTCCCTTTAATTAATGCAAATTAATTAATTCCTTATAATTTAAGACTTTTTATTAAATTAATTTAGCAGAAATAACAGTATTTTCAAAAATATAAACAAAAATAATAAATTTATTAGCTAAAATTAAAGTAATTTTATAAATGTCAGTTATTTAATTCATATCATATGAATTGAAGGCGTTTTGATGAAAAAAATATGGAAACACTAGCATTTCACTGTGGGGAAAACCACGGGGGCATTCGTGCCTGACGTCCCTTTTTAGGGACGCTTTTCGAGGGTCCAAAATAAGGTCAAAATAAAATATTTTGGAAAAATAAAAAAACACCCAACTGATTTAATGTATAAACAGTAATATATATCAGCATCGAAATTTTTTTTAAATAACAACTAGGATTTTTAAGCTTTTTCTTTTAAAATTTTTAAAAAAGCACTTTTCTGAAAAATTCTATCTTCCAACTTTAAAAAAAGTGAAAAAATTTTTAAATTCTGCTTTCTTCTTGTGTTCTTTATGTTCTATGAAGATCAGAGAGACATCAGTGCAAATTTTGATTCAAAGGAACAATTTTTGTAGAAATAGGAGGATTTTTAAAAAACGTCCCTAAAAAGGGACGTCAGGCAGTAATGGGTTAAGTTAAGGAGAACCACATATTTGTAATTTATTAAAGGTATTTTAACAGGAATAACACATTGATTTGATGTGATTAGAGTATTTTGTTAGAAGAGGCAAAAAAATACAATTTGTTTCAAAAGTCATCTCAAAGCCTTTATTAGTTTTTAAATCTTACTCAAAAAATGTTTTTTTCAATGTAATAAAAGTTACAACTATAGCAACACGTTTCTAATTATCTGTAATTTTTAGCAATATTTTAACTGTACTTCCTTTTTCTCACAGAAAATAATCGTAATACAATGAAAACGATTTTGTTTACACTGAAAAGAAACGTTAGTTGACCCTACGACGTCACTAACAAACAAAGTAAGTTCCCATCGCGGTGTCTGAATTTCGAGTGGAACTTAGAACGTCGATTTTAAAATACGATTACTTAACCCATGTATATATCGCGTCTTTTTATCACGATTTGCGTACCGAAACTCCTCCTAGCAACTCAACAGGCTTTGTGTTTACCCATTTTCTCCTTCTGCGTGGTGTCGTACTGGGTTCAGGAAACGTTGCTGTTGAGTATTATACTCGAGTGCAACCTAAGTTGAGCCTGACGTCAAGGCCACGCGGAAGAAAATCTGAGTAAACAGGAAAGCTTGCTGGGCTTTGTGAGATCTTATTGGCTGGCGAGTTTTATTCAAACAAATGTACTACTACGCACTGCGACACTTGAAAAAATAATACTCAACATTTTGTAAAACGGTATGAAAAGACGCTTAATATACGTGGATTTAAAAAACTAATCATATTTTAAAATAGAACCTCTTAATTTCACTCAAAATTCTGACACCGCACGGAGAACTACTTTCTTTGGTTGCTCTCAGCACATTTCTACAAGCTCAAGTTAAGTTGCAACTGAGTATAGTAGTGTTCATTTGTTGTGTTTACATAGCGTTTTCGAACGTGGCGGAAAAATCCACCCCATCTGTCCAAAATGCCGTAGCCATCCAGCTTCAGCGGTTCACATTCTTGGATGCGTCGGACTTTCCAAAGAGGACTATCTGACCCTCTCATGGTTATTGACTTTTTGGCGGTCAACAACTTGATGGAGTTGATCTGACAAATGTCAGATGTACTGAGGATAAGCAACAACAACAACATAGCGTTTCACGCATTAGCAGAGTATCCAAACATACCTCTCACGCTCCATTATCAGTCCACCCCACCTTTAAATAAATATTAATTCAAACTTTGACACTTCCTTAAACCCCCTTCAATTAGAGAAAACGTCGACGTTCCCTGGCAACCATCATCAAAACCAATCAGCGCGCAGTTTCTCAATTATCAGGGCATCAAACGCGAGATTAACGCCCGCGTTAACGCTTTCTTTATTCCGTTTATCCCCGAGATTAAAGCGTCGTTTTGTGACGTCTCCCGGGGCACCACGGTTTTAATTAAAGGGGGTTAATCTTTTTGAGGGCGTCTTTTCTCTCGCGTTGTTTGATTGGAGGAGTTTAATTACCGTGGAAGTGCCTGGGAGTAGGGTCTTTTTTTTACGATTTTGAGCTGATGATTTTGAAACACAATCATTGAGCTTGGTATTGACTTTTGGGATTCTTTTTGGGGAGAAAGATACTTTCGAAATATACAGAGTGATTATAATTAAAAATTTAAGGTTAGAATTTAAAATAAGGCTGCTGAAAGAGAACCTCTGGTCAGAATGACATGATATTTTTTACTTAGAGCTATTTCAGAAGATGGTGTAATTTTTTATGACTATGGGGATCCTCTGTTTTGGTACTTGGTGCTTTTTACAGCCTTTTAAAATCGAAACTTTAATGAAATACTTTCACCCAGAGAAGAAGACGACCTGTCGTTGGAGATTTATTATAAGAGAGCGTTGATTGGTTTGTCGATAGGACTTATTTCCCAAATTGGGATATCCGGTCGCTCTGCAAACGTTCTGATAGGTTCATGCAATGGTTTCTACCCTACAACATGTGACCCCTGACGTCAGTTGAAAGTATCCCATTACAATGACTCAAAAATCACATTTGTTTTTTCTCAGTTTTTTCACGACAGCTTAAATGCGGTTCAAGCCTTTTGCCAGACTTTCAGTTTTCCATACCACAAAAAAGCAGTTTTGGGATAAGTCTCTGCGATAGCTGACGTGTAAGGAAAATGTTAAGACGATATTGTGCTGTTAAAGCCCACATTTGATTTAAAGAGAAGCCGTGTTTTCTGGATTAATTATTTAAAAAAAATAATTAATCATCACAAATAGTTGAAAATAAAGACCCTTAGTTAGATGCTTAAAATTTTTAATTGCATGAATCTGTACAATTCAAATAATATTTGGTCAAGTTTTCTAGATTAGAAAACTAAAGTGGCCCCAAAGCAAGAAAAACAAGAAAACCACAGAGTAAAGATACTTCAGAGAGTCCATCTCCATAGACGCTAATGGCAACTTTTTTAACATGGGTTTTCCCATAGACAGTGGCGTTTCTATGTAATAACGATGGAACTAACCAGAGAATATGAGGTAACGTTATTGACTCTCTACAATCCGCATACAATCTCTCTTTCCGCAACCGCTCTTTCTCAATTAACCCCGCCCACATTCAAATCACTAGAGAGGGAAAAAGTTTTTATATATTTTCCCGGTTATTCAAACAGTTGCGTGTGTCTTTCTTTTGAGCATGCGCTGGGGAAACGTCACGCTCTCCAAGGATTCACCCAATGTTCTGCCCAGGCTCAGCTCTCGCCGGCTTTTATACTTTGTCTGCCCGTGACGTCACTATCTCGCATCTTCTTTAAAGTGACGATGGATCGTGAGCTCCTCTGGAATTGAACTTACTACCTCAACTCCACATTTAATTCAATTTAAACATAAACTACACATTTAATGATTATTTCTGCGACCACAATCACTGATAAGAGATATTTAAAGACTGAACAAACGACATCAATGTTTATAATAGGGAAATTTTAGTTGTGTCACGGAAAGTTTGCAACCATAAGGAAAAAGTATCCTTGATCTGGGGAAAAATAGCAGAGATTGAGAAATTCAAATGCAGCCTCCATACAAAGTTCTAAGTCCAATGAGAATCACTCGTTTCCTTTAGTTCCCGCCCACCCTATTGATTGAAAGCTGGAGGCACCGCAACTCCACTATGTGATAACTGTAGAACTATTTTAGTAAAATCGCGTTTTGGACTCTCTGAAGTATCTTTACTCTGTGAAGAAAACTCTGCCTTTTAAGAAAACAGTATGGGTGCCGAGCGGCTCACAAAGTGCAAGCAAATACCTCTACTCTCCTCAACTTGAACAATATGGCAGTGTATAGCTTAATCAGAAAATCTCCTAGTAAACAAACTTGATGAGAATGTAGATACCTGATTTTTGCCCCCTTCAAAAGCCTTCGAATACAGCCTCGACCTTCTAGTTTATCATCAAAACATGGTAAATATTTGAAATTTGTTAAAAATTTCGCTAACCATTAGTACGTACACACTTGACAAAAAAAATCTTCAATTTTGCACCTAAAAATCTTAACTCTTAGGAATAAGTAGTTTCTTACTTTTAAAAATAAAAACCGATTAAAAAAGTAATTTTAGTTCATTAGTTATTTAATTAATTAAAATTTAATGACGTAATTAGCATATTTTCGAACAGTTTTTTCTTAGCTTATTGGGTGATTTTTAAGAAAATTTCTTGAAAAATTCTCTAAAAATATAGTTTAATTAAATTTTGAGAATTTGAAAAGCCAGAACATCCGCTATACTATGCAGATTATTATAGTATAAAATTTATTGTGATATAGAACTTTCCCTTTCCGTAAAAACTTTTCAAACAAAAGGGTTATATCACAATAATGTGGTTCTCGAGTTCAGAGTTCTGAAAACATACCAAAATGCGCTTTGTGGCACAATTTGAAACCTCATAAGTCAAGAACCATTCGGGATAACTTAAACTTCTTGGTATCTTTTTAAAGCTTAGGAAACAAAGCAAGTTTTAAACGGGGAAGTTTTTTTAAAGTAAAATCCGAGGATTTCATCAATTTTAACGATTTCAAGTGTGTACGTACACCTTAAAATACCGTATTAGTTTACTAACTCACCCATAAATCATGCGCAACTGCGTATTTGTGTTTCAAATTTAATTCTGATGCACGAACAAAAGATCTTTAAAAGCACGTTTTAAGCCCTTATAACCCTTTATAACTCCTTTAATCAAATTTCTGCAAGCAAATTAATGGTTTCGCAATTTTGAGAACACATATGATAGATTTTTCAACAGTTCCATGGGCATTATCTCTGCACCAATTTATCAGTCTGGATTGCATTTTTCTATACGCTTGCAGACTAGACGAATGATTGTATAGTGCTGTTTACCAAGATCGGGAGCATAATTTATGATGTCGAATCATCCTCTTGGCACGCCTAGGTTTTCTGACGGAGAATGAATGCGAGAAAGGAGTAAACATCTCTATATAAATGAAATGCGTTTTAACTAACACATTAACTAGACATTAAGGATTGAAGAATCACTATGATAAACAACAGCCATATTCACAGCCATCAGCGTCTGTGTTAACCAGCAGCTAGAGGAAGAAAAATTGATTGGTTGAATCTGATTACTACTCTGATACTCTGATTGGTGAAATCCTTCTTTGACCAAGAATTTAACACTGACGCTGATTGGCTGTGAATAAAGCTGTAAGCCATGGTTTCAAAGAAAAGTTCGGTGACCGATAAGATAAACCATGTATATTTGGTGTCCTTTTTAAGTATGTTTTTGGCTATGATCGGGGAGCTGAATCTGTACAGCAAACGTTTTTTTTCTTCAAATTAACAAGAATTCAGTTTGTGTTGTATCTAGAACACTTAAAACTTTAGTATATAATCCTGTCGACCGTTCAGTGGCAGTCTAATTCAACGGCACATCAATATAAAAGTCAATGGGTTTTGATAATGTTTTTGAATACGCTGCACAGTCGACGGTATAATACGTAAGAACCAATTTTTTTATTTAAATACGTTATTACATTTCAGAGAAACGTGTGCTCCTGACCTCTGAAATATCCCGACATTAAAAATATCTATAGACCAGAGTGTAATAGAAATTTTTACTTGTTTATTTATATTTATGCTTGTTTTATTTCCGAAGTCAAAAATAGTTCAGCTTAATAAATTATTTAGTGTTACTACCTTTCGCATTTTTAAACTGCTTGTTTAATCTTAGGGAGTTTATATAATTAGGTGCTAAAAGCATGAGTAAGCTTATATTATTCTATTTAGATCGCTAAAAATAGAATTAATTTGAAGTTTAATCCAATTTTTCATTAATTCTGTAAGTCATTTTTCCAGCCCTTTAAAATTAGTAAGTGGAAATGAGATGTTATCACGGATCATATAAAAAGTAATTAATTGTGCCCCTACTATATTTATTCTTTAAATCTTTAGATTGATAAATCGATGTAAAAACAAATATAAATCATAACAATATATTTTTACACAAAATAACCCGTTCGTATCTATGCAGGAATAATCAATTTTAAGAATTTTTAAAATGTAACTGTAAATTTTAAGAAATCGTCTAATTTTTTAAAATTTACTCTATTGAATATTTAGGAAGTAAGAGTAACTGAAAAAGTTTAATACATTTTTGAGTATCCTTAAGTAATTAAGCGGAAAACTAAACACTTTACTACTCAACACACGTATTACACATTAAAAGAAATCGCCGATAATGAAGAAGTACCAAAGCTTTTTATTGATTAAGATATCAAACATCATCCTACGAACCTTTTTACAATCATTCAAAACCACTTTTTCAAATACGATGTCTTTTAGGATACTTTGCTCAACCGATTCTAACTGAAAACCCTTTAAGTCCCGTACTCAGGTAAAATCTTTCTCCCGGGACTTGACCTGTCATCCAGTATCCCGTATTTACCCACTTTCCCCAGAGATTCCCACTCGGGGCTTCCGGTTACAGTGCGGTCGAGGTGACATCTCCCGGTCTTGAGGGATCCGTGGGTGTCACTTGGGGGGATGTCATTAATCACCCCTTCTTATGGGTGACAGACCAACACTTTTTTTATGGGAGGGAGATCCTTGGAGAGGGTTTTTTAGAGTTTAGGTGTATTTGAGGGTAGACAGTAGGGTGGGTGATTTTCCGATGTCGAAAAAAAAATTTTACAAATTATGTCGGGCACAGCAAGAAAAAGGTTCCAAATAGTCTCAAACTAGCATGTCTGAAATATTATTCCATTATAATAACACTTTTTGTCAGTTTGATTGGCCTCAAATAGAACAAAAATACGTAATTTTTGATATTAAAAAAACTTTGTAAATTAATTTTTTTGTTGATAGCGTTTTAAAGCTCACAAATAAGGGTATTTGAATGCAGTTTTAATCATGTCAGTAACATTTATGCATTATAATTACAAAAACAATGCACAAATTTATTGCACAATTATTTGCACAATTAATTCCAAAGTGGCAATATCATATTAACAAAACAGGCTTTGAATAGGAAGACCTTTTTTGCCGACAGACAAGGGATTGTCAGTGGTATAGATTTTAAAAATTAGTAGATCAGGTACATTCTCGTTCAATTCTGTTTAGCGTAAAGCGATATTTTTAAATTTTAAAAGTAGAAAGTAGAAATAGTTGTATTTTTCTTAAATGCCGCGCTTTCCTCATCAGCGAACAGTTATTTCATTGGCTGGTCTAAAGATCCAATTGTGATCACATAAAATGTGTCGAAGCAAGTGATTGATAATTTGTTCATAAGGAATAGGCAATATAAATAATGATTCGCCTCAGTAATAATTTACTTAATTTTTTTTCTTTAGCAATAGACTGAAACCCAGGCCCATAAATTATACTTCTTTTAAGGGAGAATTGACTCAAAATAGATGCTTAGCGTTCATAAAAGTTTAAATAATAGCAAATTTAACTGTTTAAAAAACACAAGTAAGTTTTGAAAATTAATGTAGCTAATTAAAAAGTTTTGAGGTTGATACTGAGCTTTGAGCTGAAAACGCTGCTCTTCTTAAGAAAACATTTAAAAATTTGAGTCTTAAAATGTTTGGTACATTCGTATTAGCCCTTCCATTCGCCAACAGGGGCGATAAGTCGCCAAGTCTGATAAACCCCGCAACACTACCGTTGATTCTGGTAACCCTGGAAAACGTGGCGAAATCGCGCTAGTTCCGATCGCTGGCGCACGCGCGCGCAATTTAAATCGGTAAGCCCATGGGTGAAATAATGTGTGCGCACCGCGCAGGTTGTTTTGAACTTGAATTCAACAGTGTTTACAAGGTAAGAACGAAGACTGCATCGGAAAGGTAGGAGTCTAAATGCTTTCGTGTCGTTTCACGGTGAACTTTGTTGCGCCATTTTGCTGAGCCCCAGAGTCTTTCAATGTTTGGAGTATGCATGCCGGTGGTAGGATCGACAAAGGATGGCCGGCGGTAGGATCGACAAAGGATCGCCGGCGGTAGGATCGACCATTTTGCAAGTAAGTTGGTGCTAAAAAAGTTATTTTTATGCTCTTTCCGAGTGATATCCGTAGTTTTGGTTCATCCAAGAAACTGATTCCCCTTTTTCTGAATCCTTACTGTTTCTGATTACCCCCACAACGAGTTTGGTTATAGTTAGGGCATACTACTCAACCGGCAATAAAGGTTTCGCACACTTTTATGATTCCAGCAAGAAATCTTTGATTTTCAGTTCTATCCATGGAGATATTTCAAAAGATGTTTCATTACAGCTCTATTTCAACTCTGGTTTCATTTTTAATTATTTTATAGTCTTCAATTATGTGATTTTTATACCCTTGTGTACATTTAATCGAGGTAAAAGCCCGATTTTCGTTTGTCAAGTTTTTACATGAAATTACTATATTTATCGAAACTTTGAAGTCCATCCGGAGGCCAAAAGAGTTATTATAATAGAATAATATTTCACACATGTTAGCTTTAGATCATTTGGCACCTTTTTGTCATTTTGCTCCTGCAAAAATGTGAAAAATATATTTTCGACTCCCCCTAGTAGACAGTACAACACAGTATAGTGTTGTTCTTTAAAAAAAACTCCAAAATATAACCTAAAAACAAACCATAGGGGATTCTTTAATTATGTAATTCAAATAAGTTTTTAACTTCTCCTATACCCTGTCATTCTATGCCATTTAGAGTGGAAGGGATGTAAAAACAAGTCAAAGAACTCTTTACTTATTTACTTTTTTTTAAATAAGTAGGTAAGATTTTCAGCAAAAAATTTGTTCGAGTCCGCCTTGCTGGCCCCACCCCCTTTCATTTCGCAGAACTTTAATTTCAAGCAAACGCCGCAGAAACCGACTGCGGGCCTGCATGCTAGAGGAAATAAAGGAGGAAGCGACTCCCCGAATTACAACTTCTTCTCTTCGCTTGCAACTCGGCGAGACACTTCGATTAGCTCGTTGATGACGACGACTTCTCTTCGCTTGCAACTCGGCAAGACTTTTCATTTAGCACGCAGAATCCACGGCAATCGAGCCCAACGAGAAACCCTTCGTCTTGTACCACCAGCTTCACCTGTACATACCATACTTATTTCATCCACACCAATCTATGTGCCTGAATAAATCTTCATGTTATTTTCAACCACTCGAATCATCATTTTGATCTAAAAGAACCTACACGTCCAAACAAATTGCTTTAGATTTATAGATTTTTATGTTTTATAACTGTATGTCATAAAAACTTAAAAGCATTTTTCACGTGTGTTTATGTTCTCCCACTACTATGAGAAAAAAATATTAAAGTTTTAGCTCAGTCCGCCAATTAGGTCCGCCTTAGGGCTCCTTTATACTCAATCTGAATTTTGGCTGGGCTGGAAGACTACAAATCACTCGAACCCGCACCTGCTCGGAACGCGTTCCCCCTCCCAGCCTCTCCAATGCAAGAAAGAGGGGATGATATAGTTAAGTATCATGTTTCACAGCCTTGTCAATCGAGTAAACAACCCCGCTCTCTTCTATTGCGAACGCTGGAGAAGGAAGCGTGTCGGGTTCAGTGATTTATAGTTTTCCAGTTTCAGCTGAAATCCAGATCGAGTATGAAGGTGCCCTTACTGTAGTCATTGAAACGAGGGGTAAAAAACCCGTATGGGAGCTAAAATAACCCATGGTTTTCTTTTGTGGATCATTTATCGATTCTCCCAAACTCCCTCAATGGTTATTAGATGGCGGCGTGCACTCCATACTCTGGCCGCCCATCAACATTTTGGATCTAATGAAGTCCGAAACAGTCAAAGCGTAGCGTCACACCGTCGCGGGGCCGGAATTAATTCTGTCTGGAGACGTTGAAGCAACCTGTTTGATCTCGAATTGAGTGTTCTCTTCCCCCTCCGCATGATTAATTACCGTGTCGGGGCTAATAAGACGCGTGTCCGCAAAGACGGTCGCAGTTACCGACGTTTGCGGCTTTTTGATGGGCGACCGGTCGTTAAAATGGTGCTGTGGGAAGATATTATGATTCGTCGTACATTTAAATTGTGTAGCATGATGGAATTGAAATTATAATAGGATGAAGGAGTTACACTCTTTGAAGATAGGCATTTGTAAAATATGCTTGAAAATATTGAAGTAATCTTGCTTACCGTAAATGAGGGCTGAGTTTCAACACTTGGTTTTTGCTTTTAATTACCTTACTAATTACTATCAGGGATAATTCACATATAGATTAATCTATCGAAATTAGCCAAACAGAATGCAATTAGCGTTGTCAAAAGCTACAATACATACATATGATTCATTATGAAGAATACATACATGAACATACATTATGGAAAATACATATGGTCTGTATGATAGTATGTAGTACATGTGGAGAAACACCGAAGAAAGATAACAGCTTCAATATAGCAAATTAGGTATTTTAATCGTCGATTTAGTAGATATTACACACAGTGGGTGCCTTCGCTAAGTGGGTGCCGACCGCAGTCGCGCGTTATTTTACAAGAGAGGTCAACCGATTAAAAAAGAACTCTAACTCTAACTACACTCACTCTTCTCGCAGAGAGGAGACTAGAGGAAAATACTGCAGCCCCACTAAAATTAAAACCCACAATTAATAATTTACAGAGTGATGCTTCAGACTATGGCCAGAACGGAGAGATTATGGATGTTGATTTAGACCTCAAATTCCTCAGATGTCGAAATGGTGATACAATAGTCGTCAAATCAGGCGCGGATCTAGCACGGCTCCAAGGGGGGGCACTTTTCCATACAAGATCCCCTTGTGGTACCATTCGGGGTATGGGGGTCCACCTCCTGAAAAAAAAAATTGAAATTTGACGTGTAAAAGTAGGGTTTTAACTCCTTTTTTAGAAACATTTTGAGTCTAAGGGGGGTATTTTTCAACACTATTACCTTTACTTGTTGACCCAAAATGTCAAAATTTTGGGGATTTCCTAAAAATAAACACTGAATACCCCATTTTGATACTAATAGGGGTATGGGGGTCCTCCCCCAGAAAAAATTTTGAAATTAGACCTGTAAAAGTTGGGTTTTTGCTAATTTTTGAGAACCTTTTTGGGTCTTAGGGGCCATTCATTAATTACGTAAGGATGATTTTGGCAGTTTTTGACCCCCCCCTACCCCCATGTAAGGGTACGTAAGATTTTTCAAACCCCTCCCCCTATTCTTACGTAAGATTCCATTTCATTTCTCAAAATAATAAAGATTTCTCTCTTTTTGCTTTTGTTTTGTTTCGACTTTTGATGGATTCAACAGTTTTATTTTTTATCTTAACTTAATGCTACTCCAATAAAAAAGATATATCTGATATACCTTCATTTTTTAAAAAAATTAAAGCTTCGATAAGATACCGAGGTCGTCAGCATTTTTAAGTTTTTCTGGGTTCATTCAATAGTAATTTGATTAGAATAATTGGAATTTGTTTACATAAAAATCTTACGTAAGAATGGGTTTGACACCCCCACCCTTCAAGTAAGGGTATGTAGAGATTTTTACAACCCCCCTCCCCCTCGGGACCCTTACATAATTAATGAATGGCCCCTTAAAGGGGGGGCACTTTCCAAATTGCCACCCCCCTGGATCCATCACTGCGTCAAATAAGACATTAAAGGCTCAAAGAATAGTGCAATGAAGTTCTAATTTCACTAGTAATGCCAAGAATAGGAAAATAATTAACTCTAAGTAATAATAGGGAACACACTTGTAAGAAAGCGTATTCGGCATTGGTTAAATCCTATCCTTTGAAAGTATTGATTGGTTGAAGATTCAGGCGAAAGCAGAGTGACCTCACGTAGGTCACACCTCCAATTCTATCGATCGAAACTTCGAATATTAATTAAAAAAACTAATGATAAAAAATCTAAAAATTTTTAAAAGAAATCTTGAATTTCCACGAGTGTTGTAAGTATTCCCTATTTGACACAACGGTAAAAGCGACAATTTCGATTCGCATACACCCTACAAGATGGCGGGCTATTTCCATGGGCCTCTCGGGATGGCTGGCATTCCGTCTCGAAATTACGACTAGCGGTTAATTAATCGTCCCCTCGGAGACAACCAGCGCTGATGAATTGCGTTCGAATGCCCCACGCGCTGATGCTTGCTTGCTGAGCAGATGTCTGATCCGCAGATTGCCCCATAGCTCTTAGATGAATCGAATTCAGCTACTGGATCGATTCATAAATCGCATTTGTGTCAAATGAAAAGAATCAAAGATGAAAGAAATCGATTCCTGTCTGAGACTTTCAATTGTTTACTGGTCCTTATGTTTTAATTTTCCCTAATCATATAGAAACAAACCAGAAGAATCTAATTATTATCCCTAACGAAGGGACCGATTTCACAAACGTATAGTATATTTTTAACATACTTTCATACATAGACAGCTAACAAACCTGAGTATAACTATGTTCAGGTTTTCCATAATCGTAGAAATCGTAATTAATAATTAATTTTAAACTGGATAAGATGTCCTACATTTTTCTGTCGCAAGTTTCTCGAAAACTAATGTTCGTGAAGGTATAGGACTTTGGATTTCTTTTATGTTGAAACTCCAAGTTAACAATCTCACTTTGAAGATTTTGGGTGGAATATTTTAAACAAGGTGTATGATGAAATATTATTAATACATGTTTTAAGATTTTGTATTATTTATTTTATTTGGAATTATAAATGCTGTTAAAAAATATATTTAACCGGATTTGATGACATTTGTAATTTCATAGAACTTTTTTAAATTTCTTTAAGAACTGTATTTGTAAAGAAAGTTAGAAAGTCAGGTAGGCTTTGCTTAATAAATGATCATTGTATCGTAATCTGAATAGTTAGTTGTTTCTTTATAGTCTGAGCTACTGGGTTTGTGAAAGTAAGCATAGAAACCTAGGTAAACTTCATTTAACACTACTGAATACTGAATAGTTACCTGAATCGATGGTGAACCTATTTTATTTAAAAATATACCAACTAAATAAAACCACCATCTTGAATTTAAAGGATACATCGTTCTCCCTGAAAAGACAATTCACTCCACAAACACGAGAAATTTAAGAAAGCCATAAGTCACTGCATCTCTTAAAAATCTTGATATTCATTTTATCTTTGATAAAAGCAAACAATCCGCCGAGTAACTAAGTGCACTTCCATCAAAAAAAACCCGCCGAAAATCCTCGATAGCTCACTCTTATTTAAAACTGCTCCGTTTTTATTCCTGCGAGCAAATAAAACCATTCCAAAAGAACCTCAAGAATAAAACAAGAAACCTGACTCTCAAATAAAAAAAACGGCAAACACGGAAAGAAGGAACTGAAAAGAGCGCATCGAGGTTTTTCGTGAAAATCTCTTCTTTTTTCTCCTTCTCTCGGACGTTCTTTAAAACCTCCTCCCTTCATAACCCCTTCTCTGTCCTTCAAAAAGATCCTTTTCCTTACCTCTTTTTCCCCCTTTTTTGTCGGGTTAATTTGAGAAGATACTCCGCAGCAAACGGGGATGTTTCACAATGAGCAGAGGAAGCAGGTCTTGCTGTGACTAAGTATTAGTCCCCCGCTAGTATATCACAAAAAGAATATTACCACTACTGAGTATTATTGCAAATAACTTTTTTTGGGGGGGGGATTTCTGAAAGGAATACTGTTGTCCTTAGGGATCAAAATTACACGATAAAAAATATCTTTAGAATCGAAAAATATTTAGGAATCGGGACAAATCTTTTAAAACAAACAGTAAAAGCTCTCATAAAAACCATTTGTTTTACCTTTTAAAAGAAATAACATTGTTGAAAGTCCTTATCGGTAGCCAATTTAGAGCTATACTAGACAGCAACCTAAGTTGAACCTACTACGTCACTAATGATTATTTCGTTAAACCCAACTATAAATAGTGTCTTTTTATCACCATTCGCGTATCGAAATTCTCTCCTATCAACCCAACAGACTTTGTGTTTACCCACTTTCTCCTTCCGCGTAATAACGTACTGGGTTCAGGAAATGTTGATGTGAAGTATAGTTTAGAGCCAATCTATAGTTAAACAAAACAAGTCTCAAATATTTATTGGTTGTCAAACAGTGCCAACTTGGCGACCATTATCGACATTTGCCAAAGCTAGCCCTTTCAAAAGGTGAGAGAGCTGGTTTTTATAAGAGCTTCCACAGTCTCATTATAAATTTTCATATAAATCTTAGAATTCCTAGACCTCTGACAGTCGTATTCACCGTTCCTGGAGTCAATCATAGGCAGAAACCTAGTTTATATTCTTTAACTCCCAATCAAAAGTTAGAGTGCCGGTTAACAGCCGGTCAGGTTGGCGATGAATACGGCCGTGATATAAATATTAGCATACCTTTTTGAATTCCATAACAATTTTTTGTTTTGCACCCTTTTATGTAAGTATGAAAGATGATAGGAAGTAGATATATTTTTGTGATGTCAAAAATGTGCATCATAGTAAATAATAAAAAATAATAACTTTGATTTATTGAAGTACTAAATAGTATCTGGCCTTTAAACTAACCTAAATAGTACCAAACATTTAAATTTTTAACTAACGTGCAAATAAAATTCCGTTTTATAATTTTTCAGTACAAAACTGTTTCAGTTTGAAATTTCCAAACTTAACCTATCATTTGCCTGTCTTCATGATTGAATCTGTTTATACAAATTCACATTCACAGATGTTTTTAGAGGAGCAACTTGAACTCCTTTTGACCTATGAAAGATGGATAGCTATAGTTAAGGAGAAAAACTAAATGAGCAACTCAACACATTAAAACCTAAATTGTCTGTGACGGTTTTGAGTTAGATAAATTAGGTTGCTAATTGATGAGATTTTAATGCGACACTTAAGTTGAGTCTGTCATTCTTTCAGTTAACATTATATTTCTCGGGAAAGTAAATTTACGTGAATGTTCATGATTAGCAATCGATCAAATTTGCCTTTCTTAAAGGTTTGGCGTAATTCAATAGTTAGTCAGCTTGAAAGTTACACAGGGAAAGAGTTTTCCCAAGTTTAATTTTTTAAGGTAAATTTGTTTCGATATAAATATATAAAAGTTGGAATTTTGATTCTTTGGAAGTTTTCATATGGTTTCGTAAAGTATGAAGGGAATTTAAAGAACTAATAAAAGTTTTGGTTAATTTATCAAGAGATAAAAGGCCAATTTCACTTTGAAAAGGATGCATTTAGTATATTTCGGACATTTAATCGTTGGGGAGAGATATATTCGTATTTTTTTTAGTTTACAAAAATTATGGAATTTTCAAAGATCGTTTGAATAGTTTTTTACTAGCACAGCTGCTGTGCTAGTTTACAGAAAAATCTTGGCATTTTTAGATATAAATGAAAATTACTGTCAATTATGGAGCCTCCTCCAAACAAGGAGAATCTTAGCGCTGAACGTAAAGTAAAAATTTTCTTTTCTGCTCTAAGGTTGGCACCCTTACCAATATTTTGGATAAATATTCTTATTTTTGATATCCATTTTAACTTTAAAGCTCCTGTACATGTGCCTACGAAATACAGAGGCACAATGAAAATAATAAACGAAATAAAAGCCAGTGTGTATGTAATCAAAAGTTTGATATATGTTCTCCAAAAGTCTGTTTTTTCTATATATTTCAGGAGGATTTCTAAGAAATTCAAAGATTTTTTTAATGGAGCCCTATTGATACCCTTTTATGCCCGGTGTAACAAAATATTAAGTTTATATTTGAAAGAACTAGTTTTTAGGATTATCGCATTCATTTACTAAACATATGAAGAAAAATTTTGACTGAAAAAGTAAAAATTCACCAGAAATCCAGAAAAATGTGCTTGTCAAAATACTTATATGAGACACCTAATTACAGAATGAAGTTCTGGTTATACTGACTATATCCTCCCCTACCGCTTGTTTTCCAATTAACAGTAAGTGTATTGGTAGAGACTTAAGGAGTTACTTGGTGAAAAAAAAATTTCCTGAGAATATTTACGTCTCGTTAAAACTAAAAACACATAAAAACCCACCAATATACAAACTTTACCATACTTTAAACTTTTAACTTTACTTTTAACAAACCATACTTTAAAGTACATTTGTTAATAAAGTTCATACGTTGTTACTAATGGTTACAAACGGAGCAATACTATCCTCACATGAATTTTAAGCATTCTCCACATGTTAAAGCTGATACCAAGTGGTGATCCTAATTCACCAATTTGAAACCTATCTTTTATACCTTAAACCAGCAGAATGTCCACTGGAAAAATGGAGAACAGAAATCTTAAGAGTTAAACAGATTTTTTATTACTATATATAAGCATAGTTAGTAAACATTAAAATAATTATACAACAATCCATCTGCACAGCAGATTCATTACACAAGGTTAGGTGTGGGGAAAGGGCCTAAAGTGACTTCTTTACTTTAACCTTTTATACTAGTGGTAGACATGACATCACAAAACCTGAACCAATCAGGAACTGTGATGTCACATCCACCACTTCAAATCAGTTCCTTAAGAACTGTTGAAAAATAGTTGATCTGAAACGCTCCTCAATCCAAAACGCTACCTTAGAAACCTTATTAGATTGAGATTTCTTTCAAACAAGCGTGGTGAGTCCGATTCCAACAAATGAAATTACAATTCTTAACAAAAGCATCGGTTTTCCCTATGTCTGGCTTAAAACATCCGTCCAAATCCATTATTAGTTAATCACCAACCACTCCCTTTCTTTTTGCCGCGTGACTGTGAATAATTATTGCTCTCAACTGTAATCGGCTTATGCCGCCAGTGACCATCCGGAATGCGCTAATGAAATTGCACTAATTAAAAGGCTTTTTTCTCCCCCAGTTGCTCTTCTCTCTTTTGAAAGGCGAGTAGTAGTAAGCATTGGCCGGCGGAAGCGACAAAAAGAGTAAAAACGCTCCTTTTTGATGTTTTTTTTTCAAGGTTTGGAATGCGCAGGGTCGGGCGAGAGTGGTGTTGTGCCGAAGTTGGGATGTTTTGGGAGCGTTTAAGTGGTTTATTTACGCATGGAGGCTTTTATGGTGAAAAAGGAATTGCGCGAAATGTTTTGGTGCTGGTTTTTTTCAATCGTTTGTGGAGAAAGTGCAAATTAATAAGTGTTTTATGGTATGTAGAGTGAAACGGATTCTTTATTTTTTTGCATTTTTATCTTTTAATTTTGTACAGGGTGTTTAAGATAAGTGTTTCATAACTTCTAGGAAGAGTGGACCACTCGAAATCACCTAGGAATGAGGGGGGTCGAAAATGCACCCCTAAAGAGCTAGGTGTTTTTATAGGCTGACATGGGAGGTTGTTAATCTACAGTGGAATTTGACACGTAACCTTTTATGATTAGATTAAAACCGGCAAAACCGTTCGACTCCGGCATTTGTTACATTAAATCCAATTTAGGAGATGAAATTTCAGCTCTTTTATTGGTTTTATGGAATAAATGCTTGAATCGATGGTTTTATTTCGATCTTAAAGGGTTACGTGCCATTTTCCACTGAGGATTTTACAATTTCTCATGCCCGCTTATAAAAACCCCTAGCTCGTTCGGGGTGCATTTCTGACACCCCCCATTCCTAGGTGATTATCAATTTTTTAAGTGTGCCCTGCCCCTCCTGTAAGTTATGAAACACTTATCTGAAATTCGCGGTATTTTATCCAGAAAATGAAACCAAGCTTAAATAAAAGTTTCAAAGGCAACTTCTGTTTTGGCACCATGCAGGGTGTTGAAACTAAAGCCCTAGATCCTCTACCTTAAGTAGCGACATCACGCTCAATCGGCCGCCATTTTGGGGAGAACTCACTACTAGTGACGATAAGCTAGAGTGCTAGACTATCCAGACTAGTAGTGAGTTCTCCCCAAAATGGCGGCCGATTGAGCGTGATGTCGCTACTTAAGGTAGAGGATCTAGGGCTTTAGTTTCAACAAGTCCATTTAAACTCTGCACAGTCAGATTTTCTTGAATATATATGCAAGCGATAAGATGCGAGAGGGAACGGGTATAAAGCATAATGAATGGGAGACGAATGCAAGAGTATAAGGGGGAAAATGGGAGAAAATGATGCAGTGGTTTGAAAAATGAGGGAAATGATAAAAGAATAGTAATCAATATATTAAAATTTAGGTGAATGATATAGATTAAATGGGAAAAGAGAGTGAGAAAGTTATTTGAGAAAATGGGAAACATAATTTATGAATAACAGTAAAGGAGAAAGATATCTATAACACTAGTCGACAGTGGTTTCCTAACAAAAACCAAATTACTTTTTTTGTTACTAACTCATGTAGTGATTTAAATATGTACAAGTAAAAAAGTTCCACCACGTCCCATTTTTGCGTAACAAAAAGTTTCGATTTTCTGCTATTTTTCCAAATTTTTGCGTTTTAAGCGTCATTTTTGTCCAATAGCAACCTTGCAATCCCATCCAATTAATTTATTTCTAGTATCTCAGTACGAAGACATTCTTTTAAAAGTGTGGTTATGTTTTTGTACTGCAGTTCATTTTAGGAAAATTCACTAGTTTTCAGTGTAAATTTTGCACATTTATGTACAATAGGTTTTGCTCAATTTGGGTATGGTTTAAATTACAATTCAATCGTAATATTTTACAGAAAGAGTGGGAAAAAGTTTTTCCCCACTGATATAGGTCCAAATTGGTGACTAAAATGAAATCTGAGCTCCTCACGTGTGTTGCAGAAGTTAGAATGTGGCTCTTTTTAAGTGCGTAAGAGTCAACAGTAGTTTTATGCAAATTACTATCCCTATAGTATGGGGAGGACATTCAAATTACCTTAGTTATTTAATATCAATGACAAATACAGAAAAATAATTTCAAAAATTATTTAAAAGGACTTTTTTCGCTATTGAGTGAAGGCAAACTCAAAGTCAGTAAGAACCTCTGATCAAAAAAGAATTCCCGACCCTGCTTATGAAGGAAAATTTAATAAAAACGAATTATCAGCTTGAAAACAGTTTTTAGGAGAGTGGTAAGATGATTTTTAGAAAATAGGACCGATAAAAATGTTTTAAACCCAATAGAAGGTTCTCTTTAGTCTTACCAAGCCATAGAATGTTGAGCATCACCCAAAATTCATATTTTACATCCACGTTTGAACATATTTCCGGAAAATATCACTGTAGTCAATCATAAAAAAGGATACAGATTCCCTTGGGATATTTACTCGATACATAGGTCACTGAGAAATAGCAATTTTGGGCTACAGCTCTTGGTTCATTGAAAGAGGAGATTTAACGCCACTTAAGAGACAAAAAGTGATAAAATTGCATCGTATTTAATGAATGTTTCATAAATTTTAGTTTTATATTGTCTGAAACATTTATATAATCTTAATTATGATAGTATTTTATGCTAAAATAGTGAGATTAATTGTTAAAAATGAGTGTTTTCAAAGCTTTTGTCCGTTTCTTACAGTACTAGTGCCATACTTGTAACAAAAAAACTGTACGTGCTGCAGCTTTTTCACAACTATTTCTGAATTCTACACCCTGAAATTAGCCGGAAATACCTCATCTAATTTTTGTTAGGGAAAAAAGTTTAAATTTTTCGACTAGTGTAATTAGAAGAGCTATTCTAGTACGTCTCGTCTTTACAGAATCATATATTGCTTATAAAAAATACCTGTTTTAAAAACAAAGATTCCACCCTATGATAGATTACAACTAGAGATCTAAAGAATCGTTCTATTCGATTCCGGAATCGATTCCTGAGGTTCGACTCTAGGATTCGATTCCAACCTGGAACCGATTCTTTAGAGCCAGTATATAAAAATTAGAATTAAGCTTAATTCTACTTCATTAAGTAAAATTAATTTTAATTTATAACCAGCAAAATATTAATAAACTATCAAATTACTAATTAATTAGTTAACAAAATTGTTAATTATGTGTATTAATTAGAAATTTAAGTATGCTTCCTAATATTCGATTCCTGCTGCAAAATATTAATTATCAAAATAATTAAGTAGAGAACAAAATTTTTAATAATTATCTGTATTACTTAGAGAATTAAGTACGATTCCAACGAATAGATTCCTTCAGAAATATTACGAACCCTAATTACAACGTTTCTCGTCAGTGACGTCACGGGTTGACGTAAGAAGACGACACACTTTCTAGCTACTTAATTGGCGAAAAAGACGGACCGAGCGAGTGTCATCTCTGCCTCGCCAATTAGGTAGCTAGAAAGTGTGTCGTCTTCTTGCATTAATCCGTGACGCAACACACAGGAAAGGTTGCAATTTAATGTGGTTCCAATTCATTGGGATAAAGCACGCAAGTTGACAAATATGAAAATTTAGTTATTCCCCTTTTGGCAACCATAAAAGTATTAACCTTGATTTATTTCACACACTGAACACTGTCAAATGAAAATATTACGAGAACGCGAAACAGTTCGATCAGAGAACAAAATATGGGTTCAATGATGACTTGAACCGCTTTACAAACCCACGCTTCACTGCGATTTGAGAATATATAGTGAAAAGAAAAACTAAAAAAAAGCTTAGGTTAAATAGCGATAAAAAAAGGCAAAGCGCACTAACCCAAAGCAAAATAGGCGAGAGAGAGAGAGCGAAAGTAGGAAATAGAAGCCTAGAAGTAACAAAATGAAAGAAGTCGCACTTATAATGAAGATAATAATAACAACACTGAGAGAAAGACAATAATAAAATAAGAGAGGGATTTTTAACTGGGAAAAAATACCTGCAAAAGCTTTGCCGAATGTTTTTGGGTGTTCTGTTAATTAACATTCCACAATGGCGATCTTTTAGCGGAAGGCACGCTAAGAGACACAAAAACAAAAATATTTTTGTGCGAAATAAAGGTTCGTTTTAAAATCTCTTTTCGATTATTTTATGTGTGTGTGTGCTCTTTGGGTATACAAAAGAAAAGTCAAGTTTTGGTTTATCGTTTTTTTAAAGCGCGCTGAATAGTAAAGCTGATAACTTTGGAGGAAGGGATGAGAAAGGATTGGAATGGTTAAAAGGGGCTTTTTAGTTATTGTGTTTTATATGTTTTTGCCAGAAAGGATATTTTAAGTGGTTAAAATTTTTTAATTCTTTTTAAAGTTTGCTGAAAGAGAAACATAGTAAATACAGTTTTGAATATACAACGGTTGGTTTTTAAATATAAGTTTTTGAGAAAACAAATGTTTCGTAACATTTCTATTCTAGTATAGAAGTTCGGAAGTTAAGTGTGTCATAGATCACCTATTTTATGTTGAAGAAAAACAAATACAAATTATCTTATTAAATAAAAAATATCTTATTGTATAATATAAAATATTTTCTAATTTAATACTAAGATGTAGAAGAGGGAGGGACAGGGGAAAGTCAAATTTTAAACGAAAAAGAAGAGAGATATTTGAAAAATTATAAAAAATGTAAAGTGAGGTAAAAATAGAACTGACTCATAAAAGGCAGAGTAAGGTACAGTTGGGGAAATAAAAAACGACTCAGTTGCGATTTCTGGCGAACCAATTGGGTTAGGAAGACGAATGAGGTGTCATTTTTCATTGTTTAAAGTATTCTTTAACCAAAAAAATTTTCGGGTCCTTAGGGGGTCGTCTTCATATTAAACGAAACACTAACTTTTTTTTTTCCAATGGGGACCCCCAATTATTATTAGTTTTTCTGAAAGGCCACCCCCCCAAACCCTTAAATACCAAGTTTCATCAAGATTGATGAAAAAAAAATTATTTTTCAAAAATAAAAAATTTTTTAAATCGTGAAATTTTTTTATGATAATCGATTCTTTAAGTAATTTTATGTAGGAAACCAAAATTTCAATCGATTTTATCCAATAGTTTTTGATAAAAACGACCTAATATCTTAAGAGGCCGTATACCGTTGCCGAATGCATACCGCAAATGCTCTTTCTATAGTTCGTTTTATCAAAAACTATTGGATAAAATCGATTGAAATTTTGGTTTCCTACATAAAATTACTTAAAGAATCGATTATCATAAAAAAATTTCACGATTTAAAAAATTTTTTATTTTTGAAAAATAAATTTTTTTTAATCAATCTGGATGAAACTTGGTATTTAAGGGTTTGGGGGGGTGGCCTTTCAGAAAAACTAATAATAATTGGGGGTCCCCATTGGAAAAAAAAAGTTAGTGTTTCTTTTAATATGAAGACGACCCCCTAAGGACCCGAAAATTTTTTTGGTTAAAGAATACTTTAAACAATGAAAAATGACACCTCATTCGTCTTCCTAACCCAATTGGTTCGCCAGAAATCGCAACTGAGTCGTTTTTTATTTCCCCAACTGTACATATAACGAAACATCTTGAAACTTTATTAAATAAATAATTATTAAATGTCTTTTTTGGTTCAGAAATTAAATTTTTCGGAGGTTTCGAGTAACACAATTGACTAAAATTGGCTTTGATACAATACTTATAAGGTTTTAATAAAAATCCAGACGCTTAAAATTAATCTTTTAACAAGTGTTTACCTTTTTTTAATCCTGATAATCCAACTCCACTGATATTCATTAAACTGCAATAATAATTCATTTTATGATGCTTCTCAATTTTATTTTTCTTTCTATTTCTCCCTTTCTCTGTAAATTAAGCAGAAATATAATTTAACCGTCATTTTAAATAGTTTTTAGGATTTTTTTCACCTGAAATTTCATAGGGTTGAAAAAAAAAGACGATCCATTAAATTGTTTTTAACTGTGCAGTATTTTTAAACGTGTTTATGTGTTTTCGATGATTGGTTTGGATTCTAAGCGATGTCCTTAATTTCCAATAAAAATTTGGTAATGGTACACTAAAAATGTCCTTAACTGTACATGTTTTTTCTTTTCTATTTCAAACCTTGGATTTTGGCTTCTTCTATTTTCCAATTCTTTCTACATAGAACAACACGTACAATACTGGCAAAAAAAATAGACTCAGATCCTATATCTCCGGAACGGCTTGTGATATAAAGACAAATAAGGTATCATTTTTCATGATTTGAAGTATTCTATATACAGAAAATTTTTCAAGTTCTTAGGGGGTCGTCTTCATATTAAACGAAGCACCAACTTTCGTTTTTCCTATGGAAACGGTCAAAGATTATTCCAGATTCTGAAAGAGCACCCTCTAAAACCCCCAAAACCAGTTTTCATGCCATTTGGTCCCCAAATGAAGCCAGGAGTGGGGGTTGAAGTTCGTCGAATTTACGTTGAAATCTCGTTTTTTACGTTGAATTCTCGATTTTGATCCTGCGGGGTTGATGGTTGAAAGGATCAAAATCGAGAATTCAACGTAAAAAACGAGATTTCAACGTAAATTCGACGAACTTCAACCCCCACTCCTGGCTTCATTTGGGGACCAAATGGCATGAAAACTGGTTTTGGGGGGTTTTAGAGGGTGCTCTTTCAGAATCTGGAATAATATTTGATGGTTTCCATAGGAAAAACGAAAGTTGGTGCTTCGTTTAATATGAAGACGACCCCCTAAGAACTTGAAAAATTTTCTGTATATAGAATACTTCAAATCATGAAAAATGATACCTTATTTGTCTTTATATCACAAGCCGTTCCGGAGATATAGGGTCTGAGTCGATTTTTTTGCCAGTATTGTACGCCCGTACTAAAACTCAATTTCAATTAGTCAAGACGTTATTCTTTGGATTTGGTTCACTAATATTCTGAATGTCTCACGAGACAAATAATCCCCCTACTGGAATCAAATCTGGATCTTTCCTCAGACAAGTTCCAGAACTTAATTCATTAAATCGGAAGTCTCATATCACCCTTTTTAAAGCGCTCTTCTTTTCTCTGGCTTCCCCTAGTATTTCGCTTTTTGGCTTTAGCTCATATTCAAAATCAACTATTAAATTCATAAGTGACACCGTTTGATGAAAAATCAAAAAATTAAAAACTTCGTAAGAAACACGGGGTTAGGCTACTTGTCAATTACGGTTTATGGACTAATTATCCTCTTAAAGCTAATGATAGGAAAACGAGTCAGCCAAACATTTTTTAAAAAATTTGCCCTTTCTGTTTAGCTAGCCTTTTGATGCTACAGATTTTATTATAAGTGGTTAATTGACCTTGAATTTTTGATGAAATTAAATTGGTCGCTGACACTTGGTGTTCAATTTAAAAAAATTTTATTATTTGTTTTTTTCGAGAATGTTTATATTTTCATTCTTTTGCAAAGTGCGTCATGATCGTTTCAAAGTGATGATAAAATTATCCCCATCAAAACCCTTTTTTAATGGATTTTTATGAAGCATTTAGTATTAACCCTGCCGGGTAAGTAATTTTAACTTCTTCTTTCTTGAGATGACCAACTACAATTTTTAATCATTGGCCGATTTTTCTTTATTTTTCATAAAAATATGATCTAAAATATATACCTAACGTAAATCTTTAACTGACTTAACCTTAGTAATAAAAACATTATCCCGCTTATCCAGAGTTATAATTTTTTTATTCCTAGAACTTTATTTTATAGTGTCCCAAAAGATAATAACATGAAGGTTTCTGATCACTCCTAAGCAGATATCAGAGTTTCTCCTAAAATTTATAAAAAAACCATAAAAAATACTTTTATAAATGACGTTGATGGATGACTAAAATACTAAGAAAATATAAACAAATAATAATTGCTATAATATAAAACATGAAAAAATGACAAGTAATAGTTTCAAGAGAAATTGAAAAGATATTGGCATTTCATTTACTACATAAATGCACTAAACATAGTGAGTTATTAATAAATGGGATGGAAAAAATTATAATTTGTTTTCAATTATTTTACAGAGAACTCGATGAGATAAAAAGCTACTTAGAAAGTATCATTAATTTAGTTTTCTTCAAATAGAAAGGTTTTACTCTTTTAGAGAATTATTACAAAACCTATATAAATCTAAAACCTAACCTAAATGGATCGATACGTATTTCATAAGCTTAAATTCAGTTTGTTATTACTTTAGCATTCATTATTAAGTATTATTTTTAACCGGTTTTTTTTGCTATTAATTTTGATGTTTCTGAAAATCATTAAAATAAGTATGTGTAATAATATTTTTTTTAATAAATTTTTGTAATAGTTATCAATATTTAATTTATTTTTCTCATATTTCTCATATCATATCTTTAGTTTTTCTCTACTGAAAATAATTAATCTCAAGTTGTAAAAACTAAATAGATATTTAATTAAATTCATAGATTAATAAATGAAACTAACCCATTAAAAATGGAAGTTTCCCAACCATATTCCATTTCATAAAATAAGGTCTTCAATTTAAACAAAAAAATGATGTAAACATTGGTTAATTAAATTCTATAATCATGATATTAAGAGGTCTATAAAAACAACTTAACTCGGAGATACAGAATTAATACCATACATTTTAATAATGTTATTTTACAGAAAAAATGCATTTGTCAATAAAACTTAACATTTCAAGATTTTAAGATACCATTTTAAGATACAATTGCAAGAAATTACCATAATAGTTTTAAACCAAGAACCTAAGAAAGGCTTATTTTTCTTTATGTAATTATGTTATGCTTTTTATCTCAGAACTACTTAAATGTTAAAACAGGTTACGTATAACGTTTTATGGAATGTCCCACGTAAACTAAACTTGTGGTTTCTCGGGGTTTATTAGTGTGCAGAATATTGAATGATAAATAATTTGGGGTCGTCATAGAAAAAAGCTCGTATGGAGATAACCTCTTAGAGAAAAATTAACCTGTATTACAGTTTTTTATATAAGCTAATAAATCATGATGAAATGAACCTAAATCATCCCTACAAGCCTGTACTTCATCATTAGGGCGTATATGATGAAGACAAATAAGAGGAGCAAGTAAGAGGGGCGTAAGTAATAAGAGGGGCAAGCCCCCTATATTTGAACGTAATGGGTAATTATAAATATAATCCTTTTTTTGAATTAAAATTTCCAAAATTATTCCTGGGAGATACCCCAAACAATCTCTTTTGACGTTAAGTTTTTAATTTTAAAAACTTGCTAAAACAAAAATATATAGCATTCTATAACAAGAATGTTGGTTTAACCGATGAAAGTGAGTCCTGTTCTCCATTCTTCCTTTAGCCGTAACAACATCACTCTATAAACATGCAAATCTGTCTAAAGATACTCTAAAAAATGTTTTATTGTTAAACGTTGGTGCAAGAAGGGGGGATTATTCTGGGCGGTCAACCTTCTAAGCAAAAATCCAAATACGGAGCTAAATTTCTTAAATTTGGGTCCCTATCTAAAAAAATCTATACAGGGTGTTTCACAAAAGGTTTTTGCCAAACTTAACTTGCGGGTCAGTCAATGCCATGAAAAACGGAGGAACCCGCAATTGTGGAAACTATACTATGTTCATTTTGAATAGGCGCCTGAGAAATAGTGCTTTCCCCCTCACTAGAAGCGTAACCATGGCTACGCTCTTCGCGCAGTCAATAGTAATCCTTCTTCGCCACTTTTGACGTTGATAGTTGCCATAGTTACCGATTCAGTGGTGGTTGAAGGAAATGTACTTAGGCGCCAAAATTCAAAATGAATAGAGTACTAAAACTGTGTTTGCAAAATGAAAATGTTCGCCGGCGTCAACGTTTCAGGCAAGGGCAACGTTTCACACTTTCTTTAGAAGGGGAATCTTAAAATACAGTCGAATCCGCTTAATGTGATCACGGTTAATGTTATCAATCGGATAATGTTATTGAAATCGACAGGTCCCGATCATTTCTATTAAATTTAATGTAAAATACATTGTTTAATGTGATCAACTATGAATAATCACTCCGCTTTATGTTATCAAAATTTGTCCATATCCCTTTTCAAACGACCGCTTTTAATTCGAGTTTCATTTTGAAGGTCAATTTTTACGAGTAAACATGCGCTCCATGAGAACATCTGGCGCTTCTTTTTTCTGAAACTCAGTATGAGTAAGAAAAATAAAACATCCCCCATATTATAATGAAAGAAAACGGTTATAGGGAGGGAGGGGAGTCTGAATCCATACTTGTGATTGGATAAAGAAACACCCAAGATCCACGCTTTGCTGATGTTTCTGATAAGAGATTTTGATTTTCCCTTGCTTACTGGAATTCAGATTATGTAATAAATAAGTGGTTTATTGGAGTGGATAGCTATAATGGAGCGGAAAAAAAGAGACCTTTCTATAAAAATACAAAGCAAGGGATTATTTTAATTTTATTAACTGAACTACTCTTATATTTTCCCCTTAAAATTTTACCTGGTGTAAAAATAGTTTTCAATACATTTATTACGATTACATTATTTTGATTTTAAAGGAAACAATCTAGTTACACTGTATGCTGTTATTTATATGAGATCGCTTATTGTTATCGATCGGATAATGTTATCAGTTTAGTCTCGGACAATTGCGATCACATTAAGCGGACTCGACTGTATTATTAAATATTTGGAGAAAGTACCCCATAAAACCCCTGTAAACCAAATTTCTTTAAATTCCACGGCGATTAGGAAAACCCCTTTCTAATTCGAAATTGAAATTGACAGTGAAAAATTAGATGATTTTCTTTGCTAATTACCTGAGGAATTTAATGAAAATTAATTCACAGAGGTTTTATGGGGTACTCTCTCCAAATCTCTCTAATCTAAAAAAAGTTTTTGGTGAACGGTTTCCAGAGAAAGGCTTTTTAATTACTGATACGTATACACTGTAAAAAATAATCCTGCAAAAAAACAGAAAATTTCTGGCAGCAAAAGTTGCCAGAAAATTTCTGTAGGCCGAAAAATCCTGTAAACAGAAAAAGCTGTTACTTACAGGTAAATGCTGTAAAAAGAAACTTTCTGTCAAGTGAGCTACAGATTTTTCTGTTGCCTCTCAATAATTTTCTGCTTGTGCGCATGCACTTATTTTAGTAGAGTTTTTTCTAATTTTAATTAATTAATATCCGGGGATAGAACCCACGACCTACCGCATGCTAAGCACGCACGCTACCACTGAACCAACGAAGATTCAGTATAATGTTGCCAATAGCTGTATTGGTTTTCGATGCAGTAAGTTTCTGTTTAAGTACAGATAAGCTAAAAAACTAGATAAAAGCTGTTATTTTACATAAAATAAGTAGAAGTGCGGTGGGAATGTTACATGACAGAATATCTCTGCAAACATAAAGTCATTGTTTTTGAAAATTTCTGTTTTTCTACAGTTTTTTTACAGTGTAACACATTTCTGGTATCAAACTGTTTAGATTCTTTTGAGGATGTGCAATAAGCCCTTAGAATTTCTAAAAAAATCTCAATTTTAAAATATTTCCATTTTTTTAGATTACGGATAAAGTCGCAGTTACAAAGCTAGTACTATCAAACAACTTATGCATCCAATCACAACGAACAATGGACGCCATATTTTTATATTGAAACTTGAAACACATTTTTTACATTTTTAAAAATGTACTTTAGAGTACTTTCCAAATTAAATAGCATTAAATTACCGATAAAAGTATTCTAAAAACTTACAGTTACGATATACTTCAAGCTAAAATTACAAACATTTTCTCTGAAATTTATAATTTTTAGTCTGATAATCGAAATTAATTGTAAACATTGAGTGTTGTGTAGGTTTTGTCTCTAATTATTTTCAATGGAATAAAAAGTTTTGTTTATCAAGTCTACAAGGTCTGGGTGGAAACCACTGAGCAGTAAAACAAACTATGAGTTTTTTTTATAACTCAGTGGTTTCCACTCAGACCTTGTTAAACAAAACTTGAAAACAGACTTGTTAACAGACTTGTTAAACAAAACTCAGTGGTTGAAACATAAATATCAATGATAAAACACTGGTGTTCTGATGGTACAATTAAATATTCATACAATTAAACAGTAGGGTACAATTAAATATTCATTGGAGTACTGTTTTTTTTTCAGAATGTTGATTAACAATTTATTTATTAGCAATAGTTAATTAATATAATAATAACAGATAAAATTAATTTTTCTGGATATTTAAAAAACATTTTGGTTAAATTATTAATAATAAGGAGATAATAAATATTCAAAATTTTTAGGGAGATTTATTCGGAGATGGTCTTGTGATGTATATTTGGAAAGTTGGTTGTTGTTTATTCTGCAAATTGTTTTTACGAATGTTTTATAAACTGAGTTAAGTTCAGTGATTTGGGTTTTTCGAAGCAATTCGAAAGTTTCTGGGCAAGCAGTTACAGGGGTTGGTGAGCGATAGCGAGCAGGGGGCAGTATTATTTAAAGTTTCCCGTCGAATAAAAGCTTTAAACATTGACCTTTCGACAGTGAACATTGTCCTGTTCATTTTTGCGGACATGAGTTCCTATGAAAATCTTGTCTGTCATGGCAAGTTCGCCACCACCGTTTTGAGACACACTGTATACGTCACTGGCACGAGTTTGTCAAAATCGATCGCAAACAAGAAGCAAGGTGAAGCTGATTGCAAAAAGCCGTCATCAGGCCTTCTGCCTTTTTACGACACGCCTTAACTGAGGTTATTAAACTTTTTACAGCCTCTCCGCCCACATTGCTTTTTACGAGCCCCTCCTTTTTTTATATATTTTATCATCTTTACAGCTTCTGCCTTATTATAACTATTAGTTATTGTTATTATTTTAATTATTATGATCTCTATTACTGTCCCCTGTTTTTTTTGGGGGGGAAGACTGGCTGCTTTTTTTAGATCGTAAATTATGGAATGCGTTTTGGGGAGGATGGAGGTTAAATAATTTGGTTATAAGAATTCTTATTTTCCCTTTCTACGGGAAAAAGCTGTTTCAATACTTGCAAAGTTAAACTCATCTCATACTTTTTTATAGGTACTCTTTAAACACTCACAGCTTATTTATTTAAATGTCCTGTTGAATATGAAATAATGTTTTATGGAAGTGAGGTATACTTGAACTATATTTGCTAATTAACCTTCCTATACCCCGTCGAAATAAGTTACACATTCTCCTTAACAAGATTTTCTACATATGCCCTTGGCGAAACCCCCTTATACTTTTCTAAACGTTTTATATATATATATATATATAATTAAAGATTAATATTTTTTATTGATAGAATGGACATTTCCTGCATGTTTATTTCATTTTTCATTGATAAGGGATAGTCAAGACTGTAATATGCTCACAAAAATTGTTTTATTATCATGCTTATTTTTTGTTTTAGCTTTTTGATGGACTTTTAAAAATGGTGCGAAAACAGTATGTGTCATTATTTATCCAAGAAAAACAACAAAAATTTTTTTTTATTTAACAAAACAACTTTTCTTATTACAATTTAGACAAAGAATAAAAGAATACAAAAAGGACACAAAAAAGGGGAAGACATTTTCTTTTGAGTCACCAAGGAGGTGAGATAACCTCATACAGGTGAAATAATATATTTTATATAAAATGAAAAACATAAAAAAACACAATATACAACAAAAAAGTACCATAGAAAATAAAATACAAGAACAACAAAAAAATACACATGAATAGATGAAAAAGATACTGAAAAATATGGCAAGTGAAAATGTTGTTGGGTGAGCTTCAGGGATAAAGTGCTAGAGAATAAAATCAAAAATGATCTTCGATATTATCTATGGAGTAAATAAACAATTTTAATAATTTTTTAAATTTTAATGGAGATATTTCTGTTTTAATATGAAAAAAATTTGTAAAATTTGTAAAATTTTGGGGATAAGTTGTGCCAACCGCTTAAGCAGTTCATCAGGTTCACTTGCTCATGTTCAGAAGGTGGCTTAAATAAGAAGGCAGGCTTTGGATAAACTTAACAAATTTATTTGAACATTAAAAATCAAGGTAAAGGCTGTGCCGGCACGGCAACGAGAAGAGAAGCAGAAGAACGATTAACAACAGTGATCGCCTTTTATAAGATAGGGGATGTGTTGCCACACCCATGTACTAAATTTCATTACAGTTCATTTGCATAAATTACACTGGAATTTACAGAACATTAGAAGTGGGACTCGAACCACACTGGAGATTATAGAACAATAACAGTGGGACTCGAACCGTAGTCGAACTTTAGCCGCCACAGTATCCCCCCTCAGTGATCAAGGGGTATCCTGAAACGGATTCGCCTTCCGGAACGACTAACAGTCTCTGCGGGTTGAACAGGAACAGTCCGGGGATGTTGAGAGCTTCCCGTCTCAAGCTGTGGCTGAAGGAGGAATGCTGGCTTAACTCGATCAATCGAAACTGTTACCTTGTGGTTACCACGCTGTATTTGAAGGTTCTTCCTATTCCTACGGAGAATCTTGAATGGACCCTCGTAAGGAGGCTGAAGAGGGCGGCGCACTGAGTCGACCCGAACAAACACGTGAGAGCATGTACCGAGTTCCTTGTGGACGAATACATCTGGTCTGGAGTGACGTGCCACAGGAACAGGCTTCAAGAGGTTCATGCCTGTCCGGAACCGCTTGACGCAGTCATGAAGCTGGCGAGGTGTTGGTGTGACCGTAGCCTCTGCGAAGAACTCACCGGGCAGGCGTGGTGTCGAGCCGAATACGAACTGAGTGATCGAGGCGTCCAAGTCTTCGCGGATGGCGGAGCGCAGACCAAGCAAGATCAAGGGGAGTTTCGCAACCCAGTCCTCGGAGGCTTGACAGCGAATCGCAGCCTTAAGACCTCTGTGAAACCGCTCAACCATGCCGTTAGCTGCGGGGTGGTAAGCGGTAGTCCGAGACTTCTCAGCTCCCAAAAGGTTCGAAAACTGCTTGAGAAGTTGAGACTCGAATTGTGCTCCCTGGTCTGTGATGATGGTCTGCGGACATCCAAACCTGGCGATCCAGACTGAAAGGAAAGCCTCGGCCACTGTCTCAGCCGTCTGATCCGGTATCGGGATCGCCTCGGGCCAACGAGTCCACCTGTCCACACACGTGAGACAATAACGATTGCCACGCGATGGAGGAAGAGGACCCACAATGTCCATGTGAATAACTCGAAAACGATCGTCCGGCTCGGGGAAAGTTCCAAGAGGTGACCTAGTATGTCTAGTAACTTTTGACTTTTGGCACGGCACACATGACCGGGCCCACTTGGCGCAGTCTGCTCGTAAATTTTTCCAGACGAATCTTGACCTCACCATTCTGATGGACGAGCGAACACCTGGGTGAGCCAGATTGTGCACACTGTCAAATACTTGACGACGAAACTCTCTTGGTATATACGGCCGATCTACACCAGTTGAAACGTCACAAAAAACTTTTAAATTTGTTCCGGGAATCGAAACATCTTTCATGACCAGGTTTGATCCCGGACCACGCAACACCTCTAATTCTGGGTCATTAAGTTGACTATTAGCTAATAATTTATAATCTATTTGATTAGGAAAATCTAAACTGAAAATTCGTGACAGAGCATCAGCAACCACATTTTCATCACCAGGTAGATACTGGATATTGGTGGTAAACTGACCTATGTACTCTAAATGTCTCTGTTGTCTTGGTGAGCACTTGTCCGATCTCTGCCGGAATGCGAACGAAAGTGGTTTGTGGTCGGAAAAAATTACAAATTATCTACCTTCTAAAAAATGCCGAAAATGCTTGACTGCCGAGTATGCAGCCAATAACTCTCGGTCATAAGCGCTGTATTTAATTTCAGCAGAATTTAGTTTCCGGGAGAAATACTGAAGAGGTTGAACTTTCCCACCGACCACTTGGTTCAACACAGCTCCGACAGAGACCGAAGAAGCGTCAACCATGAGAGAAATTTCTGCATCCATTACTGGATGAGCTAACAAAGTAGATGTCGCCAGACATTCCCTACATGCCTCAAAAGCATTAATGGCTTCTTCGTGCCATTGAATTTTTGACTGATCGTTCTTTTTTTGCTGTTAATGAACGCGTATAATGTGGACTGGATCTCTGCTGCCCTTGGGATGAAACGATGGTAATAGTTAAGCATCGCAAGGAAACGTCTCAGATCCTTCACAGTCTCAGGACGAGGAAAATTAGCTATGGCTGATACCTTTTCGGGTACGGGTGCTATACCAGCAGGGGAAATGAGATAACCCAAGAACACTAACTCACTAGCACCAAAGATGCATTTATCAGGGTTAATAACCAACCCGTACTGCTTCAGCCTGCTAAATATTTGCTTTAAGTGATCTTTATGAGATCCCTTGTCCTCTGAGACTATCAATATGTCATCCAAGTAGGAAAAGCAGAAATCCAGCCCTCTAAGCACTTCGTGCATAAACCTTTGGAAGGTATTCCCTGCATTTCTTAATCCAAAAGGCATTTTAACGAACGAAAAAGAACCGAAAGGGGTAGTTACCGTTGTTTTTGAAACATCGGATGGCTCGACAGGAATCTGGTAATACGCCCTAACCAAGTCAATTTTTGAAAAGGCTGTTTTCCCCGAAAGGCAGTGGGAAAAATCGTGGATGTGGGGGATCGGGTAACGGTCAGGAACGGTGACAGAGTTTACCCGCCTGAAATCCCCACAAACGCGCCAAGACTTATCTTTTTTGGGAACCAAATGTATTGGGCTGGCCCAAGGGCTGTTGGCCGGAACAACAATGCCTTCCGCGAGCAACCTTTCAAACTCCTGTCGAACGATCTTCAGTTTTTCTGGCGACAATCTACGAGGCTTAGAAAAAACGGGTGGGCCCGTCGTCTGGATACAGTGGGTAGTGGTATGTAATACGTTGGTAGTTGATAGGTTTGCGTTTAGAATCTCGGGAAATTCTTGCAACAGGTCATGGTAAGGGGAATCGTTAGACACCAAACTCAACCCAAGAGAAGGACCCTGGAAAACTTTAGATTTAATGCTGAGAGTTGTCTCCTTATCGATTAATCTTTTGTTTTTAACATCTACAATAAGACCAAACTTATGTAAGAAATCTGCGCCGAGAATGGGCCGGGTGACTTCCGCAATCAGAAAGTTAAAAGGAAACTTACGCCGCAATCCAATGTCGACGTTTACGAATTGCATGCCGAAAGTTTGTATGCGCGAGCCATTTGCAGCATACAGGTTAACGTTTTGATTTGGCTTCAAATTTTTTGATTTATCCTTCGGAATTACGGAAACACCCGCCCCAGTGTCGACACGATAGCGTAACTTGGTGACTTTATCAAAAACAAAGAGACGACTGCCGCTAAACTCGACCTCCTCCGTCGTCGCGAGGGTCGGGTTGGCTAGTTTTCCGAACCCCTCCAGGTACATGGCGGGTTGCATTTACGAGCCTTCTCGCCGTATCGAGCATGATACCAGCACAGCTCACTATCCCCTTCATCCTTTGGCCTCGGGCTCTTCGAGCGAAATCTACCGCGTGATTTCGAGCGATTGCGAGATCTACCTATTCTCGAGACCTGCTCGCGCAGCGCCGAAATTTCCTTCCGCAATAGAGCTAGCTAGGAAACCTCACTATCTGGCTTTCTATCTATCGCAAAAGCCCCTGCACCTATAGAAACCTCCAAAATTTTGTCCGCTATGTCAGCCTGCGCTAACACGTCTTCCCTTGAAGCGCTGAGGATTTGCTGAGCCGACACCGGTAAGCGCTGTAACCAAAGCGTTTTCACAGACTCATCCGAAAATCCCTTTCCCAATTCAATCATTTCCCTTAATAAGGTACTAGGTTTTTTGTCCCCCAATTCCAAATCGTGCAATAACAATCGCAGTCTCGATGTCTCAGACTCAGAGAACTGATCGATTAAACGTTTCTTTAACGCGTCATACTTCCCCGATGCAGGAGGAGAGCAAATCAGATCACTGACGTGAGAAAGAATGCTCTCATCCAAAGCAGCTACCAAACAATAGTATTTCGTCTGATCAGCACTAATGCCAGAGGTAGCAAACTGTGCTTCAATAAAGTGGAAATAAGGTACCACATTTGATTTCCAAAAAGGGGGTGGCTTAAAGCCGACTGCGTTTACTTCATTTTGATCAATCGTGACACTGGGGTTGGGAACGGGGGCATTGGTTTTTTCGGGAGAATGAGACATACCACCTCACAGACGACGGCTCCAAAAAAAAATCAAAAAGGCACAATACACACTAAATAAATATTAATACTAATAAACCCTATCAGAACCAGAGGTGTCACGCGGTGCGAAAATCAGAAGGGTTACCCGGTTTAAAACAAACTCATTTCGAACTCACGTCCAGTCAACACTGTGCCAACCGCTTAAGCAGTTCATCAGGTTCACTTGCTCATGTCCAGAAGGTGGCTTAAATAAGAAGGCAGGCTTTGGATAAACTTAACAAATTTATTTGAACATTAAAAATCAAGGTAAAGGCTGTGCCGGCACGGCAACGAGAAGAGAAGCAGAAGAACGATTAACAACAGTGATCGCCTTTTATAAGATAGGAGATGTGTTGCCACACCCATGTACTAAATTTCATAACAGTTCATTTGCATAAATTACACTGGAATTTACAGAACATTAGAAGTGGGACTCGAACCACACTGGAGATTATAGAACAATAGCAGTGGGACTCGAACCGTAGTCGAACTTTAGCCGCCACAAAGTAAGCATCATTTTTGTGAAAAATTTCTTTCCGTGTTTTGTGTATTAGGTAATGATTTTTTAAACGCAAGTTATAAGTTATGTTTCTTATTTCATTACTATTACGATGCGTATAAAATAAACAACTGTTTGATAAAAAAAATAAATGACGAATAGGAAGAACGTTTAAATTTTTATAAGTATTTAAGTTAGGGATTTGATTATTGCTTAGAAATTTGCCTATTTTATTTTGAACTATCTGGTATGCCCGGCCTTGCACGGATGCAGAGTATAAATTTATTATTTTTAAGTTTTCCCAAATACATTTCTAATTTTGTATAATCAGCATTTACCAATCATCCCGGTATCCCAGGCGTTTTTTTTCATATTCCGGTGTTCCCGGTAACTTTTCCTATCCCGGTGTTTCTAGTAATTCTTCTTATCCCGGTGTTCCCGGGTGGATTAAAATTCCTTCAATTCGTAAGCAATATAATTTTTGAATGGTTTCCACATTTACATGGAAAAAGTATTCTAAAAATTATTTAAAATTGCTTAGATCCCTTGATTAATCATATCTTCAGGAATTAACGTTTTCGGTGAAATTATTCAATAATTAAAGCTTTTCAAAATCAATCTTTTCTTGTTGAAAGGTAGTTTTAACAGTTTTTTGTTTGTTAAACAACTTTCTTAAAAGGTAAAATATTATCACCTTTTGATTTTACATCCTCGTTTCCATGGAGACTATCTTAACAACAATGACATTCCATAAAGTTTTTTAAAATATAAAAATTAGATAAACTCTCAAATAAAAATATGTTAAACTGTACTTAAAATTTTTAAATTTCATTGAAATAGATTTTTAAATTATTATCTCTTGTTGAGGAGAAATAAAGCTATTTCAGCCAAATCACCTAAAAAGGGTCAAAAGAGGGTCAAGGGGTCAATTAAAGTTTTCGAAACATAGCCTATGTTTTTTTCTGAGTTTTTTTACGTAGGTATACCAAATTTGGTGCAGATCGGAAGTAAACTGTGGATTTGTATAGAAGACAACCAGGGTGTATCGAAAAAAACTTTTTCTCGATTTTGATGACGTAATAGTGCGGAAAAGTTGTCTAAGGTGCCAGAGAGTACCTGTGAATTTTTTCAGAATTTTTGGATAATTTCTTAAGGTGCCACATTGGCCCTGAAGTTCCCCATGTTAATCCAATGGGGTGCGCCGCCAAAAAGGCCGAAAATCGGTTTTTTGCCCCTCATTTCTACCCTAATCACACGACGAATGTCTCGTCTCGAGTTATGGACTCTATATGATCTAGGCTATCCGACAAAACTTGAATAATAGCCTAAATATCTATATTACGTTTTTTTGAATGCTCAAATTTCGTCGAAAATCGCGTATTTCCTCGTTCAAATCAGAGCCCACAATCAACATAATATAGAGATTTAAGTTATTATTCAAGTTTTTTCGGGTAGCATACATCATATAGAGTCCATAACTCGAGACGAGACGTTCGTCGTGTGATTAGGGTAGAAATGAGGAGCGAAAAACCGATTTTCGGCCTTTTTGGCGGCGCGCCCCATTGGATTAACATGGGGAACTTCAGGGCCAATGTGGCACCTTAAGAAATTATCCAAAAATTCTGAAAAAATTCACAGGTACTCTCTGGCACCTTAGACAACTTTTCCGCACTATTACGTCATCAAAATCGAAAAAAAGTTTTTTTCGATACACCCTAATATATAGCCACACTTAACTTTATTATATTAGATTTTTACAATCGAATTTATATTTCCTAGATAGTCCCCACCCCAAATTATTAAACCGTAACTAATTATTGAATTATCCCATGAACGGTAGAGCTGCATTGAAAAACTTTTATTTATAATTTTTTTAGATAATAAAATTTATAAAGAATAAAGCGTAATTTATTAGAAATATGATTTACATGAGATTTCCATTTCAAATTATCATCAACGTGTAGACCAAGATATTTGATATTTGAAACTTGTTTAAGAGAGGGACAATTACAATCAACTATTTTGCATTATTTTTTATGAAAGTATAATTCTAAAATATTTGACGGGCCATAAATACTGAAATTGATGAATTTTGTCTTATTTATATTTATTGATAATTTATTTGCCATGAACCATTTTCTTATAATAGAGAGATCATTATTAATTATATTTTCTAAATTTTTATTTTTTGGATATGAGTATAAAATTACAGTGTCGTCAGCGTATGTTATAATTTTTCCATTTAACTTTAACTTACAAAAATCATTAATATAAATAATAAATAACAATGGTCCAAGGATTGATCCCTGTGGTTCTCCAGATTTTATGTTCAGAAGCTCACTTTCAAAATGGTCTAAACTTACGAATTGTTTTCGATCTTTTAGGTACGAGCTAAACCAGTCAAGTGTTGTTCCACGAATACCGATTGAATGCAATTTATCAATTAATTTAGTATGGTTTACGCTATCAAAAGCTTTTGAAATATCCAAAAATATTGCCACTGTTTGTTTACTTTTATCGATGCTGTTATAATAGTACAGTCAAATTAGGCGAAAAAAGGGTCGGAGGTAGACATTTAGAAATACAAGCAGAAACCCCCTGGGATGTGTTTAGGGGGGTCTGAGGATGCCTCACCTGAAAATCCCAAAAAATCCGGTGACGGGTTTTCCGCCATTTTGAAAAAGAAGTCGGCCATGTTGGATTTTTCCATAGTTCATAAAAACAGCTATAACAGGCGAACTAATTGGTTTAAAATGTTCGTTCTTGTTTTAAAATGCGTAATTCAGTGCGTTCTTTAAGTTTCATGCATGTATTGTTGGTTCTAAACCAAGGATTTTTAAAAAATTAAGCTAAAATAGCAATTTTTTCGTATTTTTTTGGGTTGTAGTTCTTTCGTTTAATACTGTGTCGTACCTATTATAAATATCAAGACCGAAACAACTGGAACTTGTTGAGGAGAGTCTTAGGCTATACCATACCAAAATTCTAAGAAATCCCGCCATTAGTTTTCCGCCATTTTGAAAAAAACAGTGGCAATACTGAATTTTCAATGTTTCTTAAAAGCTGCTATAACAAGCGAACTTATTGGAATAAAACGCTCAATTTTTTTTGAAAATGCGTGTTTAATTGTACGTTTTTGAAATATCATGCAGTAAGTTAATATTCTTAAAGATTTAATTTTAAAAACTCGGAAAAATAGTAATTTTTCAGTCTTTTTCTGTTGTAGTTTTTTTATAGTCCAGGCAAATAAGACATTCAATATAACGGGCTGGAAATTGGTGGAAATGTAGAGAATAGTGTCCTTCTTGATATCCTGAAATTCCCAAAAAATCCCTCCAAGGGAAAATCCGCCATTTTTGAAAAACCAACGCAATCTTGGATTGGGTTTTCAAGCACAGCGACTAAACCAAGGTGCCGATTGATTTCGTTTTTGTCACATATTGTTTAATATTGTGTATTTTAAGAGACAACGTAAAGAAATTCGAAATAAAAAAATTAATTTAATAATAATTAATTTTTATTTAATTACTGCTTTGCTGTGTTAAAATGTAGGTAAGCATTCGAGTTAACAAGCTGAAAATTGGTGAAAATATAGAAGGCAGTGTCCTAATTGATATCCCGAAATTACCAAAAAATCCCTCTAAGGGAAACCTCCATTTTGAAACAACCGCCTCCATCTTGGATTGTATTTTTAAGCATAGCGACTGAACAAAGGGTCCGATTGAGTTCGTTTTTGTCCCAAATTGTTCAATAATAAGCATTTTAAATAATTTTTAATAAATTAGTTCGAAATAAAAAACTTAATTTAATTATAATTAAATTTACTTAGTTAATGGTTGCCGGGTTAAAATGTAGGTAAGAATTCAAAATAACAAGCTGAAAATTACTAGAAACGTAGAAGATAGTATCCTGACCGAAGTTCCGAAATTCCCAAAAAATCCCTCCAGATGAAAATCCTCCACTGAAAAAACTACCGTCATTTTGGACTCTCAATTTAAGCATAGTGATAGTGGAGTTTTCTCTTTCCACAACAATGAAATTCCCCTAAAAAGGCATTATTGAAGCTGAAAAAAACTGCTATTTTAAAGTCGAATATTTAAAAAACCATTCTAGCGATTTAAGTAAATTTAAGCTTAAAATGTAGTTTATTTATTCAATAAAATCATGCAATTACGTGCATGGTTAAAAATATCACTGTTTGGTTGCAACTAAATAAAAAAGAATGGACAAAACGGTCAAATTGAGGAAAACAAACTATGCTCAAACGATACAGCAAACAAACTTTAAAATTTTTTACCATGCACGTAAATTGCATGTTGTTATTGAATAAATAAACTACATTTTAAGCTTAAATTTACTTAAATCGCTAGAATAGTTTTTTAAATATTCGACTTTAAAATTGCAGCTTTTTTCAGCTTCAATAATGCCTTTTTAGGGAAATTTCATTGTTGTGGAAAGAGAAAACTCCACTATCACGATGCTTAAATTGAGAGTCCAAAATGACGGTAGTTTTTTCAGTGGAGGATTTTCATCTGGAGGGATTTTTTGGGAATTTCGGAACTTCGGTCAGGATACTATTTTCTACGTGTCTACCAATTTTCAGCTTGTTATTTTGAATTCTTACCTACATTTTAACCCGGCAAACCATTAACTAAGTAAATTTAATTATAATTAAATTAAGTTTTTTATTTCAAACTTTATCACGTTTTATAATTAAAATGCTTATTATTGAACAATTTGGGACAAAAACGAACTCAATCGGACCCTTGGTTCAGTCGCTATGCTTAAAAATACAATCCAAGATGGAGGCGGTTGTTTCAAAATGGCGGTTTCCCTTAGAGGGATTTTTTGGTAATTTCGGGATATCAATTAGGACACTGCCTTCTATATTTTCACCAATTTTCAGCTTGTTAACTCGAATGCTTACCTACATTTTAACACAGCAAAGCAGTAATTAAATAAAAATTAATTATCATTAAATTAATTTTTTTATTTCGAATTTCTTTACGTTGTCTCTTAAAATACACTATATTAAACAATATGTGACAAAAACGAAATCAATCGGCACCTTGGTTTAGTCGCTGTGCTTGAAAACCCAATCCAAGATGGCGTTGGTTTTTCAAAAATGGCGGATTTTCCCTAGGAGGGATTTTTTGGGAATTTCAGGATATCAAGAAGGACACTATTCTCTACATTTCCACCAATTTCCAGCCCGTTATATTGAGTGTCTTATTTGCCTGGACTATAAAAAAACTACAACAGAAAAAGACTGAAAATTACTATTTTTCCGAGTTTTTAAAATTAAATCTTTAAGAATATTAACTTACTGCATGATATTTCAAAAACGAACAATTAAACACGCATTTTCAAAAAAAATTGAGCATTTTATTCCAATAAGTTCGCTTGTTATAGCAGCTTTTAAGAAACATTGAAAATTCAGTATTGCCACCGTTTTTTTCAAAATGGCGGAAAACTAATGGCGGGATTTCTTAGAATTTTGGTATGGTATAGCCTAAGACTCTCCTCAACAAGTTCCAGTTGTTTTGGTCTTGATATTTATAATAGGTACGACACAGTATTAAACGAAAGAACTACAACCCAAAAAAATACGAAAAAATTGCTATTTTAGCTTAATTTTTAAAAAATCCTTGGTTTAGAACCGACAATACATGCATGAAACTTAAAGAACGCATTGAATTACGCATTTTAAAACAAGAACGAACATTTTAAACCAATTAGTTCGCATGTTATGGCTGTTTTTATGAACTATGGAAAAATCCAATATGGCCGACTTCTTTTTCAAAATGGCGGAAAACCCGTCACCGGATTTTTTGGGATTTTCAGGTGAGGCATCCTCAGACCCCCTTAAACACATCCCAGGGGGTTTCTGCTTGTATTTCTAAATGTCTACCTCAAACCCTAATTTGACTGTACTATAAGTAAATTTAGTCAATTCCAATAAAGCATCTACAGTTAGTAGTACTAAGACCCAGTAAAAAACCATACTGATTTTCAGCAATTATTTTAAACGTTTTCAAATAATCAAGAAGCCTAGTATGAACAATTTTTTCTAGGACTTTAGAGAAAATTGGAAGTAGAGAAATAGGTCGGTAGTTAGTGAAATCATTAGTATTACCTAATTTATGGATTGGTATAACAAGAGCTGTTTTTAACACGTTCACGCCGGCGCGGCCGACCGGTGGCCCGCACTAGACTGTTTCATCGGGCGGCGCGGTCCACCGGTGGCCCACACTAGACTGTCCCATGGGGCGGCGTGGTCCACCGGTGGCCCGCACGGGTGGCCTTATCGGGTGGCGCCGCCAGATGAAGCGCAGCCTGTAGTCGAGAGCCGCCTCCCGGCGAAAAACATGAAAATTGGCCCCGGCGTGAACGTGTTAAAGAAGTAAGAAAACATCCACTTAAGAGGGAGAGGTTTACAATTTTAGTAATAATGTGAATATGGTTATTAGCTACTATTTTTAGGATTTTAGAACTCAATTTATCATAGCCAAGTGATTTTTGATCATCCAGAGAAAATATAATTTTACTAAACTCGAAATCATTAGTTTCAATGAAATAAAAAGAATTAATTTTACTTGATAAATAAAATTTATGATCACCAGACTGACAAGGATGAAACCCTGAACCAATATTTATAAAAAAACTTATTAATATTTAAAAGTTTTGTTTTATTGAAAGCGATTGTCGATTTTAACTTTAAAACAAGCCTACGATGTCCATATTATCTGTACCCTGGACTGGAAATAATAATACCCCGGTTAAGAGGTAAGCCTAACGTGATATCCCCTGTGTTCCCAAACAAGCTTGGTTCTCAGTGTATCGACCCACTGAAGCCTGAGTCAACCTGTCACATCTCCAGGACCCGTGGCGTGGGCGCACAAAGCTCTTCAACCTTGACACGGGGCGTTGCTTAATATATAGCCTGCTCTGTATTTTAAAAGTATCTTTTTTGTATTTTGTCTCTTTTTCAAACTCTGAAGTGTATGTATACGGACTTAGTCCATTAAATAGCCTATTTCATGAAGTGTAAGTTCATAGCCTATTTCTGGAAGTGAACTTTTTGTACTTTTCCACGAAGTCTTAAGTTGAGTATAACCTAATGACTTATTGGAAATCTAGGAGATTAATATATTTTTAGCCAATGTATCTCTCATTAAAAGTGAATATAGTAATAACATGGATATATATAGTACCATAATTTCCCATTTAATTCAGTACAACTATCACAATACACAAACAAGAAAACCCTAGTTCTTCTGAATCACAGTGGTGCGAGTCCAAAATTCTTAGCAAACACGAATTTGTGTTTTTTATTATATCACTAGAGCTGACGCGCTAGAACCGGGCTTCGCCAGGGTTTCCGGTTTTTTTTGTAAATATCATCTGGTGCGTTACAGATGGGCTTCGCCAGTCCATTTTTAAAGAAGATTATTCTGGTCTGTTACAGTTGGGCTTCGCCAGTCCATTTTTAAAGAAGATTATTCTGGTCTGTTACAGATGGGCTTCGCCAGTCCATTTTTATAAAAATTATTCTGTAGTGTTACAGATGGGCTTCGCCAGTCCAAATGAGGAAATAGTTAAATAAAGGAGCCACTTTCATGTTTATGTTACAACAATGGATTTTAAACTGCAACAATCGAGAATATGCCTACGACAATTAATGTTACATCTTCTCTTGTTATATTTAAAACAATGTGGTTTTTTCCTGAAGTTAGGCATGAAATATGGGTTTTTAAGCATAAAATTGACCAAAAAAGTTGGTGGAACGCTTCTATTTTAAATAATTTTCATACAGAAACCCCTTCCCTGGAGCGAGTAGATCAACGTGGTATAGTTTAATAGTTAATGTAGGTTCGAAAAGTTTAAATGTACATTGGTACTAACAACAAAGATGTACAAACATGTTTACCATACAAATGTTACATTAAAACTATAAAGCACATACATACAGACATTTATTTTTATATATATAGAATCATTTGTGATGGTACTTGCCTAGGTTGAAAGTTATGTTTTAGTCTTTAAGAGGAACCACAAAAATGACCTCTCCATACACTCTAAAAATAACCTGACCGTAGATCAGATGCAAAGAAATTGTATTTTAAGAATACTGCAGAATATAATAATAACGTTTATTTCCATCATACAGACAAAAATCCATTTACATGAGGAAAACAGGAAAACACCGAATACATACACATACATTCAAATTACAATAAACACGTTCAAATTACAATAAACATTAAACAGAAAAATACGGAAAATAACTGAATTACAAATTGTTTATATAATCAGATTGAAGTTTTTTAAAACTATCAAAGAATATGTCACTGTGCTCTGGTAAGTGATTTATTATTTTTATGAATTGTATTATTGTTTGTTTATTTAAATATGATTTGGAATAAAAAGGTTCTTTTAAAATTTTGCTATTTCTTGTATTGTATGGGGGAACATGTATATTTATTTGATTTAATATAAAAGGGCAATCAATATTGTTATGTAAAATATTATGGAAAAACTTAAGAATAATAAGTGATCTGCGCTGTTCAAGTAAGATTGGGGTTTCAGAATTGGTACAATTGAATTTAAAAGATAAATATCGTAGAAAATTTTTTTGAACTTTTTCAATTAAATTTTTATTGGATATGCCTGTAGGGTTCCAGATCACAGCGCCATACTCTAGTATCGGACGAACTAAAATATTAAAAAGATTTAAAATCACTGATATATTACTAAAATTACTTGTTGATCTTCGCAACATTCCCAAACATTTACTGGCCCTCAAAGTGATGTCCTGAATATGAGCGTTAAAATTAAAGTTTGAATTGTAGATGATACCAAGATCCCTGATGATAGATTTTCTGGATAATATGATATTATTTATTTTGTAACTATATAAAAAAGGATTAGATATCCGAGAAAAAGTTAAAATAAAACATTTGTCAATATTGAGTGACAGTTTGTTTCTCTCACACCAAACAGTTAGGTTGTCTAGTTCAGTTTGTAGACTATTTATATCATGTAAGGAAGATATTTGTTTGAAGATTTTTAGATCGTCGGCAAAGAGTAAAGATGATTCAAAAATTGAAATTATATCATTCACAAACAGATTAAAAAGCAGGGGCCCAAGAATTGACCCCTGAGGGACTCCTGAGGTACCATAATAAGGATCGGACAAAGAGTGATTAAATTTTACATAGAGAGGCCTATTTATGAGGTAAGAATGTAACCAGTTGACAGCACCCTCACAAAAACCAATATTTGCTAGTTTTAAAAGCAAGACCTCATGGTTAACAGCGTCGAAAGCTTTTCTAAAATCAGTGTATACGACATCGAGTTGTTTACCTTCATTTAAAGCATTTGATATATAACTGTTAAGGCACAAGAGATTAGTAGAAGTTGACCTCTTTTTTGTGAAACCATGTTGATTGGGAGAAATTATTTCATTGACCTGAGAAGATAGTTTACAATGTATGATACTTTCAAAAACCTTAGAAAAACTTGAAAGAATAGCTATTGGTCTATAGTTAGTGATGTCAGATTTTTTCCCTTTTTGAATATTGGTACTATTTTTGAGGTCTTCCAGACATCGGGAAAAGTATTGGTTCTTAAGGAAAGATTAAAGAGAATAAGTAAGGGATATATAAAACCCTCCATATTTGCCTTGATGACATAAGGGGGAATCAAATCAACACCCACAGAACAAGAACTCTTTAGTTTTTTAATACTGTTTTCTATGTCTTCAGGGGATACAAGATCAATACGAATCAGGTCTGGAGAGGCACGATAAGTTGAATTTATTTGACATATATTTTGATCGTTTAAATCTCTATAGACACTTGAAAAATACTCCCTAAAAGCACTGGCGATCTGCGGATCATCGAGAAGTTCAATGCCTCCATAAAACATTTGGTTAGAGGAAATGGATTTCTTTTCATTACGGTAATAAGACCAGAAAGTTTTGGGATTTGATTTTATAGATCCTTCAATATGATTTATATGTTGTTTTCGAGCGTCGCGAATGTCACTTTTTATGGATTTTCTAATAGTTCTAAAACGTTCCAGATAAGTTAAGTCATTAGTTTTTTTATAATTGGTTAGATATGAATTTTTTAGCTTGATATTTTTTATTATAGATTTAGTGAACCAAGGGGGGTATTTTCTTTTACACGGGATATTTTTGGGCACCGAATTATCTAGTATATTGTACAGCATCATATAAAATTGTTCCACAGCCTCATTAATGCAAGTATATTGATTTAAGAAATTCCAATCAGTCTCTAATATAAGTGAGTACAGTAAATGAAAATTAGCTTTCTTAAAGTTATAGGATCTGATTTCATTCTGACCCAAGCTAGACTCTTTAATTTCAGGGAAACTGTTGGTTTTGGTTACTTCTATCAGTAAAGCCGGGTGGTAGACATCTTCTTTTGAAATGGGAAGCAAAGGCTGTGTTACATTTACATTATAATTGGTTAATCTAACTAAAACAAGATCTAATATTCTTTTCATATGGTTAGGGATTAAGTTACTCTGTATGAATTTATGCAATTGAATAAACACCAAAAAATCATGAGAAGTAGCCGTATTTTCAAAATAATCAGATTGCCAGTTTATACTGGGCAAGTTAAAATCACCAACAATAATAAAATTTGAGGCACTTGTAAAATATTTGTCAATAATATCGTAAAAATTTTGAAATAAAATAGGACCTGCCGATGGAGGGAAGTAAATGCAGCAAAGAAATAAATAAGCAAAAGAATTAATAAACAATTTGATCCATACACTCTCACCATCATGTTCAAAAACAGATACTGATTTAGCTTTAAACTGCTTCTTAACAGCCACCAGGACTCCTCCTCCACGACTAAGATTTGATTGTTTATAATTTCGATCATTACGGAAAACATCATACCTATCATCAAATAAACTATTGTCTGAAAATTGGTAGTTGAGCCATGTTTCTGTGAGACATATAAGGTCGAAATTTTCCGCAAGGGTTGATTCAAATATGTCATCCAATTTTGTTCTCATTCCCCGAATGTTCTGATAGTAGATATTCAAGACTGATTTATTTACTTTTATGGAAGCACTATCTTGCAAGATGTGGTGGCCTAGTCAATTCTTAGTATCTTCCGTGTCCTCATTCGAAGGTGGGTTTCCAAAAATTTGATCATGTTTTAGCCTGCCATAGAATTTTGAAACAATGCAACCTTCTGGCCATATGTTTTCATCCAACAGTACATTAATCTCACTGTCAAGTACTTCTATGTGAAACGAAGAGTAAGTATCGAATTTTGTTTTTATTCTAGTACAAATAAGATGATCGAGTGACAAAGTAGACAAAAACTCAGTTATCTCTCTTGCTTCAGTATGCGGACTCAATCTGGATACAAAAACTGCAGATTTTTTTGGAGATCTTGCGACTGACTTTAGCAGTGACGATTGGCGTTTACCACTTAATACAATCTTGGCATTTGAACGAGATTTCACAGCACTCGAATAACTAGATTGACCTCTTACGCCGCTGTCCATGTGTACACTTTTATTTTCATTCTCTGCCATGTTTGTTTTGGTGACACTTTCTTGTGAGCTGTTTGTTGATACCGGTGCATCAGATACAGGATCAATACCTGATCGGGTAACGGCAGCGTATGTTTCGGATCCTCTATCGGTTGCTGTCTGGATTATATTTACGGAAGTAGGCTTTGTCATGCAAAGGTTTGTTTCCAAGCTTTCAAGTCTTGCATTCATTTCAAGCTTCATACGAGTAAGTTGATCGTTTAAGTTACCCAATTGGGATAGAACTGCCGCTGATGAGAGTGAAGAAATTTCATGTTTCACCAGGAACTCTTCGTGCCGCTCAAATGACTCGGATATTGTATTTTTTATCTTGATAAAGTCAGTTCTGTCCCCAGCGCTACTAGATTTTCTTTCGCATACTCTCGAAAATAAGTCATAGAGATGATCAAGTTGAGAATTCAAAAATTCAGAATCAAACACTGGAGGTGTAGGCTCAGACAAAGACATAACGATGATTTCGCCACGGCTAAGCCTATCCGGCTTTCCTCTCTGATTTCTGCGGTGAAAGGTCGTCTTCCCGCGGGTAGCAGAAATTTAGGCCTCGGTGGGCCGATCCAAAGAGTTCAAAGTCCGATATCTTGAGAAATAAATGTCCAAATTCCAGAATTCCACTTCGAACTAATGCATATTATACTCCCACAGACTATACAGCAAAAATTTTCGCAAAAGAACAATCAGGGACTTCACACAAGATCAAAACGTCAGAGCTATCAAAACAAGCGACTTTGGTGTAATGTAATTTTCATAAACTTTCAAGTGTTTCGTATGGTTTTTTGTATAGAAAAATGAAATATTTTGTCAAATTTTCAAAAAAGTGTACAAGTACTTAAATATTTTAATTTAAAAGTCGAGAAAAAAACACGTGACTGAAAACGCGAAGTGTGTTTGCATGCACAGCACAGTGACGTAGAATCCATCGAGCCAAATTGCAATCAAAATTGTTCAAATATCTGTTGAAACAAGAGAACCTTTGATATTCAGTTAAAGGGTGATAATATCTTTTAAAACTACGGAGATAAGAACAACACAGGGGCGTTGCAGAAAACTTTCAGTCGCTCAAATCTATAAATTCCATCGACTTATGTCCTTTTCATTCTAACCATCTCATATATAAGTGCAATTGTGAACAGAATATTCTGACAAAAATACCACTAGAATTCCTAGAATATTTCAAAAATCGAAACTCCCACAAACCGAACGTTAACTCAAACCGACTATAATAAAAATCCTACAAAACCTGTAATCGCCGTTGAATCCTACGGAAAAAGTGAGGCGGACAGAACAAAAAAGGTTAATCAAGCTTCAAAAAAGATTGTTCGGCTAGTTATCCTCTTCCTGGAAAACTCGAATCAGTGAAGAGGAAAGCTCTGTTGTATGGTAAACATGTTTTTATTTCTAGTAATTTCGTTAATGGGACTCATTAAGTTGCAGCAATTTTCGGAATAATTTCAACATTTCATTTGCTTTGAATCGAATAGTAGGGTCTCTTATTTCAAGGATTGATCTAATGACTCCAGTGATATGTTGTCTAAGTTGTCACAAATTAATTGGTTTCAAAGTAGCTAGAAACTCCCAAAATGTACTTTGGCTTATATAAGTTGCGCAAACACAACTTTTTAAATCCTCCATACGATTTCTCTGTAATGTGGGCGTCTCTTCGGTGGTTTCGAAATCCTTAAAATCTGACTCCCTTCAGAGCGAATCTTTCCGTTATTATGTTTCACCATCATATTGTAGAAAACTAAAATTCCATCCTAACATAAGATTAAATATGGTTGAAATAAATAAATTTTTTCTTGTGAGTTTTTTTTTAAAAATACCATGACTAAAAAGTAGAAAATAAAATAAGTAAAAAAATATTTTTTAAAAAACGCTTTTATTGAAGTGTTCTAAAAGGTAAAAATAATTTATTCGGTTTGACAAATAATTTATTGGGAAGTAGAAAATAACTTTTTGGTAAGTAAAAAATAACTGATTTTCTAATCACTAAAAATAAAAGCGTGGGCGCTAGTAATTCTTTATTCACTATTTATTCTAACTTCTTTATTCTATGAGGTTTAATTTACAAATTTCTCATTTATGAGGTTTGGGTGGGATGGACACACTTTAAATTCTCTATTAGGTATTTTTATTTATGTAAAATTATACATAAATGCCGACGTAATAGTGTAGTGGTTTGAGCATATTACTGCAAAGCCGTACGTCTGGGGTTCGAATCGTCGTTCGGCATAGATGTTAGTGTTACTGTCCTGTAAAAAAATTTAAATTTAAAAAATATAAAAATTACTAGCGCCCACGCTTTTATTTTTAGTGATTAGAAAATCAGTTATTTTTTACTTACCAAAAAGTTATTTTCTACTTCCCAATAAATTATTTGTCAAACCGAATAAATTATTTTTACCTTTTAGAACACTTCAATAAAAGCGTTTTTTTTAAATCTTTTTTTAATGGACAAAATGAAATATTGGGTTGTCCCATAAGTTGTTACTTTTTACGAATTTTCGTGTTTGAAATTTTTTTATAAGAAACTGGTAATGGGTGGAGATTTCAAACAATAGGGATTTTGGTCTATGTATATTTATGAACATAATGTGTGATTTAGGTAGTTCTCGTGATATTATTTCTTTTCAAAAAATGGCGGTTTGAAAAAAGACCACAAACGACGATTTTCGCGTAATTTTTTTTTGTTTAAAAAACTATGAAGAACGCATAATTCATGCCTAAAAAAAGTTTTTCTGCATATTTGAAATATTTCGATTAAGATGTCATAGTTTCAAGATGATTCGATAAGTTTAAGGTAGGAAATTTTGGCTTTAAAACTTCATATATTGGTAATTTCACGTGTTTTTAAAGCACACCTATTGTTTTTCTAAGCAGCTGCTATGAAGCAAATAAAAGGCAGATGTTTTTGAACCATAATGCTTGTTTAAACGGTTTAAACATTGAAAGAATCCTTTCATAATATAGTTGAATAGATTTATTTCTAAATTCCAACGAGTTGTTTTATTGTAGTGTTTTCGTATGAAGCAAATAATTGCTTAGTTCGCATAGCATATATAAGTTCAGCGAGTGTAATTCTGATAAGCTAAAACGTTGCGCGCTTGAATTGTGCGTACTGCTTTCTGACAAGAGTTAAGAGATAATTTAATAAACTGCATAGTTTGAATACTTGGGTCTATCTGTAAGCTTTTTTATTGATTTTGATGATTTTTTGTGAAAGTTTCTTTGAAATGACTAACATTACTGAGGTAAGTTTTTTGCAATAGATGTTATGTTTGAGACCGAAATTTCCTAAGTTAAACTTATCGAATTATCTTGAAACTATGACATCTTAATATAAACATTTCAAACATACAGTAAAATTTTTTTAGCCATGAATTATGCGTTCTTGCTAGTTTTTTAAACAAAAGAAAAAAATTACGCGAAAACCGTCGTTTGCGGTCTTTTTTTTCAAACCGCCATTTTGAAAAGAAATAATATTACGAGAACTACCAAAATCACACATTATGTTTATAAATATACATAGATCAAAATCTTCTTTGTTTGAAATCTCCACCTATTACCAATTTTTCATAAAAAATTTTCAAACACGAAACTTCGTAAAAAGTAACAGAACTTAAGGAACAACCCAATAGAAAACAACAATTATAGCAATGTTAAGTACCATTATAAAATATAAGACATTATAAATAAGACAATTTATTCACATTTAACATTCTAAATGAAATATTTATTAAATCCATTACTGTCTGACGTCCCTTTTTAGGGACGTTTTTTTAAATCCTCCTATTTCTACAAAATGTGTTCCTTTGAATCAAAATTTCCACTGATGTATCTCTGATCTTCATAGAACCTAAAGAACACAAGAAGAAATCTGAATTTAAAAAAAAATTTCGCCTTTTTAAAGTTGGAAGATAAAATTTTTCAGAAAAGTGCTTTTTTTTAATTTTAAAAGAAAAATCTTAAAAATCCTGGTTGTTATTTTTAAAATCGTTCAATGCCGATATATATTACTGTTTATACATTAGATCAGTTGGGGGTGTTTTTTTATTTTTCCAAAATATTTTATCTTGACCTTGTTTTGGACCCTCGAAAAGCGTCACTAAAAAGGGACGTCAGGCACGAATGCCCCCGTGTTTTTCCCCATAGTGAAATGCTAGTGTTTCCTCATTTATAACATAAAAACGCGTTCGATTCTTATAAAATGAAAGAGAATATATTAAATAACTGATATTTATAAAATTACTTTAATTTTAGCTAATAAATTTATTATTTTGTTTATTTTTTGGAAAATATTGTTATTTCTGCTAAATTAATGGAATAAAAAGTCTTAAATTATTAGGAATTAATTTGTAATAATTAAAATGAATGAATTAATTATTTTACTATAATTTTTACTTATGCAAATATATTTCGGTTATATTTTAATTAAAAGTTTAATAATTATTAGTTATAATTACTTTTTGTCATTAAAATTGCCAAAAAAGACGCTTTTGTGATACATTTTCGTTTTTTTTTCTAATTAGATGTCGCTAATCATTGTGTTCTATACTGTAGATCAATCCATATCATCTGGCTTGCTAATGCACATCCCACTAATCCTTGATTTTTGGGGAGAAATTAGTGTTCCGCACAATAAAATTAAATAAAATGAAAAAAGTATGGGCATTTGACAGACTTAAACTTCACAAATTGAGATATTCTGATGGATTTAAGCTGTGTAAAAGTAATTATTAATATTAGGTAACATATAGTCAAAAATGCCTTTTTCAATTAAAAATAATAATTAATTGGCAATTAACATAGATTTGGGAGGAAAAACGTGTTTTAGAGCATAAAAAATGCTCAATTTACTTTAATTAAGGTTAATTTTACAGTTAAATATATTTTTTATTTATATTCATGGTAAAGTATGGTTCCGATCACTTTTGCTGCACTTAAAAAGGTAGAAGATGTTTTTGAGGCTTTAAAACTGTTTTCTACCATGCGTTTACTATAGGGAAAAACACGGGGGCATTCGTGCCTGACGTCCCTTTTTAGGGACGTTTTTTTTATTTTGGTGTAGAAACTAAAATTTTAACCTGGAATTTTTTTCACTATTTTTCCAGTTGTTTTGGGGCTATTTACTATGTTTTTACCAAATATTTAAGAAAAATAAAAAGTTGGGCATTAATGGGTTAATAGTAAAAATTTAATCTTCTTTTCTTCCACATAGTTACAGCTTTTTCAAAATTAAAGTCAAAAATGGGTTCGAAATTCATACAATCATTTCCATTTGCAATAAAAGAACTACCGCTTTTGTAAAATTTCTAAGCGTGAAAATACGCCTGGCCTGACTAGTTTTTTAAACCGTATTTCTTATTTTCACTGCATGAAATACGCTTTCAGAGGCGTTAAAAATATATCTGTCTGTGATCATTTTGTGACAAGAGCTACCGAGATATTTTCATGAAATTTTTTTCAGTGAGATCTCCATAACGTTGGCAACAATACTCTCCAGTTTTTTCTGTATCTCCTTTAGTTTTTAAATAAGTTTTTAACTTTTTTATTTCACCGCTAGGGGCGCTGTAAGTCATATCATTGGATTCTCCAGGGTCACTTACCTTTGGGGTAGACCTTACTTCCGTGACCCTAGGACATGTTGGTTCGAAATAAAAGCCGCGAAACGGACTTTTGAAACACCCTGTGTAGGATGTTTGTCACAGAAAGTGGTAAGTGACCAGTGGTTCGTAGGTACATTAATATTAAGCATAACTAGTGTGCCAAATAATGATCAGATTATATTTCACAGCTAAAAAAAGAGAAGTGACCATTTCTCAAGGAAATACAAACGAAATATCCCATCAAACGAAATCAATATATTTGAAACGAACCATGTAAGTAAACTGGTTAATACACAACGTTATTTATTTGCTCGATAAATTTAAAAATAGAATACAATTGTTTCGGGGATCTTGCACGAAATATTTCGCTGAACCAGATGACAAGTAGTATTTCATACTTAAAGAAATTAAAGAAAAATACTCCATTACATACTATTTCTCGCAAAATAAGCGAAAAATCACCAAATATTAGACGCATTTTAAATGTATAATTGTAATGTATTTGCATAAATGTATGTCCTGACCTTACATTTAGAAGATACAGCGGAGAAAAATGGAAATGTCCTTATTAAACATATTTTCGAAAGAGGGCATTAAAAGTTGTTTACGAAACCTGTATAGACAATCAAAAAAATGTGGCAGATGGATGTTACTTCAAATCATAATAAATGGGATTACATTCCCTGTAATGTTTTCTAGAGATATGAGATCCCAATATTTAGAATTAATGATGGCCACATTCCTCGTAGATTAAAACCAGTTTTTCATTTTCAAACAATTTTCATAGAAAAAAAATGGTGTTTTCCTTGGATTTGAAAGCAATTGCATTCCTTAACCCACTTTTAAATTAAAATTTTATTGTTTATTTTGCCCGTGGTATTATAAAATGTATATTATTAGTGGTACATTTATAAATATCTTTAGCAAACACACTTATTTTTATACTGAACTTCAGAGAAAGCATATTTGCCTGCACAGCTGTAACGAGATTCGTGCCAAAGTATAGCAACTAGCCGCGCGGGCAAAAAAAAATATTTGATCTGATATAGCGGTCGATAATGATCAAAATTTCCAGGTGTTTCCTGATGACATTGAGATTAAAAATGAGAAACTGAATAATAGAAAAAATGGGCACATTGTTTTTATGTTCATAATATGCTGGTAAATTTTTGATATAATTTTGTTACTTGAAAAATTAAATAGCAATTTACCTATATTGAAAATGAATAAAATAAACAAATAAAAATTATTTATGTACATTTGCAGTAGGTAAACTAAAATGTTTCAAATTCCTTTGCATATCCATGAGTGGTTTTTTAATGCGAATATTTGGTTATACCTCCTTGCAGTCACTTTAATTTATGTTTACAAAAAGAAGTAGGCTAGAGGGGCCGTAAGTTTGTCCACAGAAAATTTTGTATTTTTTTGAAGCGTTCTATCAAACAACGAAATATAAACAAATTAAGGCTTAAAGAGCTAAATTGATAGAAATAAATTCTTCTCTTGGTTTGTTAAAAATACTTAAACTGAAAAACAATAAACTCGATTCATAAATCTGAAGCGTCTCAAACTTTCCCAAAGATGGAAGAAATACAAAAAAGATCAACTTTGAAAGAATAACTCGTTTAAATAGAGAAACCTACTCGCCGTGATGAAATTACAAACCTCTTCCCCGAAAGAGGAACTCTATCGCTCTATACTTCCCCACATTAAATTAAAACACAAAGCAATTACAAAAAAGGGGATATAAATATTTATCCGGAGCCCCTTCCCGCTCCAGAATTAATGTTCCCAAAACTTTTTCCCGTTTTTATTCGGAGGTGCGTTTCCCCGAACAACCCCTTTCAATTACCTCAAAATATTTTATTGTCCTCGCGCAATAACGGAAGCGATTCCTCTTCCCGACGCTTAGGCTGGGTTGAGTTGTGCGGAGACTGAGGATGATTTTTTATTTTCTAGTCGCGTTTACCCTGCGTGCGTCAAGGGTTGTTACATGAAGAGAGCGCTTTGGACAGGGAAGTGACAATACAGTGGACCAAAGTGAATTTTTATTTTTAAGTTTGAATTTTTTTGCAATTAAAATTTTTGTAATTTCATTGTCTTTTTAAAGTTTAATAACTTTTTAAAGGATATGCGCCATTGTTAAATTATATAGTAAGAAGCGATAAATATTTTCTTAATGCTTTTCAATCACTCAATTTGATATGAAAAAGGTCATATACGAAGACTAACCACAGAACAGAAATAGCCGGTTAAAAGTGACTACGTAAAGGACTAGCGTGACAATATGGTATAAAATAAATATATTACTGTTCTTTGATGTTCAAACTATATGAATATGCTAAAAGCCTGAAATCAAAGCGAGTTATGAGGTAAAAAGGAAGACTTGAATCTCATTTCACCCCATGAACCCTTTATTTACCGACGGTACTTGTAAATACCACTGGCTCAAGTTTAGAACTGCTGATTGTTGGCGAGTTTTGGCTCTTTGGCGCCATATTTAGAAGCCACATAATTAATGTGCCTAATGGTAAATAAAGGGTTAAGCCATACCCAGATTTACAGAACTGTTTTCTCCAATCCTTCACAAAACAACATATATGGCCAGATTAGTATAGTCCCCTGTATTTTTGATAGATTGGACTGTTACCAAGTCAGAAACTATGAAACATTTATTGGTTTTAAAATATTTCAGTATAGGTGGAAAGAAATGTAAACTATTGTTCGATGTGACCATGTGGTGACGCTAGTACATAATGGTTTAAAAAAATGAAATATCTTTTGGACATATTTTAGGCGATTTGTTGAGGTCATTTTGAGGTCATTTTATTAACAACACACTTGATAGTTTATTGAGTACACATAAATGTGTTCATGACGTGTTTATTTTGGTTTGGAGTATTATCAATGTAGTATTCCGTCTGAATTCTGGTTTTGCAAAGCAAATTTTTTTACCTACTTCTATATCTAACCAAGGTTAACCATCATAGGTTCACCATGCCAATTCTCTCTCTGAAAATAACACTTCTACGCGCAGGCGGGTCGTATTTCAGGTCGTATTCAGGTTCTTTTTCGCGCGCAAGGTGTCAGGCGGAAATTAAGAAATGTCTCTTTTGGAATTCATTAGTGTGTGATTTAGGGAAGTTTCGTCCTTTCATTAGATGTGGAAGGCTGAGAAATGGTTAGTGCTTTTTTTGACAAGTATATTAGGACGAGGTTGAGAAAAAGGCGAATCGGGAAGATAGGTTCTTTTACTTTGTTTACTTTCGTACGTTCTTGATTTCATAAAGAATATTAAATTGGGTTCGAGTAAATAATGTGGTGAATGCTCAGAAGTGTTATTGAATTATTAGTTAAACTTTTTAGCATTCTTTGATTTGTTCTAATTTAAGAAACAAGATCTAGGCTATTGTTTAGTCAGCTATTGTTTAGTAAAACCTCAAAAATTATATATTTTAACAGGAAAAACTATATAATTGTCCGTTTAAAAGCTTTATCTCAGCTATGAAAAGATCAAAATAAATTCAAATAATTTATTTTCAAACGTTATTTTCCTTTATTTAAAATTTTTTTCCTTTAAAATAAAAATATTTATGGAAAATTGTAAATTATTTTTTTATGGAAAACGAGGTTAAGGCTGAGCGCGCACTGGAGACTTTTGTCTCGGAGACTTAAAACACTAGTCACTCGAGAGCAATGCATTTCTATGAGGAAATTCTTGGCCTAGTGATCTAGCGACGAGACCAAGATCACTAGACCAAGAATTCCTTCATAGAAATGCATTGCTCTCGAGTGACTAGTGTTTTAAGTCTCCGAGACAAAAGTCTCTAGTGCGCGCTCAGCCTAATTAGACTCTTATATTTACTACTAGACCGTTTATTTTATTTCCAAATTTGTTACTTTTTTCACTAGATTTATTAATATTAACCAGATATTTTTATTATAGTTGTTCCGAATTTGTTACTTTATTAATATGGAAAAGACACCGGGATATTAAACATTACCGGGAACATCGGGATAGGAAAATTACTGGGAATATCGGGATATGACAAATTACCGGGAATATCGGGGTATGAAAATTTACCGGGTACACCGTCATAGGAAAAATTCCCGGGAACACCGTCATAGGAAAAATTACCGAGAACACCGGGATAGAAAAAATTACCGGGAACACCGGGATAGCAAAGGCGTATGGGATACCAGGATGATTGGTAATTGTTGATTTACAAAATTATATAAATGTATTTTAAGAAAACTTAAAAAAATTGAATTTATACACTCCACCCGTGCAAGGCCGGATTTGGAGTACTTGATAGCTTAGGTTGGAAGCTTTGTAAATGGATTTTTTAAGTAATGTTCCTATTAATTTTGATCATGGTAAGCTCAAATAATGAAAATTCGCTTCTATTATTTAAATATATGCTTTGTAATAGAGCACTACCTTTTTGTGTATAGCAGTCTATACCAAAATAATCTATCAGCTCATTTCCTTTCTATCAAACCAACCAAGCAACCAACTGAACACTAGAACCCCCCCCAAAACGCATCAAACTGTTGAGACCATCTGAATCAATCCAAGCATCCCAGGGAAGCGGTCCTTGGGGGGCAACTTAGGGGGATCTCCATCCCCATCCGTTTGAAAACCGCGGTCACCAGATTATGTGTTTGCGGTGGAGTCCGTTACCGATCCCTCGCTCCATTTGAGTTCTCTCGGCCGACGCTAATGCCCTGTCTCGGGGTTCTTTACCCTTCACGCGCAATTGGTCCCCTCTCCCCGGGTGGACATTAGACCCAGAGGGGGGGATGTTTACGATTGGATGAGAAAAATCACAATTTTGGGTGTATAGAGGACTCCTGTGTAGTAGTTTGTTATTTGAAATGAAAATTTAAGAGGCCTTCCACACAAATTATAAAGGGGGGTCAGCAAGTCCACCCACAAACTTCTCACAGCCATATTCTTAGAATCGAGTACGCAGAAAATGCACATAGAACTGTAACTTCTATGACCCATATATATTTTAGAGAAATTTACTTGCTACGAAAATTTTAATATTTCATTCCACGACTAGCGCATTCATGTGATTTTAAAATTATTTTTTCATTATACTGCAAAACATATCCTAATAAAACTAATGTTTGGCACTAGTTAACTAAAAGTAGTTGAAAAGTAGTTAACTACTAGTTGCAACTACTTGTTAACTAGTAGTTCAACTACTTTTGGTTTAGAGTAGTTGAACTAGTAGTTTAACTACTTTTTTCACCAACTACTAGTTCCAACTACTTTCAAAAAGTTCAACTACTTCAAAAAATATTGAAAGATCAAAATTTTAAAAAATATGTTATATCTACTAACCACAGAGTATAGAGCTTAACAGAGTGTTCATCTCCATAGACGCTAATAGCAACTTTTTTAACAGGGCTTTTCCCATTGAAAAACTTCCGGCCTCAAGACCCGCCTCCACGCTATTCCTGCTAATTCTGTCATTCGCCCACTGAAGCTGTCACTCAAATCCAAATCACCTATAATCAGTGTTAAAATCAAATCAAATACATTTCGCGTTCTCTGATTGGCTGCTAGTGAACTGAATTATAATATGCGTGCTGAATTAAATTAAGGATCTTAAGAGTTAGACGGCGGGTTTGGTATCTCTGTTAAGCTCTCTACTCTGTGCTACTAACAATGTAATTTTTCGTGATACATTTTCATATTTAGCAACCATGAAATATATTTCCTCCCAGCAATTGACATATAAATGCAACCCAATAAGTTGTGGTTTACTTTTTATTTTTTTTATCTTGTGCTCTGTGTTTCATAGCATCATATCATAGAAGGAGTAGAGGAAAAATTTTCCAATTAACACGTGCAGTTTTTTTCTTAAAGCAATATCGGGTGGGTAGGACCGGAAGAAAAGGATAAATATGAACGGATATATGCGAACATTTTGAGTAAACTTTACGGCTTGGCGTAAATTTAAAAAAAGCATTAAGAGCGCCGAAATCAACGGTTTTAAAAGAGCTTCATTTTGCTAGTTCAGGCCTAGCGTTTGGATTGCACGTACGTATCAGATGACAAAGTGAAATCCTCTAGAAACTAAGGAGTTCAGGGTTTTATCTCCTGGAAATTCCATCACTTTGAAAAGCGATTTTAGGTTAGGTTTACGAGGATTCTAGATGTTTTTTCTGCATAGTAAGGCAATACTTAAAGTTAACGACCCAATTTTGTGCTTAAAATATTGTTGTTCAGGCTAAGGGGGTTTAGAATCCTTAACCCCTCTTATATACGACACTGTACTGACTAATATAAATACAACTTGGAAAACTTTAAGACACCAAAAACCTGTATACCTATCAAAAATTGGCGAATCTTTAGCCATGATATGTTTGCTTTGGGTAAGAAAAAGTAATAGAAAATTTGGGGAAAAATATCTTATGAAATTAAATAGACTAGTTAACTAGTAGTTAACTACTTTGGGAAATAATCAACTACTACCAAGAAAAAGTAGTTAACTAGTAGTTACAACTACTTTTCCCCAGACTAGTTGGTAGTTAACTACTTTTTGACCAGTAGTTGCCGAACACTAAAGAAAAATACGCTTTTGTTTTCCACAACCTTTTTTTGGGCCGTAAACCCGATAGAGTTTTCTGCCACATTTTTTTTATAATTTAAGTGCCGTAGTGGGGGATACTAGGCCTTTGGTCAATTTTTTATAGTCTCACAAAAGGAAACTAGCTGTTCTCCTTTATATAATATTTTAATTTATATTTTACTAGCTGGTATGCCCGGCCTTGCACGAGTGGAGATGGATATTTTTTTCTTTAAAATTTTTAATTTCTACCTTCCAGGCGTGGATCCAGGGGGTAGCTTGAACTCTGGACAGTGGACAGCCCATTAGTACCATACCTCCCATTAGTACCACCAGGGGATCTTCAGTGATAATTTTTAGGAAATCCCCAATATTTTGACATTTTGGGTGAAAAAGTAAAGGTAATAGTGTTGAAAAGTGCCCCCCTTAGACTCAAAACGTTTCTAAAAATGAGTTCAAACCCTACTTTTACACGTCAAATTAAAAAAAATTTCTGGGGGTGGACCCCCATACCCAATGGTACCAATGGGGATCTTGTCTGGAAAAGTGCCCCCTCCCTCTTGGAGCCGTGCTGGATCCACGCCTATATTTTGATGAGTGAAAGGTGTCGAATCCAGCATTTTAAATTTTGAACGATTTCTGCATTTACCACATGATTCCCATAAAAAACAACAAAATATTAGAAAAATATTCTTCCAAAAATCATTTAAAATGCTCAACTAGAGCCCTTAATTAATCGTATTTTCATGATTTTATTATATCTTTAGTATAAAATTTAATAAAACATATTCCTTCAATTTAAGAAAAAATACAATATTTCCACTTAAAAGGTTTTGAATATTAATTCTAGTTTTTTGGTCTGTTAACCAACTTTATTAAAAGCAACAATATGATCATGATTTGATTTTTCATCCTCGTTTCCATGGAGACTATTTTAACAACAATGCTATTCCCTGAATCTTTTTATTTAAAAGTTAGATCAACTTTCAAATAAAAATATTTTAAAATATACTTAATTACATGTTTTAAAATTTTAAATTTCATTTAATTATGTGTTTAGATTATAGTTATAATTTTTAATTAGACTTATATCTAGTTTTTCTTTTAAAAACTTGCTATTTTTCATTAAGTTATTTTTGTAACAATGGGGTGAGCAGATCTCTTCTGGAGGAGAAATAAAGCTATTTCAGCAAAAATACCATAAAAAGGGTCAAAAGAGGGTCAAGGGGTTGTTCTAGAACTTTGAAACATAGCCTATGTTGTTTCTTGAGTTTTTTTACGTAGGTATACCAAGTTTCGTGCAGACCGGAAGTAAACTGTGGATTTGTATAGAAGACAAATATATACACACATACACACAGTGACTTTTATTATATTAGACTAGCTGATATGCCCGGCCTTGCACGGGTGAAGAGTATAAATTTATTATTTATGGCGTTTGCTATCAAAACCAGCTCTTTCCATATTTTTTTGAAATCCCCTTTTTCCCATGTTTTGAAAATTTAGAGGAAGAGGGTCCCTTAATGACCTGGCGAAGGGATATAGCTCAAATCCAGCGTATTCCAACCCAAAATTAGATTAAAGGGTGAAAACTATGATCTCAACTGTGAAATTTCAGATCATTTGAAAAAGTTAAGTGAATGTCATTTATTTAAACTCGTAAAGACACAAATATTAACTGGTAAACTGGAAAAAACCAATTTCACAACACTTAATTGAACAAAAAAAATGAAAAAAAAAGCATGAAAAATCGTGTTTTTGCATAAAAATCAGCTCATTCCAACCTAATTTGTGTATTACGCCCAAGGTAATGCAACTGTAATGAAAGTGAAAAACTAATCAAATTCTAGGTGGTTTTGGTTTTACCTACAATTAAAAGTTTAAAAAACAAATTTAGCTTTAGAACTGTGGACGTGAGAAGTTTTTTGTCTCTTGTAAAATTTCCAAAAATGGAATAAGCCGGTTTTGATAGCAAACGCCTGATTTTTAAGTTTTCCCAAATACATTTCTAATTTTATATAATCAGCATTTACCAATCATCCCGGTATCCCAGGCGTCTTTTTCATATTCCGGTGTTCCCGGTAACTTTTCCTATCCCTTTGTTCCTAGTAATTTTTCTTATCCCGGTGTTCCCGGATGGACTAAAATTCCTTCAGTAGGGGAGAGGAGGGAGGAATGGGACAGTGGGAGGAGTGGGACAGCTGAAATTATGGAAAAATAAATCAATTTGTTTTATTTCCAATTTGGTCATTAGATGGCCTTCTTATAGCTTCTTGTTATTTCCTTCATTTAGTTAATCCAGCAGCAAGTTTCTGTTTATAGTTGTAAAAATTTGATTTTCCCACCTCCAAAGTAAATTTCCAGTCTATCTTAAGTTTTATTTCATTTCTCATGTAATTTGTAGAACAAACATTATATAATGCCATTGTAATCTAAAAGATATAATGTATGCTAATCTGCAATTTCATAAAGCCTAACACCAGCATAGTTTATGTGACAAGTTATATTTTAAAAGCAATGTGTGGAGGGAGGAATGGGACACTGAAAAATGTAAACAAAATCTGCAAAAATGTAAACAAAATTTGAAAATATTAATTTCTGATAGCTTTCTATCGCTTCAATTGAAATGCTTTTCTTTTCTTGAATAAACAATTCCAAGTATTACATTGTATTTCAATTATTGATTCTTAACACCATGGGAAAGAGTTCAAGTGTACTAAATATTTTTTAAAAATTATTCTATAATAGATATAAGATTGAAAGTTGTTTAAAAATGTGGGCAAAGGTTAAAAGAATAGTAGGTAAAATACTAGGCCCTTTCTCATTATTACATTTTACTAATTTTCTTTACTTTTCAAAAGTGTCCCACTCCTCCCATACTCATGTCCCACTCCTCCCACCCATGAGGGAGGAATGGGACAAAATTCTTGTTAATTTGAATGATCAAAAGTGATAAAATTAAACAACATTTAAGAACTGTACATTTTAAAAAAATTAAGTTAAAACATGTAAGTTTATTATCCAACCATTTGCATCTATGAATAAGCAGGGGATAATGAATAAAAAAATATTTAGTGAAAATTGTCCCATTCCTCCCTCCTCTCCCCTACTCAAGCAATATAACTTTTGAATGATTTCCACATTTACAACATGGAAAAAATATTCTAAAAATTATTTTAAATTTCTCAGATTCCTTAATTAATCATTTCTTTAAGAATAAACGTTTTCGGTGAAATTATTCAATAATTAAAGCTTATTCCATTTTGCAATTTAAGAAAATAAATCAATCTTTTCTAGTTGAAAGGGAGTTTTAATAGTTTTTGGTTTGTTAACCAACTTTCTTAAAAGCTAAAATATTATCACTTTTTGATTTTACTTACTCGTTTCCATGGAGACATTTTAACAACAATGATATTCCATAAAGCTTTTAAAATTTAAAAATTAGATAAACTCTCAAATAAAAATAGTATGTTAAACTATACTTAAACTTTTAAATTTCATGGAAATAGATTTTTAAATTAGTAATATAATTTTTAAATAGACTTGTACCTAGTGTTTCTATTAAAAACTTGTTGTTTAGCATTAAGTTTTCTTTGTAACAATGGGTAAGCAGATCTTTTCTTGAGGAGAAATAAAGCTATTTCAGCAAAATGACCATAAAAAGGGTCGAAAGAGGGTCAAGGGGTCATTAAAAATTTTCGAAACATAGCCTATGTTTTTCCTTGGGTTTTTTTACGTAGGTATACCAAGTTTCGTGCAGATCGGAAGTAAACTGTGGATTTGTATAAAAGACAACCATACATACATACATATATATATATATATAGCCACACTTAACTTTATTATATTAGATTAATATAATTTATAATTTTATTTAGTAAACTAGGGAGCTACCGCCCCCTGCTCGCTATCGCTCGCCAACCCCCGTTAACTGCTGACGCTGATACTTAAGGATCTCTTTGCCATCCTCACAAAACACAGATCACAGCACTAACTCATTTTATAAAACATTCTTAAAACAGGGGAACTACTTCTCTGGGGTATTCTTTCAAAAAAGGGCAATATTCATTCAGCGGCGAAATTTTAACAGTTCCTTTATGGCAATATGAATTGGCGGATCGCCATTTAATTCCAAGAAAATTAGTAACAAAGCAGTGTAAACTTTCTTTTACCATTTCCCCAAGCTAATGTTTTTCTCACACAGATCCATTCAGAAGCACTGAAACATCTCCGGAATAAATTTTACTTTCTTAAAATTTGTAATGATTTTCATTGATTGTCTGTGAAAAATGTAGTAATTATCGTAAACATCACGAAAATTTAGAATTTTGCTTCATGAGAACAAATAAACATCGACTAAAACATTCCCCCGCCATATCTAGTTTTGCGTTTTGGCATTATAAAAAAAGTTACCTTTTACTACCTTAAATAATATAACTTGCAAAAGGATATAAAAATAATTATTATTGTAATAAATAAATGCAAAAGTTCAAAATTTCTGAAAGCGAGTTTATATTTTATTGTAAATATAGTAATGATTAGGTTGCCACAACGACAAAGATAAATATATAAATATGAATTAATAGAGGAGATTAGTGTGACGTCACTTCCTGTCTCTCGCCGACAAAATGTTTCCAAACAAAGATTTGGTTGAATATTTAACATGGCGAATCCCATAGAGGTGAGTGTATACTTTTTTTGTCTCTAAATTTCTTTATGAAAAAAATTTTTCTTATACTTCTGATGCCTTGAAGTGTTAAGAACATAAATCAGTTAAAGATACTGCAGAAGCTTTTACGTTTTTCCATTCATTTGAAATCTGTAAAAAAGCTTTTTATTTTGAACATGTGTTTGTTTACATTATGCATGTTCATGTTTGATCGTTTAGAAGTACTTTTAATCCAACTAAAACGTCAAAATTTATCCCACACATAAGTATTTATACTAGATGTGGTATTTAATAAAGGTATCATTGAAATTATTTGATTGGAACAACACATATTTATATTGGAGTGCCATAAACCAAGCATATTTAGAACATAATTATTTTTCTTTAAATGTTCCATTTTAATCTTAATTATCAATAGGGATGAATAATTTTGGTGGTTAATAAGTATTTTGGTTTTAAAATTAATACCTGTTTAGGTTTCACGTGCAAGGACATAGAGTAATTCAGGCGTTATTTATAATTCCCGATTTTTCACATTGCCCTTAACATATCTCTCAAAATTCAGTGAAATAACCAATTTTCATTAATTTCATCCCCATATCTTAGACTTAGAAGGTCAAAATATTATCATGGTGTCATTATTAACTGCGTAACTTAATAACATCAATCAAACGAACACTGATAGTTGATATTTTAATTGTTTTTATTTTGATATTTCATCTTTTTTGGTGATTGTTATACAACTTTTTGATTGGGCTCGGATGTCTAATAAATTGATCTTGTTATGTTTTTAATTGGTAAATCTTTAATTCCGAGTAAGGCTTTTGTTTCAGTATCAAAACTGATTTCTCGAGTTGAATATTATATTTTTGTCTATGTTATGTAATATTTTACCCTATTATTTCTATTCTGATGCTTATGTGATGATATAAAAAACATTTTGCTGTGACATAAATGCTCCTTGTGAAAAAATACTACTGTAATACTTTAATTTAATAATTAACAAACCTTGGAAGTGTTAAAAAAATCAAGTGTCAGAGTTATATATAGTTTAAATTTTTAACATTAAACTGGTGTAGACTGGCTGATTATCTTGGATTTTTTACTATGTTTTTAGTTTTAAAGGGTCAGAGTAAGACTAATTCAATGCAAAATTTTCTGCACAAGCCTAAATATTTTTGAAATAGTCTCCTAGACAAAAAATATATTTTGTACTTACCCAAGTGTCATTGATCACTAATACTCATGCTAACAGCAGTTATCAAACTATCAATATGGTTAATGTTCGGGAAAACTTGCTTTTTCGATTATAATGAACTTGTCAATTGGATCTAAAGCATTAATAATATTAAATGAATAGTTTTTGTTTAGGCATTTGATGAGCAAACTAATTGTAATCTTCTTCCCTATAACTGCAGCAGTGGAAAGGTTTGCAGAATGAGAAAAAAAATGCCGCTGGGCTGTTTTCTTTTGATAATTACATTTTAAATATATAACAACCTTACTTTTTAATTAAAAGTGTCTAAATGTTATAAAGGTTCATTTATTTGAAAATTTTGTGACTAATTTTGACAACATATACTGAAACAATTTTGTTAATAAATGTTTGTAACATTTTTGTGTAACTCTTGTGTATAATCATCCAGGTATTTGTAACAAGGTGAAGTACTTCTTGAAATAAATTATTGTATTTTCTTTTTATGTTTGTTTTTTCCTATTAGGCCTCTGAAATATAAAACTGTATCACACAAACACTACATTTTTAAACTGTTACAATTTGTTCCTACATTTACAGAATATTGAGAATTATTTGACTTTCAAGCACAATTTTTTTATAAATTATTATCCTAGATTATCAACATAAATCTTTATTTCTTAAATTTCTGTAAAATCATAAAACAACATGAAGCAGAATTTGAGAATAGAAATGTAATGTGACCAAAATAAACAAAAAAAAATGTGCAAAAATAACAGGTTTTTAAGTTTTAAAAAATTTACCTTAGATGAATTATTACTTTTAAAATTTCCTTATTGATACCAAAATAAAACTTTTAGAATTACATTGAGGAGCCGTTTACATAGACCACTGGAAATACCGGGTAAAATGCTGGATTTTGGGAAGTGGTGGGGAATCCGAAATGTACTAATAAACACGTTTATATTGCCACCCTTGAAATCCAGGATTTTACGTCACTGATCTCGCGACTTGTCAAAGTTACGTAATCTCTCTCCCATCGTTCGATGTTTTGTTAATTTATATTTTGAGAAAAAAAAAGAAATGAAGCTATTGTTATACAAATAACTTAAACTGATGGTTAATTTAAAAAAATCCTGATTGCTTAATTCGGGTTTCTCTTCAATTCTCAAAATTTTCTATTTTAATTTCGCATGATGCAGAATTAGACTAAAAATTTAACGGGGTAGAAATTCCTTTAAACCAACAAAATATAATTAATATTAACAAAATGATAAGCTTTACACTAGGAACAATGTAATGAGCAAACATTTCGATTGCTCAACAAAAAATACTCTCCAAAATTCTATGGATAATTAGGATTTATATAGACACCTCCACAAACCTTAAAAATGTAGTTAATTAAAAAAGGAATTTTTAGATAAAATAAATCAACTGTGTGTCAATTTAATAATGTCAATCAAATTTAGATTCTAGAGAATTCCAAAATTTTTTGGTATAGAGTAGTAGCTCATGGGTTCAAAAGGAATAGATGCACAATAAAAATATGAAGATGTTAAAGATTTATGTGTTGAGGTATAACTCGCCTAACATCCCTTTTTGTCTAACAACAGAAGCAAGAAAAATAAATCTTGCAATAAATTAGTACTAACGCAATGTATTATATTCAAGAAAATATAAATCCTAACTTTCAATATTATTTAGGTTCTAATGATATCACAGAAAGAAAACAATTTTTATTAAAAAAAGCATGTACCACAGCATGTAAGTTGCCATAATATTTGGGATCTGGTTATGTATTAAAGTGGGTAATATGTACTGAAAAAAAATTTTAACTTGGTGAAATTTGCCATGTGTGTTTTTCATTTTATTACAAATGAAATTCTAGAAAAAACAGTGATGAACAAATAAAAGGTGAATGGATATTACAAATAATAAGAAATTAAGACAGGTAATTAATACAAGATGTATCGGTGAACCGAGAAAAGTTTGCAATAATTGATGTTCGAAATAAACATGAAAAAACCTCACTCAGTTTTATGTTTAAGTGGTCGACTGAAAATATTTTTGAAAGTTAGCAAATTCACATGAGGCATCCAGTTTCCATCTCCTAAAATAATCATTATTCATTAAAAATAAAAAGATTAATTATTACAATATTGATAACAAAACCTTAAAATTAAAATGGGAATTTTTCCATAAAAAATATCAGGACTTTTCTGCTAGAAAATATTTTATTTTTTCAGTTTTGAACACATCACACTCATTCTACTCAAAGTTCTCACAACACAAAATAAAATACAAAGGTACATAAAAATTTTTGTACTGCTTTTTCATTAAGGCATTGGCCAACTCGTCAACATAGAAACTTGCATAACTGATTTATATATACTTTTTCAGATTTTTTAGCAATAGTTTTATCATAGATAAAATAGTCTGTAAAAAATCAGAAAGAAGACCAAATTCAGAAGACCATTTTAACATTATCATAGATAAAATGATCTTAATAGAAGCCAACAATAGTAATATTAAAACCAGATTAAAACAAACAAATTTTAGAATTAACTTCGAACAAAGTATAGAAACATTTCAGTTCAATATTCTGTAATCTGTAAGGCTAAATATTGTCAAGCTGTTGGGGATGCCACATATTGGACTGGACACTCTTCTGATGATACAATTGACAACACCGAGAAAGATTTGTTATTGGATGTTCCAAAGAAGCATTCAAAAACAAACCTCACCCAGTTTTATGTTGTTTTCCTTCTGAAATCAAACATAATTCACAAAAAATAACAAGGTATTTATAACAATATTGTTTAAACAACCTTAAATTCTTCAATCTTTGTTGAGAATAAGACTAAAAGTACTGGGAATTGGGAAAGACCAGCAGTTCCCACATCTTGGAGCAAAAGAAGCCTAAAATGTTTATGTTGTACATTAATTTTTAAATTTGACTAACTTATACTGAACACTATAAACAAAATACAATTTTCTCAGTGGCGAAGCCTGTGTAGCAACAGGGGAAGCGGAAAATATACGCGCAATTCAAATTTCAAAATATCGAGATTTAACATCATGCCGGATACCCTAATTCAGAATTTTACAAGAGAGGACACATTCAGCTTTGATAAAAATCATCTGGTACCTGTAACAAAATTTCAAGTTTTAGTCACTTTAAAAGTCTTGTTTTGGGATCATTCAAACGACTGCATATTGTAAACAAACACAAGTGTTAAAATAAAGGCCTTTTTTAGCAATATTAATTAAAAGGACAAAATAAACTCTAGCTATATATTGTTTTGTTGATTTATATTCCTCCTCAAGCAGGTCCTCTTTAGTACAAGAACAATTTAATTCATAGCAAAATTTGGCATATAAAAAGTACACACTCACTTTTATGTAGAATCATAAAGAAAATTTTGAAACCTGAACCTGACACTGAATATTCCTTAAACCTAATAGAGTGAGTAGGTACCTGTAACAAAATTTCAAGTTTTAGTCACTTTAAAAGTCTTCTTCTGCTATCATTCAAACGACTGCATATTGTAAACAAACACAAGTGGTAAAATAAAGGCCTTTTTTAGTAATATTAATTAAAAGGACAAAATAAACTCTTTATTAGTGATGGGCAAAATCGATAATTTTAGGTATCGAATACTTTGGTATCGAATACTTATAGGTATCGAGTACTTTTAGGTATCGAGTACTTTTTTTCAATGTCGGGAAATGAACCTGAAGGGACAATTTTTTTAGGGCCTATCCATAATCAGACTAATATTAAAAAAACTGAAAGCGATCCATCAAAAAGCCCCGTAGCTACAGGCGTGGAGGTGGATAGAGGCGAAGGATTTGGGGGGGGAAAAACCTAGCCGCGTCAAATTTCTCTCGCGGATGATAACGACTTGGGTTTGAGCTTTGCAAAATGAAAACGGAAACAGGCTGCGTTTGATCTACAGTAGGTATTATAAAGATTACTTCACTGAAAAATTTAAAACGAAATATGTCAATAAAGTATCGATACTTTTGTGGGTATCGAATACACTCGATACCTATAGGTATCGAGTACTTAAGTATTTGGTATCGATACCTGCCCATCACTACTCTTCATCAATATATTGTTTTGTTGATTTACATTCCTCGTCAAGCAGGTCCTCTTTAGTACAAGAAAAATTTGGTTAATGAAGCGAATCCGGGCAGTAGATTTTTGCCGCTAAATTTGGCGATAAAATTTCAATACTTGGATGCCATGGGTTATCCCCTTGGGGACACAAAAAAATCGCCAAATACCGCTGCTGCCCGGATTTGCTTCATTTACCAAAAATTTAATTCATAGCAAATTTGGCATGTGAAAAGTACACACTCACTTTTATGTAGATTCATAAAGAAAATTTTGAAACCTGAACCTGACACTGAATATTCCTTAAACCTAATAGAGTGAGTAGGTACCTGTAACAAAATTTCAAGTTTTAGTCACTTTAAAAGTCTTCTTCTGCTATCATTCAAACGACTGCATATTGTAAACAAACACAAGTGGTAAAACAAAGGCCTTTATTACTAATATTAATTAAAAGGACAAAATAAATTCTTTATCAATATATTTTGTTGATTTACATTCCTTCCCAAGCATGTCCTCCTTAGTACAAGAAAAATTTAATTCATAGAAAAATTTTCCATATAAAAAGTACACACTCACTTCTATGGAGATTCCAATGATTAAATCTAAAGAAAATTTTGACACCTGATAACGTACAAATGAATGTTTTCTAAATAATTAGTAGTAACAATTTATATAATTAGTAGGTACCTGTCACAAATTGTTACGTTTTAGTCACTTTAAAAGTCTTCTTTTGGGATCACTCAAACGATTGCATATTGTAAACAAACACAAGAGTTAAAAAAAAAGCTTTTTTACGAATATTAAATAGAGGGAAAAAACAACTTCTTTATCAATATCGTTTCATTAATTTATATTCTTTCTCGAACAGATTCTCTCTAGTATAAGAAAAATTTATTACTCACTAAAAATTCGAAATTAAAAAGTTCAATCTAATCTCTATGGAGATTCCCATGTATTTCTCCCACCAAAATGTTTGTTTGGAAACATTTCGTAGCGAGAAACCGGAAGTGACGTTTTCACTAATCTCCTCTATTATTTAAAAATAAAAGATAAATTAATTATACATTAGTTTTAAATATAATTAAAATCGTTTGAACAGCAAAAATATAAATATTGTTAAAAAGAATCCAATATATATTTTTTAAATTAGTGTGATAAATAGAAAGATGATTATTTAATGTATTTGAATGTTAAAAAACCAGTGAAATATATTTTCAATTGTTTTAAAATTCATAGTTTCTTGCTTTGTAACTGCGACCTTATCCGAAATCTAAAAAAATGGAAATATTTTAAAATTAAGAATTTTTTTGAAAAATCGAAGGGCTTACTCGGAAATCCGGAAAGAATTCGGACATTTCGATACCATATATGTGTCATTTGGTTCAGTAATTAAAAAGCCTTTCTCTGGAAACCGTTCACCAAAAACTTTTTTTTTAGAATAGAGAGATATTTTAATATACTAGGGAGCTACCGCCCCCTGCTTGCTATCGCTCACCAACCCTCATAGACTGCTAACGCAGGCCCTTTTGGAACGCTTCGCAATCCTCACAAAACCTTATTGTTCACTGAACTCATTCAATTTATAAAACATTCGAAAAAAAAAGTGCTGAAGAAACGTCAACTAACTTTCAAAAATACGTCACAGGTCATCTCCATAAATAACAATTTCTTAAAAGTTAGAATATTTATTGGTTCTAACTTATTAATAATTTAAACAAAATGTTTTCCTTTAAAATATCCAGCAACTTTACGAATAACTCTCGTTAATCAACATTCTGAAAAATTCGTCATCCGTAATTTAAAAAAAATGGAAATATTTTGAAACTGAGAATTCTTTTAGAAATTCTAATGGCATATTGCTCATCCTGAAAAGAATCCGAACAGTTTGATACCAAAACGGTTTTATACAGATCAGTAATTAAAAAGCCTTTCTCTGGAAACCGTTCAACAAAAACTTATTCTTGCAAACATATCCTAATAACATTTGATAAATTAAATCAAAATTGTTTCATTTATTTTTTGAATAACCTTAAATGGAGAATACACGAAAAAATTCCTGAAAAACAATGGAAGATTGTTTTAAATATTTTTGGAACCTACCTACGGTTTTATATATAAACATTATAGTTGTATAACGTTTTGTGAAAAATTTAATTTACTTTTAGCAGAAGTTTTAATTTACTGAGTAGCACAGCATATTGTACGATGAAACTGAAAGTGTTTTACTGTTAAAATTTCCATCTTTTAAAAAAGTTGAAGTAGTAAAATGCTTCATGTACAAACAAAATTAATTATGTTCCTATTTTGTCTGTGTCAGGTTTTGTTTCTGAAAGCAATCAACATTTTAATTAGAAATTACGCGTGTTTTTAATCAACTAATAAATCTTTTTGCATAAAAAATCTTCAGTTTTTTCTTTTATCCTAGCTATGTCTGGGATAAAAATTAAAAGCATATTTTCCACGCAATGAATTAAAATGAATCGTACTCGTGTACTTCTATAACTATATTTACTTTTTTTCTTCTGATCAATTAAAAATGCTTCAGGTTCAGATTTTTTATGTGTAAGTGATATTACTTGAAAGAATATAAAATAATATTTGTACTGGGTTGAGTTCCATACAAGAAATTTCCTGGAATTGGTTCAATTCCGTGAACATCGCCAAGCTGTTTTCAATGCCTAAGGTGATAAATGTCTCCAAAAATTGGGAACCAACACATTAAAAAACAATAATTTAACTGACAACATTTTGCCTATTATTTATGCACAGGGTGTTTCAACAAGTTCGCCAAAACATGGCACGGCCAGATTTTTTCAGAAAAAAAAACTGTCCACATTATATCCCTACGATCCACAGTTTTCGAGAAATTTCTAGTGAAAAAGTTATGACGCTACAACCTGTTTAAGCTAAAAAAACAGTTTATGGAACTTGTCGTTTACATTTTATATGGATACTAGCTGATTTGCCCGGCCTTGCACGGGTTGTGGGTATTGATTCCTTTTGATTCCTTTTTTAAAGTTATCCCAAGTTATTTGTCCGATTTTTCGTATCAATCACCCCGGTGTCCCCGGTACTTTTTCATATTCTTGTGTTCCCGATAATTTTCATATCCCGGTTTTCCTGGCACCTTTCATATCCCGTTGTTCCCGGTACTATTACATATCCCTGTGCTCTGGGTACCTTTTCATATCCCGGTTTTCCGGATAATTTTCATATTCCGGTGTTCCGGTACTTTTTCATATCCCTGTGTTCCAGGTATACTTTTTCATAACCCGGGGTTTCATATAATTTTCATCCTGGTATTCCCGGAGCCTTTTTCTCATCTCAATTCCAACTGTGATCTCATTCCATACCGGTTTTTGTCTATTAAACATCTATCCTTTCTATGTGATAAAAACAATCGAATTGAAATCATCTCAGTCATTTGAAATTCAGTGTTTAAAATCTTAAACAGAATTTTCATAAATTATTCCCGCTATTCTTTTAAAATTCTGCAAAAATTCAATTTCAAAATAAATAAATTTCAAAAATCAATAGATAAAAAGTTATGAAATAAAAACTATTAAAAGCATGTCTTCTTATTAATATAACCAACTTCTTTAAAGCTACTTTAAAAGTAAAAACCACTGAGCTATATAACAAACTGGAGTGACTAGTTAGCGTGCTGAAACCGCATCACACCGCGGAAAGGATTTCCATCTTCTTTTAAATTTCTCCATCTGGTAGCACAGTTGTATGCACAGATTGAAACGACCATTCTAAATTTTGCTCATAATATTTTGAAAAACAGGCACGGGCGGATTAAAGGGGGAAATGCTCTTCCAACTTTGCTTCAAGCTTGCCCGGATTGCTAAGAGCAATCCGGGCATTGTGACCTTCCGCGCTGGCATGATCAATCGCTTGTTAGAGTATCGGAGGTTGACACTCCAGTTTGTTTTATAGCTCAGTGGTAGAAACAGATTGCTAGTTAAAAATCTAGTGATTATAGTCTAGTAAACCATGTCCACTATGAAGCGATGCAATTTTAGCTCTGTTTCCATGGAAACTTTTCAATTCTTGCTTATTCCATAAATATATTTATTTTTGAGAAAATTAAAATTTTAAAGAAAGTTAATGAATTATTACAATTTATTTCGGTTTTCTGAAAGCTGTTATAATATTTAAATACAGATATTCACACTGTTTTTCTTAAATTTAATTGTAAATTATAAAATGTTTTCAAATTATATTTTATCAAGTGAGGCAAGACAACGCCTCAAGATAGAGAAGTAAACCCTGCATTTTATGCATTTCAACAATGTATAATGCTATTTCAATGGGTAAAACGGAGTCGAAAAAGCTCCGAAAAACAGGGAAGGAGTCGTTCAATTTTAAAATCGTTTCTTAGTGCGCGTCTAATAGCTGAGAAGAAGGTCTCAGACAAATTTCAAGTCTCTGGGTCCAGCAGTTTTGGAGATTTCGTGATGAGTGTATGTCAGTCAGTCAGTCAGTGGTATTTGGATTTTATAGATATAGATGTCTGTACTCTATACCGTCTGTACATGATGTCTTTAAAAATACTATATTTGTGCATACATGCATACGCCCACAGTGGAATGAAATGATAGGACGTTACATTTTGATAAAAATAAAACTTGTTTAAAGGCATAGTTCTTTGGGGGAATTTTATCTACTCCACGCGGGGAATCTTTTTTTCTGCTATTTTTTTGCCAGACTTGTTAATTAAAACACCCTGTATTTTGCGTCCAAACTATTTTGTTATATAATACAAATAGTAAAATACTATAATGGTATAGATTAACTCAATGGGAATTTTTCGAAAAATGTAAGTTGTGCGATGAATAATTTACATATTTACTTTGAAAAATACAGGGTGGTCCTTAATTCATGGTACAAACTTCTAGGGGTGTTAGAGTACACCTAGACGAACAAGAATTGGTATAGGAAGGGGGGTCGCAGTTACACCGTTAAAGAGCTAGGTCCTAATGTAGTGCGAGAGCGTTACAAAAGGACATTTTGCCAAGGCCCGTTTAACGAAAAAAAAACATAATGAAATGAAAAAATTTATTGCATGAGGTACAGCAGTATCCGTACTACTTACATCATAAATTTGATAGAAATTGAACCACTTTCTAAACCGCGGAGTTAGTTTCAAAAGTGCAATATTAATCTTTTAGTCAAAGAATCACATTCCTTAATGGTATTTAGAAAAATGATGATCGGGGAAGGAATTTTCAATGATCGTAACATGGATCATTGAAACTGTTTGATCATTGAAAATTCCTTCCCCGATCATCATTTTTCTAAATACCATTAATGGAACTCCATTGTTTGACAAAGAGCACGTTTTAAAACTCACCCCACGGTTTAGAAAGTGGTCCAAGAGTTCTATCAAATTTATGATGTAAGTAATACTGATACTGGTGTACCTCATGCAATAAATTTTTTCATTTCATTATGTTTTTTTTTTCGTTAAACGGGCCTTGGCAAAACGTCCTTTTGTAACGCTCTCGCACTACATTAGGACCTAGCTCTTTAACGGTGTAACTGCGACCCCCCTTCCTATACCAATTCTTGTTCGTCTAGGTGTACTCTAACACCCCTAGAAGTTTGTACCATGAATTAAGGACCACCCTGTATAACCTTCTTTTCTGCAGTTAAACTATCTGAACTCTTCCAAGTTTTTGGAGAAAAAAAATTCTTGGATTTCTTACTCAGCAGTAACATCTGGCCCACATTTTTTCTGCCCCGGATCTAAAATCGGGGCAATCCCACTCGGGCAGTCTATACGTGAAGCGAATTTTTTTCGACATCGAAATCTTTAGTGGTCTCGATGGAGAATTTACTATCCCGAAGGGCCCATTTCTTCCTCGGTGTACAGATTTGATGAATGCGAGCATTTATTTCGAGGATTGTGGGAAATTAAATTCGATCTTTAAGCCCCTTTATGACACGTCCTTTAGAAGGGGAACGTTAATATTTCTTTTTTCGGGGGTGTTTTTAAAAATTTACTGAAGCGTTTTTGAAGTTAAAAACGTAAATGTGTTGTTTTAGTGGCATATTAGTACTATGTTTGCACACTTAGATGTTAAAATACCCATTGCGCATTCATGCGCATGTCGTAGAGTGAAAAGTTTATCGGATATAACGTCCTCCTTTTTCGAAAATTGTCATAGAGATATTATTTTTAGGCTTTTTTACGAACTCCAAGATTAAGAATTATGCTATTTGTATTGATATTGGCTCTTTTAATGCTCTTTTTGTGTGATTGGCGTGTTTTGTGTAACATTAAAGAGTACCGAGTCCCCTTTTTTCTGAATCGTCACTGTTACTGCTCACACCCAAAACGAGTTTGTTCATAGCCTAGGGAAGGGAGGTTTGGGGCAACTACCATAAACAGATTTTCTTATGTTGAAATTCAAAATTTAATTTTCTGTTTGAGAGCTTATTTTATTGAATTTTCCTGCTAAAGAGCATTGAAATGGCTAATATTAACACAAATAGCATACAAAATCGCTAACTTACCTATTCGATCTCGATTTATTATCAATGTCCGCTCAGAGCATGACTTTTAGATGTCCGCTCACAACACGCTACCATCAGTTTTATCGTATAGTTACAGATTTAACTGTTTAGATCTGATAATGATCCTTAAATCTTATGAATATTCAAATTGCTTGTTACTTTGCCAAGACCAATGTATAAAAAAGAAATGCATTTGCATATTCAAACAAGACACCTTACTGTAAACAGTCACACTCTCGCTTTTCTTTTCTACACAACACTATTTTTAAAAAACGCTAACTGGAAACCGACCTCCATTCCTGTGCCTCCCGGATCTTTCCATTAACGGATCAATACAGGTAGAACAGAGTTTCTCCGACCATTCAAAAACAAATCTTCTTTCAAAATAGATTTATTTTCCTCCTTAAAATGGACTAATTCGGACGTGTAAAAGGAATCCCCCGATATTTTACTTCCCTTTTGTTAAAGCTAGATGAATGTCATTGAAAATTTTAAAACATCAGTCAGCATTGTGTATAGTTGAATAACGTTTAAGATTTGAGTAAAGCAACATAATATGTGTAACATGCAGGACGATTACAATAAAAGTTGGGAATTTTAGAGGCAATAAAAATAGAACCACAACCAGATACCGGTAATATTTCCCCAAACGTATTCCTGAGGCAGCATAGATTTTTTTCGTAGTAAGGAACAAATAGTACCAAAATTGACTTATAGATGGCGCTGTACTCGTTACACCTTTATTCCAAACTTAAAACAAACAAGTTTCTTCCATTGATCCATTTTCGTGTTTTCAGCTCGGTTTCAAGGGATTTTAGCTAGTAAAGCAACCCCTATCGGTCAATTTTGAAAGTTTTTTCTGGACTCTGAAAAAATTTCCCCGTGCTCCAGGATTGCTGATGTGAAATACAACTAGGCCATTCTAACTCTTCTCACAGCCTTTATAAAGATCGCAACTGTTATTATAATCACCCTGTATTTCAAGTATCGAAGGTATATCTCGCCATAAATTCTAAATGTGGAAAGACATTTTAAGAAAAGGCATTTTATTGAAAGGAAAGTTTAAATTATTTGTATGTAGGTGAGGATAAATTTTAGAAAACTGATACGTGAATAAAATCAAAATAAGGAAGCAAACTTCTTAGTTACAAATGTTCGGTTCAAATAAATCCAAAACTGCATACCATTTTCTATCATATTGGGATTTAGGGATATTAAAGAAACTTAATGGTCCCCATAAAATTACTTAGTAGTGCATTATTTCTTAATTGGTTATTATAAAGTTTAACTTTAAGTTAACAATAAAAATGCTTGGAGATTTTGAATAAAGTAAGTAGATAGTATTTTTTTAGAGATGAATCGGAAATTTCTCATTAATATGAATTTATATTGGAATGAGCGTCTTAAAATTATTAAAGATTTGTAAAAGTTGAACTGAACTGAAATAGCGTTATTTTTATTCTTGGACTTATACCATTTCAAAAGGGAAAGCAACGGACGGAGAAATTTGTTTGTAAAAGTAAAGAAATCGAGGCGAACAACATTCTTCAGCATTTGAATAATATTTGCATGCAATTAATGGCAGCAGAGAAAGATCCCATCACGTAATCGATCCTTTGGGGAAGCTATCCGCCACGGCAGAGCTTTAAACCGTTGTTGCACATTTTTCATCAAAGAGGAAGTCTGCCATTTCACAAAATAATTGCCATCATGATTCTTAAAGGAATGCCACTATACTCTGTTCATTTAGGATTGGCGACTGAGAAATAGTGTTTTCCTCCACGCTAGAAGCGTAACCATAGTTACGCTCTTCGCGCAGCCAATAGTAAGCCTTCTTCGTCACTTTGACGAGGATAGTTGCTATGGTTACCGATCGGTACTTGGGGAAGGAAATATTTTCGGGTGCCAGTTCAAAATGAACAGAGTATATATAGTTCACATCCATCTTCGACCGTGTACGACAGAAGGGGGAGTGGCTAAAGAATTTTACAACTAATATAACTTAAATATAAACCTTCAAATTTAATAGATAAAACTTTCTTGAAATATAACTGTCATTTTAATTGGTTATTTTATAAATACTTTCTAATCTATAAATTATCTAAGAAAAAAACTCAACTTGCTGACAATCTGAATAATACGCATTTATTTATGTGGAATATAAGAGAAGGTTTCATTTAGGTTTTTAGTTTAGTGCCTTTTGATATATAAAAAACTTCCCCATTCTACTCGTTTATTAAAGGCTGTTAATAAACGTTACTGTTACAATATTTTCTCAAGAATATTTGAGTTAAACTTTATAGGAGAAGAATAGAATCGCCGTATTTTAATGTAATGTTTAAAAATATGGGGACTTACTTAAGTTTTGATTTACTCCAGAGTACTGATACATTTAAAACAAGAAATTAACAATTTTATGTGTTTTTGAGTTCAATTATGAGATTAATAGTACTTCGTGATCCATCGTACTTCTTGATCTATTCCAGAAAAATGTTTAAGTGCGAAATCCTGATTTACACTCCCAATTCACCCACTCCCATTAATCAACACATTAATAATGTAAATGATCTAAAACCCTTCTATTAGTGTTGCTTTGGAACGACATGTTTTTCATGTTTTTTTCTAAACTGATTTAGTGTTTCCTAAGGCTTAATTTAGTTTAATTTAGATCAAACTTTTAAGCAGCCTGATGTACTAGTTAATTTACCAAGAACGAACTAAATAAAGTTCAATGCAAAGTTTTAATGTGTTTATCTCATTAATTATGATTAAAGTTAAAGTCATGAAGCTTTACCTTAGTAATTGTGCTAAATTTTTAGAATATAATGTTAATGGACACTATATATACTTTTCTACAGTTGATTTTGCTTAATTAACAGAAAGCTATCAGAAAATATCTCTTTCAAATTTGGTACCGTAAGAATGAAGCACTAGAGATTAGACATAGAAGCCTCATAATTGACTAATGTATGTTGTAAAAAATTTATATTTTCTCTAATTTTGAATATATTTGAACATTTTTAAACAATACGTGAACTAACATTTGTATTATTTTTATAATTAATCAAAAACACAATTTATCATTAAGCTATAGAAAGCATGAAGTTTAATTCCTGAGGGTCCGTGTGCATTTTATGCAACAAGAGCAAAAATTGTAGGGCAAGGAATTGTAGGACAAATTATGATTAAAATACCTTTAATTATATACAAATATGTTATAATATAGTAGAAATTAAAAACAACTAGAAAATATCTTTACATGAACTTATATATGCAATATTTCCTAACCTTGTCAATAATCAATAATACCAATTCCAGGTTCATAGAATAGGGTAGAGCAAAAAAGTGAAAGTTCTTATTTCAACTTGAATAACAACAAATGGTTCTTGATTAGAAGAATTAATTATTGTTTACTTAGCGCTGCAAATGTAATAGGCAACTTTTTACTGTTATTCGAAGGAGAAATTCCAACTTTTGCTTTTTTATTATTTCACCGTACTGTTCTCGAACAGGCACTATAGAATAGACTATCCAAATCAGAAGCTATCCCAACGGAATTAATGCGAATGAAGGGGAAAAAAGGATTTCCCCTGCAACCATATTAAACGCTATCTCATTGACCGGGGCTGTTTATACACCCATTTCATCCGGATCCCCAGATAACCCTTTGTTTACACCCGTCTTAAGAGGGAAATCGAGAATGTTGATCTTCAGAATATCGCCCTCTGATTGGAGGATTCTTGGGTTTTCTCGTGTGACGTCGCCGAAGACGGCACTGAAGTGAAGATAGAGGGATTTGCGAAGGATTCGAGGGTTTTGTCGAGAAAAGGAAAATGGAAGATGAGTTCCTTATAGTATTTACTTTTAGATACTTTCTTAAAATGCAAACGCCTTTTATTGAGGGTAAAATATGATAAATCGTGTGAGATTCGGTGTAGTACTAAATGAAATAGGAATACTTTTACAACTTGAAAATCGTAGGGGGCATCCATACATTTTACGAGAGTTCAAAAAGGGGGGGGAGGTGGTCAAGCAAAATCTCATCAGAAGGGATGGGGGGAGTCATTAAAATCTCAACTTTGAGTTTAGAAAACTCAAAGCTTTAACTTTTTTAGCACACATTTAGGAGAAATGCGCAGATTAGTCAAAGTAGTCAAATCGGTAGCCAATAGCCAATCGGTAGCCAAATAGTTATGATAATAACATGGTTAAGACCATGTTTTGGATTTCCACATGGATTTGTATCAAAACTTTTGTAGTGTGTGTGTGTGTGTTCAGTGTGATGCTGATCAGACGAAACAAATGTGACTAGAGTATACCAAAGAAGTTTGTTTACTAAAAAGTTATAAAGAAAATCTCTCACGTGGGAATTTGAGGGGAAAGGGGGCCAGCAAAATCTCACCAAGGGGAAGGGGTCAACAATTTTGAAAAAGCACTTCACGTAATTTATGGACGTCCCCTAATGATGGAGGTATAAAATCCAAGCTCCAAACTTGTACAATTGAGGAATAAAAAAATGACTCAGTTGTGATTTCTGGCGAACACTTGGGTTAGGAACACAAAAGAGGGGTCGTTTTTCATTAATTAAAGTATTCTTTTACCAAAAAAAATCGAGTCCTTAGGGGTCGTCTTCATATTAAACGAAACACTAACTTTTTTCCAATGGGGACCCCCAATTATTATTAGTTTTTCCTGAAAGACCATCCCCCCAAACCCAGTTTCATCCAGATTGATCAGAAAAAAATTATTTCTTTTAAGTAAACTTAAAAATTTTTTTTAAATCGTGAAATTTTTTTATGGTAATCGATTTTGGCAGTAATTTTATGTAGGAAACCTTAATTTCAATCGATTTAATCCAATAATTTTTGGTAAAAACGAATTAATATCTTCAGGGGTTGTATACCGTTGCCGAATGCATACCGCAAATGCTCTTTCTAGTTCGTTTTATCAAAAACTATTAGATAAAATTGATTGCAGAATGGATAACCATAAAAAAATTTCACGATTTAAAAAAAATTAATTTTACTTAAAAGAAATAATTTTTTTTCTAATCAATCTGGATGAAACTAGAGATCCTGTATATGAGAGAGGCGACAACTCAGTATAGCACGCGCAGATCGGTAAACAGGTTTTCTGTTCGCCACAGCCGGAGTTAGGTTTCTCTTCATAGGATTAGCATGGGACGCAAGACAAGCGGCATGATACAGTTTGGACAGAATTGGATGCGCAGAGACGCTTTTAAGCGAGTTGTCGCCTCTCTCTCGTATACAGGCTCTCTAGATGAAAATGGGTATTAAAGGGTTTGGGGGGATGGCCTTTCAGAAAAACTAATAATAATTATGGGTCCCCATTAGAAAAAAAAAGTTAATCACAACTTAGTCGGGTTTTTTCCCCAACTGTACGATGACTGGTGTGAATATGCGTGTTCAGTCGTCCGGAAAATCACACAACATACTGCCTAGCCAACGATAGTAAAAGGGTCACGTGCTTTTGACAGACGACGGAGTTATTTCAGGAGGGGAGAAGGATAAATCTGAGGGGTAGTTGATCGAAAGAGGAAGAGACATGTGCTTGCTCTCTGGAAGCCGCTTTGTCTTTTACATTCCACTTTTATTGGAAGCCGAGGAGATGAGTTCGCGCGTTTACAATTGATTACCTTATCGCCTTTCCGACACCATTCATCAGATGTTCGATCGTAGGTGGCGTCGCCAAAGAGGGTATTTTGGGATCTGTCTCCCTCAAACTTTTAATATATAGTTGTTATAAAGGGAAGGTTTACAACACATTATTAAATTTACGAAAACAAATAGTCACTTTGCATAAACGATTAACTTATTTATTTTACTATTTTAGACTTTCTACATAACACACATTACAAAAATTAAGTATGAAATATAGGTAGATATGTAATATTTTATAAATATCTAAACATAATAGAAGAAATGAGACAGTGATCAGGAAACTATTATGAGCATAAAGAAGGTAATAATTGATTTAACTCAGGAAGAAGGATCTTTATAGTCTAATCATTTTATTAAGAAATGAAGTAAAGATGATTCACCCAGCATTTAAATACAGAATCGCACACAGCGATGATTCTCGTATCTTTAACACACTGTTCCTTCTTATATACGCTTGCTGATTTGCATCCCACAGAGCAGTGGCTCGACGCATGCCCGGGATACCGTTAGGAAAATTTGCATTTCGCAATCCCGAACATGCATCAGTAAGTTAGAGGGGTTCAATTCCGTTGTAGTTTCCACTAAATTTCACATATCTCTTTCGAACGCTCAATATTCAAATGTAACAAGTTTTTCTAATTTTTAATGATAAACCGAACAGTTATAGATCTAAATAAACATTTTAATCTATGAGTTTGAAATTATTTAGAAATATTTATATTAAATAGTGTCCAAAAGAGATTGATGATATTTAGCTGGAACTAAAACGGAATTGAACCGTTAGAGGAATAGTGTCGGAAAGATGGCAAGGTAATGCTAAATGACGTGCGAACTCATCTAAAGTAGTATTTTCTTTTTTCCGTTATCACAGTCTTTGTTCTACGAGGTCATTCTGACCAGGGATTCTGTGTTTACAGCCATTTTTTGAAATCCAAACTTTCAATGCTCACCATAAACTCAATACATCAAAATCATAAGGAATTAGAAAATAAATTCGAGCTATCAAGTTATCGAGATAACAAGGTAATATAATTAATAAGTACTTTATTTCAAGGAGGGAAATATTTCTTTGTGATATCAATTTGTTCAATTATTTTGGTCTCCATACTTGAAAAAGATATTGATTCAATTGAAAGGGTTCATCATATCGCTAATGAAATGGTCAAGGGTAAATCCAGCTTGAGCTATGAGAGACGATTAAATAAGTTAAATAGTTCACTCCTAGAGAAGAGAATGATTAGAGGGGATTTGATTCAACTTTTAAAAATGATAAAGCAAGGGAACACAGAGTGACTAGAATTATAGTCTGTTCATTTTGAACTGGCGCTTGAAAATATTTCCTTCCCCCACCACCGATCGGTAACCATAGCAACTATCTTCGTCAAAGTGACGAAGAAGGCTTACTATTGGCTGCTCGAAGATAGTAACTATGGTTACGCTTGTAGCGTGGGGGAAAGCACTATTTCTCAAGCGCCAATTCTAAATGAATAGAGTATAAATACGGGTAAAAGAAAGATGGGTCACAGATTCAAATTGAATAAAGCAAATTTCAATCGGGATTGTAGAAAGCATTATTATTTTAAACCGGGTAGTGGATAGATGGAATGCGTTACCTGGAATGATTGTAAATTCAAGTGGGGTAAACGAGTTCAAGAAAAAAATTGACAGACACTGGGAATCCGGTAGTTTGGGTTAAATAAACCGGGCCAATAATTAAGCCTTTAAGTGTAAACTCACAACTCTCAAGCGTCGCCTCCAACCGAGGACCGGTTTCGTCCTTGTTAGGACTCATCAGCACGGTATAGGAAGGCAACGCAAGAGAGTGGAGGGCAAGTACTTTACTCTGTTCATTTTAAACTGGCGCTTGGAAATATTTCCTTCCCCCACCAACAATCGGTAACCATAGCAACTATCCACGTCAAAGTGACGATGAAGGCTTACTATTGGTTGCTCGTAGAGCGTAACTATGGTTACTCCTCTACGTGGGGGAAAGCACTATTTCTCAAGCGCCAATTCTAAATGAATAGAGTATATATAGTCTAGCCGACTCTGAAAAAGTGGTGACCGTTGATTAGTTGTGAGTTTACACTTATTTTCCGCTTAACCAGCGATAAATGGTGAAATACTCCTTTCAATTAAGCCTATAGTTGGTTGATTTTATTTGTATATAAAGGTTTTCGAGGGTATACTGTATTAAATCCAAAGACTTCTTTCCAATCAAACAAATACGTATCAGAAACAACTTTTAAGACTCGGTAACTAGACGTTATCCCAAGGGCTCCTCCCCAATTCCCACAATTCCCCAGAAAATAAAAGCTTCCCGACACAAAAACAATCCTCATTGCGTTGGCGCAAGAATCACCATCACCGCTTATGAATAATTCGGACGCTCCTCTCCGGGTCGTGTCGTAATTAGGAGAAGGACGGATCCATTATCCGCGGGGGAAGTCGGTCAATTATCTCGTTCGAACGCCGCTTTTAAAGGCGAAACTTTCATCCGATTAAATTGTGCGGCGGAGAAATAATAATAACAATAACAACTGCGGAAAGTTCGTATATGGTTTCTAATCAGTGGTTTTGATGGTCGGCTTTTTTTCTGATTCTCTCCTGTTTGTTGTTCTTGCGAGCGGTAAATAAAGAGGAATAAGGAGGGAGGGGGGTTGCTTTTGGGGGTGACACTTATGGGATTTCAGTGCTCGGGTTGGGTTGTTTACAGTGGAGTTGTTTTCGTGAGGCCGATTCCGTAGTTGGGCCTTGTTGGCGATAAGTCGCCAAATCAGGTGATATTTGCTTTTGGCAACCCTGTGATTTGAACTGTGCACAAAATTCAAGCTGAAAATTATTTTTACCAGTGACTCAAATCTTCATTTTCTTTGGTTTTTCTATGCATTAATTAAATTTATATTTAATTTAACTGTTTTTCTTTTAATCATACTTTTTTAGTTATTAAGGAACGATAAATCATTAATAATTTAAGAACTTTCAAATTTATTTGCTTGGCATTTCAGAAAATTGATATGAGTGATACTTATATCACGAGTTACTAATAGTAAGCTTTGAGATAATTATTGAATATCTGGTGCCATTTATTTAAATTGGTAATAGTAACATTAACCTAGTTATATTTATAATGTTAATAGTTTGCATTTACATAGGCTTCTAGATATAATTTTCTATTCATTTTAATGTGAATTTTGTAAGTTTTCATCTTTAATTACTTATTTTTAATACAAAAATAACATAATAGTGTTGTTATCTGGTACTTTTTAACAAAGGATTTTTCAAGTGCAAAGTGTTAACTCTTTTTTTTGGTATGAAATACTCAACCTTTAAATAGCTATTACATCGTAACAACTTTGCGAAAAATTATTCGCCATTCTCGCCAACCAGGCCCAACTACGGAATCTACCCCGTTTTGGTTTGTGTTTTTTTTTAGTTTTGATGTAAAAGGGGTAAAGTTGAACGGATGGCCGTATTCTTGTACATTTTCAGTAAAAGACTAATAACATGTTTTGAAATCAGTGTCGCAGATGTTGTAGACTGGGGAAAATGATGGATTAAATGAGTGAGATTTAAAATGATCTAAAAACTAAACCCCTGAAAAGGGAGTACAGTAAAATCTGGAGAAGTGTATTCTTTCGGGACCCACGTTTTCGTTTCCGGGTATTCCACTTAGACATCATTCATCCGGAGTCAATAAAAGGAGGACCAAGATAACTTGGGCATCTTGGTTCAAAAGTTTAAGGAAAGCTTTCAAAGTTTAATAAAAGCCTGTAATCGTAAAAAGTATAGACATTTCATGTCAATTTGTAAAAATTTATGTATGTCCCTTTTTTTGTTCGTTGTCAGGGTAAAATCCTAGTATCCGTAACCGACTTGGCGCGATCTTCATAATCAAAATGGTCACCAATTGGCGTGGGAAAAAGCAATGAATTTAAGGAGGTAAATGAGCCCTCCATTGATCATGGAGTTCCATTTCACATTTGGAGCTGTGACAAAAACGTCTATGTAAGAGGAATTTAACCGAGAAATTTAGATTTTTTGCACTGAATATGATTATTCCTGAACTCAACGCATATTTTGAAACGTTTGTGCTGCCTTTGAATGGTTTTAAATGGTATTTTTTAGGTTTTATTGAGAGATATCGGTATAATCATCATTTTTGGCAAGTTTTAGCTTCTGGGTCATTTTTGGTAAGTGGTATCTTATCGTCAACCATGGTTTTAGTAAGTTTCACATGTGCCTGATTGCGTTTAGGTCTTGGGACCCTCAAAGTAAATTTATTTTTTCAGTATTGCTTCTTGTGAAAAACTTTGAGAAATCCAAATTGTGATTTTCTGCAGCTTTTTCACTAATAAAGAGAAATCATTGACCCGAAATGTCTTCTAAAAGAAGCAAATGGGCCTCGAGATACAGATATGCAGTTGCATACATCAGGGAAAATATCTTTTGAGTCTAGGGGGTGTTGAAAGGTCAATAAGTTTGACTTTAAACTTCATTTTAAAGATAATGGGATATTTTTACAGATATATCTTTCTTTTCAGACCTATATAAGTCCATAAACACTAAAAAAATACTTCTTTTTTTGAAAGTTAATAACAGATGTCCTTTCTGTGAAACTAATGCAATTCTTTGTGCCATTTCAGCACCCCTTAGACAGCACAGCAATTTTCACTGTCATCTGCAATAGCGTATTTGTGTTTTCATGTCACTTTTACTTCTTTTAGAAGACATTTCGGGTCAATGATTTCTCTTTATTACTAAAAAAGCTGCAGAAAATCACAATTTGGCATTTTCAAAGTTTTTCATAAGAAACAATATTGAATGAATAAAGTTACTTTCCGAGTCCCCAGCCCTAAACGCAATCAGGCACATGTGAGACCTTAGGGTGGTTACAAAAAATCAACTTTCAAAATTCTTAGGTCTTACCCCCCTTAAATGTGCCAATAGGCTAAAAAATGAGATTGGCCAAGTTTCAGGTCAATCCGATAATATTAACCCGTGCCTCATCGAGGTCAAAGTTAAAAAAACAGCGATTTTTAACAAAAATTCGTAGTTTTCTCCCCATAAAACTGGAACCATTTGTTCCAGAAATCTGGTAAGGGTGTCATTTGATAGGAAATTTCATACACTTTAACCCTGAAGTCACGGAATTTTATTTGATAAAATGGATGGGGCGCTATTTAGCATTTTCACAGCAAAGGTCCGTGAAAAAGCGACTTCATTGCTAGAAACCTAGAACATTACAATGTCACAAAAAACTCTATCCTCCGGCCTTTTTCTAATACTTTTGGTCCCAATAGATAGGAAATGAGTTTTTAAACCCCCTAAGTGAATTCTAGGGTATAGTTTCATACCCCCTAGTGTTTGAAAAAAGGAAAAATATGTATATTTTTTAAAACTTTTAAACACGCATTTTGGGACTGATAATTTGATAAAGTTGGTCCAAATACATTATTAACAGCTTAATTAGATAGAATACCAATGGTATAGTGCAGTGTTTCCCAACCTTTTTCGGTCCATGCCCCACCAAAGGCTTTCGAAATTTTCCATGCCCCCCCGTCTTTTTTTTCTCAAAAATCCTTCTTGGAAAGTCAATAGATACTGGTTATCCACGCTCCATCTAGGGGGGCAATTTGATTGAGAATTTTCAAATTGCCCCCTATAAAATCATATTGCCCCCCGGTGGGGCGTGCGCCCCAAGTTGGGAAACACTGGTATAGTGCCTTGACCTTCCCTATAACCCCTATAATCTAAGCGAAAGAAGCGCGACTGCGAGGTTTTGCTAAATAAAGGCTATAATACCCATTAATGTGATAAACAGAGCTAAAGTACAAAATTTTTACAAAAACCTCTAGAGATATGTCATTTGGTGTCAGATATGACGTTTGAGATTATGTATGGGGGTAAAATTGTAATAATAGCGTCCTTCCGACTCTAAATGTTAAAAAAATCTTATTTTTACCAAAGTTACATGTTTTCAGCTTTAAGGGATCTTAGAAAAATGTATAAATTGATTTATTTTAATGTACCTCGAAATTCATTCGCCTATCATTTAAGGAAAACTACTTTCTTGAAAAGTATAATAATGTTTCATAATATGTTTGATCTATAATCTAATTACTTAATATTTTGTTCTTTATATTCGTCAATTTTTTACACCTGTGTGAAAGGAGACAAAATATCATGTAAAATGAAATATTAAAAGATATTTTCAGTTTCACAGTAAATGTTTCTATGCTTTTCATAATTAATTTTTGTAAAAACCATAAAGATTTCTCAGTAAAATACTTTGAGACACTCCAACAGTGTAATCCTCTGTAGTTTTCACTGGATTTTTTATAAGGGCAACCAAGTTACTGTCCTAAACCTAAAGATGGATAAACTCAATTTATAGAAAATCATTTTAATTATCCAAAAACCTTTAAAAAATTTTTTTAATTACTTGGTAATATTTTCTTTCTTCTCACCATGTGTAGTACAAAGAAAGAAAACTTTAGAAATCATTTACTATAGCATACCTTTCAAAAAAGTTATTTTCCTTGAATGATAGACAAAGGAATTTTGTGGTGTATTAAAATAAATCAATTTATACACTTTTCCAAGATCACTTTTAGCTGAAAACATGTAGTTGATCGAAGTAGTAGTATGTAGTTGATCGAAAGAGGAAGAGACATGTGCTTGCTCTCTGGAAACCGCTTTGTCTTTTACATTCCACTTTTATTGGAAGCCGAGGATCGAGGAGATGAGTTCGCGCGTTTACGATTGATTACCTTATCGCCTTTCCGACACCATTCATCAGATGTTCGATCGTAGGTGGCGTCGCCAAAGGGGGTATTTTGGGATCTGTTTCCCTCAAACTTTTAATATATAGTTGTTATAAAGGGAAGGTTTAAAACACATTATTAAATTTACGAAAACAAATAGTCACTTTGCATAAACGATTAACTTATTTATTTTACTATTTTAGACTTTCACCATAACACACATTACAAAAATTAAGTATGAAATATAGGTAGATATGTAATATTTTATAAATATCTAAACATCATAGAAGAAATGAGACAGTGATCAGGAAACTATTATGAGCATAAAGAACGTAATAATTGATTTAACTCAGGAAGAAGGATCTTTATAGTCTAATCATTTTATTAAGAAATGAAGTAAAGATGATGCACCCAGCATTTAAATACAGAATCGCACACAGCGATGATTCTCGTATCTTTAGCACACTGTGCCTTCTTATATACGCTTTCTGATTTGCATCCCACAGAGCAGTGGCTCGACGCATGCCCGGGATACCGTTAGGAAAATTTGCACATCGCAATCCCGAACATGCATCAGTAAGTTAGAGGGGTTCAATTCCGTTATAGTTCCCGCTAAATTTCACAAATCTATTTCGAACGCTCAATATTCAAATGTAACAAATTTTTCTAATTTTTAATGATAAACCGAACAGTTATAGATCTAATTAAACATTTTAATCTATGAGTTTGAAATTATTTAGAAATATTTATTTTTAATACTGCCCAAAAGAGATTGTTAGCTGGAACTATAACGGAATTGAACCGTTAGAGGAATAGTGTCGGAAAGATGACACGGTAATGGAAAATGTGCGAACTCATCTAAAGTAGTATTTTCTTTTTTCCGACATCGCAGTCTTTATTCTACGAGGTCATTCTGACCAGGGATTCTGTGTTTACAGCCATTTTTTGAAATCCAAACTTTCAATGATCACCATAAACTCAATACATCAAAATCATAGGAATTAGAAAATAAATTCGAGCTATCAAGTTATCGAGATAACAAGGTAATATAATTAATAAGTACTTTATTTCAAGGAGGGAAATATTTCTTTGTGATATCAATTTGTTCAATTATTTTGGTCTCCATACTTGAAAAAGATATTGATTCAATTGAAAGGGTTCATCATAGGGCTAATGAAATGGTCAAGTGTAAATCCAGCTTGATCTTTGAGGGACGATTAAATAAGTTAAATATAGTTCACTCCTAGAGAAGAGAATGATTAGAGGAGATTTGATTCAACTTTTAAAAATGATAAAGCAAGGGAACACAGAGGGACTAGAATTATAGTCTGTTCATTTTGAACTGGCGCTTGAAAATATTTCCTTCCCCCACCACCGATCGGTAACCATAGCAACTATCTTCGTCAAAGTGACGAAGAAGGCTTACTATTGGCTGCTCGAAGATAGTAACTATGGTTACGCTTGTAGCGTGGGGGAAAGCACTATTTCTCAAGCGCCAATTCTAAATGAATATAGTATAAATACGGGTAAAAGAAAGATGGGTCACAGATTCAAATTTAATAAATCAAATTTCAATCGGGATTGTAGAAAGCATTATTATTTTAAACCGGGTAGTGGATAGATGGAATGCGTTACCTGGAATGATTGTAAATTCAAGTGGGGTAAACGAGTTCAAGAAAAAAATTGACAGACACTGGGAATCCGGTAGTTTGGGTTAAATAAACCGGGCCAATAATTAAGCCTTTAAGTGTAAACTCACAACTCTCAAGCGTCGCCTCCAACCGTGGACCGGTTTCGTCCTTGTTAGGACTCATCAGCACGGTATAGGAAGGCAACGCAAGAGAGTGGAGGGCAAGTACTTTACTCTGTTCATTTTAAACTGGCGCTTGGAAATATTTCCTTCCCCCACCAACAATCGGTAACCATAGCAACTATCCACGTCAAAGTGACGATGAAGGCTTACTATTGGTTGCTCGTAGAGCGTAACTATGGTTACTCCTCTACGTGGGGGAAAGCACTATTTCTCAAGCGCCAATTCTAAATGAATAGAGTATATATAGTCTAGCCGACTCTGAAAAAGTGGTGACCGTTGATTAGTTGTGAGTTTACACTTATTTTCCGCTTAACCAGCGATAAATGGTGAAATACTCCTTTCAATTAAGCCTATAGTTGGTTGATTTTATTTGTATATAAAGGTTTTCGAGGGTATACTGTATTAAATCCAAAGACTTCTTTCCAATCAAACAAATACGTATCAGAAACAACTTTTAAGACTCGGTAACTAGACGTTATCCCAAGGGCTCCTCCCTAATTCCCACAATTCCCCAGAAAATAAAAGCTTCCCGACACAAAAACAATCCTCATTGCGTTGGCGCAAGAATCACCATCACCGCTTATGAATAATTCGGACGCTCCTCTCCGGGTCGTGTCGTAATTAGGAGAAGGACGGATCCATTATCCGCGGGGGAAGTCGGTCAATTATCTCGTTCGAACGCCGCTTTTAATGGCGAAACTTTCATCCGATTAAATTGTGCGGCGGAGAAATAATAATAACAATAACAACTGCGGAAAGTTCGTATATGGTTTCTAATCAGTGGTTTTGATGGTCGGCTTTTTTTCTGATTCTCTCCTGTTTGTTGTTCTTGCGAGCGGTAAATAAAGAGGAGTAAGGAGGGAGGGGAGTTGCTTTCGGGGGTGACATTTATGGGATTTCAGTGCTCGGGTTGGGTTGTTTACAGTGGAGTTGTTTTCGTGAGGCCGATTCCGTAGTTGGGCCTTGTTGGCGATAAGTCGCCAAATCAGGTGATATTTGCTTTTGGCAACCCTATGATTTGAACTGTTCACAAAATTCAAGCTGAAAATTATTTTTACCAGTGACTCAAATCTTCATTTTCTTTGGTTTTTCTATGCATTAATTAAATTTATATTTAATTTAACTGTTTTTCATTTAATCATACTTTTTTAGTTATTAAGGAACGATAAATCATTAATAATTTAAGAACTTTCAAATTTATTTGCTTGGCATTTCAGAAAATTGATATGAGTGATACTTATATCACGAGTTACTAATAGTAAGCTTTGAGATAATTATTGAATATCTGGCGCCATTTATTTAAATTGGTAATAGTAACAGTAACCTAGTTATATTTATAATGTTTATAGTTTGCATTTACATAGGCTTCTAGATATAATTTTCTATTCATTTTAATGTGAATTTTGTAAGTTTTCATCTTTAATTACTTCTTTTTAATACAAAAATAACATAATAGTGTTATCTGGTACTTTTTAACAAAGGATTTTTCAAGTGCAAAGTGTTTACTCTTTTTTTTGGTATGAAATACTCAACCTTTAAATAGCTATTACATCGTAACAACTTTGCGAAAAATTATTCGCCATTCTCGCCAACCAGGCCCAACTACGGAATCTACCCCGTTTTGGTTTGTGTTTTTTTTAGTTTTGATGTAAAAGGGGTAAAGTTGAACGGATGGCCGTATTCTTGTACATTTTCAGTAAAAGACTAATAACATGTTTTGAAATCAATGTCGCAGATGTTGTAGACTGTGGAAAATGATGGATGAAATGAGTGAGATTTAAAATGATCTAAAAACTAAACCCCTGAAAAGGGAGTGCAGTAAAATCTGGAGAAGTGTATTCTTTCGGGACCCACGTTTTCGTTTCCGGGTATTCCACTTAGCCATCATTTATCCGGAGTCAATAAAAGGAGGACCAAGATAACTTGGGTATCTTGGTTCAAAAGTTTAAGGAAAGCTTTCAAAGTTTAATAAAAGTCTGTAATCGTAAAAAGTATAGACATTTCATGTCAATTTGTAAAAATTTATGTATGTCCCTTTTTTTGTTCGTTGTCAGGGTAAAATCCTAGTATCCGTAACCGACTTGGCGCGATCTTCATAATCAAAATGGTCACCAATTGGCGTGGGAAAAAGCAATGAAAAATACCATGGCAAAAATTTAAAAATATCATGATAAATAATATAATTTTTACACGAATTAGTAAACATGAAATTCAAGCATTAGTAAACAACGACACAAACATATTATTCAAAACACTGCCATAACAACAAGTTTGACAATATATGCCACATTGAAGTGTTCTATCTCCTGACAACGTATAACGCGGGAGCTGTTAATTTGAGAACCAAACAGTGTTAATGATGTGTTTATTTTTGTGTGGAGTCTTTGCAACGCACAAAAGGAAAAAGAAACTACTTTATTTACCGTAAATCGGGGTGAATCGGATCACTTTTGAAGGAGTTTTTTGAAGTTGAACTTTGAAGTTGAGCTTTGAAGTTGAACACAAAAAAGTCACAAAATCCTGGCTGTCAAAACTGTTAATTACACGAATAAAAATTTTTTTACTAAATTTTTGGTATATCCCTTGTGCTCCCAGTTCTTGCCAAAACTTTTGTGCAATGGCAAGCAGATTTTAAATAAATAGTATGTACAATTTACAATGAATTTTTTTGTGAAACAAGAGCTTCCCGACTACTGATGCTGGGTGAATCGGATCAGTCATAAAAATTCTTATTTTTCTACTTTTAGTCATTTTTCTAGTTTCTATTGGTTATTACCAACACCGAAAGTCATGAATCGATATAATAGGGGCCATGAAGGAGCATAACTCCCTTCATTAATATATTTCCGTGATTTACTTCGTAATTTGTATAGGAGAAACATCATTCTTATGATGCATGTATCTCTCTATTCTAAAAAAAAGTTTTTGGTGAACGGTTTCCAGAGGAAGGCTTTTTAATTACTGAACCGATTGACACATATATGGTATCAAAATGTCCGGATTCTTTCCGGATTTCCAAGTAGGCCCTTGGATTCTTCAAAAAAATTCTCAATTTTAAAATATTTCCATTTTTTTAGATAACGGATAAGGTCGCAGTTACAAAGCAAGTATTGCCAATCAAATTATTATGCATCCAATCACAACGACCGATTGACGCTATATTTTAAGATGAAACATGTTTTTTCACCTTTTAAAAAAGAACTTTCTTGATGAAATTTCAATGAAAACATATTCTAAAAACTTACATGTACGCCATTTTACACTAAAATTTCACACTTTTTGTCCAATATTTATAATTTTTAGTCTGATTTTATCGAAATTAATTGTAAACATAGAGGGATGTTTTGTCTCTTTTTATTTTCAATTGCTTAAACGGTATTGTAAAGCAAGTTTGAGTTTTAAAAAAATATGAATGATAAACACTAGGCCAGAGTTTCTCAAACTGTGGGTCGCGACCCACTGGTGGGTCGCCAGTCAGTTTTTGGTGGGTCGCAAGAATATTTTTAATTTTTCTGATTATGAAGTATCTTTTTAAAATTTTTACAAACGTGTTATTGACTTTTGAATTATAAAACTATCATTTAAACTTTTGATATTTATCAAATTACCATATAGTAAAAAGAATAAAAATTTGAGGATAAACTACACTACTTAGTGTCGAATGGAAAAAGGTAATTAATGTAAATACGTCCTATGTGTGTCACTGCCGGTATTGCAAATCTAGTCGGTTATTCAAATAAGATTTAAAATAAAATATTCAGTGTTTCTTCCCATCCACACCGGGGTGGAGCAATGCAAATTTTAAGAATTTTCTTAGGAAATGATGCAACTGCAATTTATCCCATATTGCTAAGAAACAAGTTAAACCATTTTTTAAAGGTCAAATTTTAAAATTTTCTCTGGGGGAGGACCCCCAGACCCCCCTTTTTTATTGTACGGATCATTGTTAGCCCACAATTACAGTATTTCATATCCTCAAATTCAAAAATATTTACTTCAATTTTATAAAAGTTTATTTCTCTTCTAATAAGTGTATGTAATAATTTATTGTGGTAACTAAATAGTTGGGGAACACACACAAAAGTCAGAAAAAGTAAAAAATTCTTAGGGGGCATGAGATATTTATCTCAGTTCAGTTGCTAATTAACTAACGGTGGGTCGCGTTACATTATGTTTCTCAAAAGTGGGTCGTGATGTTAAAAAGTTTGAGAACCCCTGCACTAGGCATATTATACTAACGAGTTACTTCAAAATAATGGTTTTTGTTTGGTCCGAATATTGATAAACAATTAGAGTTAGTTATTTTTATAATCATAGATTAAAAATAATTAAGATGAATATTTTTAAAAACATTTCGTTTAAATTTTTGATAAGTTCGAGTTAATATATATTCAAACTTTTAAGGGAGATTTATTCATGGAGGGGATTTGGTGACGTATTTTTGGAAAGTTGGTTGATGTTTTTTCTGTAAATTGTTGAATTGTTTTATAAAGTGTATTATAAGTTCAGCGAGTTGGAATTTGTGGGAATTGCGAAGCAATTCCAAAAGGTCCTGCGTCAGCAGTTTACAGGAGTTGGTGAGCGATAGCGAGCAGGGGGCGGTAGCTCCCTAGTTTTATAAAAAAAGCTTCATTACTTTTAATAAAATTTATTCATTTTACCTTATTAGAATATTTAAAGGTTAATTTTAGGATCGTCAAATCGTAATTTTAAATCGTCAAAATTGAATTTTTTCCATAAAAATTGGCATTGACCCGATTCACCCCGCTTTGAAGGTAAACCGGATCATGACACTTAAAAATATATATAAAATCAGCCATTCAAGATAATGGAATTTTTTCAACGGGTTTCAAAAGTTTTAATTAGGACTTGAAATATTCTTTTCAAAGCATTCCAAAATATTTATTAGGAAGTATTTGGCAGAAATTCAAAGTTCAAAAGTGATCCGATTCACTCCATTTTATAGTATACTATTATTGTAATTAACACTACTAATATGTAGACATGCCACAACATTATAAACTATCAAATATAGTTGGCAAACTGTGCAAAATAGGATAAAATTAGAAAAACGACGTTTCATTTGCACATTGTTTATTTAAAGATGTTATAAAAGAAAGATGTTATAAAGATGTTAGAAAATCGTCTGTCTGAAAATGTCTGATTTTAACATCTTTAAATAAACAATGTGCAAATGAAACGTCGTTTTTCTAATTTTATTATAAACTATCGTCTGAATCACAGAGTAAAGATAATTCAGAGAGTCCAAAACGCGATTTTACTAAAATAGTTCTACAGTTATTGCATAGTGGCATTGCGGTACCTCCAGCTGTCAATCAACAGGGTCGGCGGGGACTAAAGGAGACGAGTGATTGATTCTCATTGGACTTAGAACTTTGTATGGAGGCTGGATTTGAATTTCTCAATCTGCTATTTTTCCCCTGATCAATGAAACTTTTCCCTTATGGTTGCAAACTTTCCCTGACAGAAATTAAACTTTCCCTATTATCTGTCGTTTAATGTCTCGTTATAGTGATTGTGGTCGCAGAAATTATCATTAAATGTGAAGTTATATGTTTAAATTGTATTAAATGTGGAGTTGGCGTTGTGAGTTCGATTACAGAGTAATTCACGATCCATCGCCACTTTAAAGAAGATGCGAGATAGTGACGTCACGGGCAGATCAAGTATATATAAGCCAGCAAAAGATATCCGCTGGCCAGAACATTAGGTGAGTCCCTGGAGAGCGTGACATCAGAGAGACTTGTAATGTCTAAGAAATTATCCCCAGCGCATGCTCGAAAGAAAGATACACGCAACTGTTTGAATAACCGGGAAAATATATAATTTTTTTTCCCTCTAGTGATTAGAAAGTGGGCGGGGGTATTTGACATAGTGTATGCGGCTTTAGCTCGATTGTAGAGAGTCAACAACGTTACGTCATATTCTCTGGTTAGTTCCACCGTTATCACATAGAAACGCCACCGTCTATGGGAAAACCCATGTTAAAAAAGTTGCCATTAGCGTCTATGGAAATGGACTCTCTGAAGTATCTTTACTCTGTGGTCTGAATTATGCTTAACTACTATAGAAGAACTTCAAAACTTGAAAGTAAAAAAAGAGTAAAGGGGAAACATATATATAACTTTAAGAAAACGAGAATTTTTCTGGTCGAACTTTGATGCGCTCTAAAATGACACGGGTAAAATACGGCAACGGATCATCTTTCAAACATCCCCTAATCTCTTGCACCAAACTACACGTAACAAAGTTAAATTCCCCAAGATCTCTTTCTCTGTCTGCCCTCCATGCCAACTGACGTGGACGAAAAACTTTTCAGAAACCGTGTCGGAAAAATTTCTCACGAGAAAAAAAAGCAACGAAGAAGGGGTGGGAGGGTGACAAAAACACCTTCCACCCTCCCCCATCAAGGGCTTCAATTTCGATGAATATTTTTGTCGGGTATAAAGATGGATAAATCTACCTTCCTCTAAAAGCTGATTTGTAAATTCCTCCATAACTTTTTTACGAGTTGAAGAAACTGAAGAAAAAGTTATACGCTCCCGAAGAAGAAAAAGAAATAGTAATAATAAAACTCAGAAACGACTCATGGCAGTACCTAAAAATACAATCTTGTTTTTTTTACTTTTTGCTTCTCTGAAGAAGTTATGAAAAGTTGGTGTTTTTTTTCTTCAGTGGTGAGGAAGATGGCTCTGAAAGTCTTCTTTATTATTGATAAGGGAGACGAGAGAAGTATTAAGTGCTAAGTATATTCATTATAAGTTTTCCCTTCAGAAGAAAGTAGTTCGCTTACTAACACTGCAGACCCTTTTGGAAGTTTTCAGACTTGGAAATGGTATTCCGACATCCGTTTTTATGCCGGGAAGTTAAGTTACCCACTTTTTTTATCTGTGATGTGTTAGGTAGTTACTGAATACAATAATAGAGTCTGGAAACTTGCCTATTGTGGATTACTGTTTTGTAAAGAGAAAATATTGGCAATATCGTTGATAATATTTGTCTCTTTTTGGTTTCGGAAAACGGTTCCAGTCAAAACACTTTACCATAGAGGGTGCTTCAAAAAGTCGACTCTAACTATGTGCACCCAGAATATTAACGTGCAGTATACGGGGTGTTACAAAAGTCCGTTTCGTGGCTTTTAATTGAAACCAACGTGTCCTAGAGTCACGGAAGTAATGTCTACCCCTAGGTAAGTGAACCTGGAGAATTCGTTGAGATGACTTACAGCGCACCTAGCGGCGAAATAAAAAGGTTAAAAAATTATTTTTAAAACTAAAGGAGACAGAGCAGAAACCTCAGTGAGAGTATTGTTGCCAACGTTATGAAGAACTCACTGAAAAAAATTTCATGAAAATAACGTGAATATTCGTGGAGATATTGGGCAAGTGAAAATAGCACTTTTCAGGCCTCAAAAACAAAAAAAATCGCAAATTTGCAAATTTTTCAGTGTTATTGTGTAGTTTTGTGTGTTTATAGTTGAATGAAGACAAAATTTGATCAAAAAATCGAAAAAACTTGCAATTGCCGACTTTTTCATTTTTGAGGCCTGAAAAGAGCTATTTTCACATGCTAATATCTCCGGAATATTCACACTATTTTCATGAAATTTTTTCAGTGAGTTCTTTATACTGATGGCAACAATACTCTAACTGACGTTTTTGCTTTACCTTCTTTAGTTTTAAAATTAATTTTTCAAACTTTTTTATTTCGCCGCTAGGGGCCCTGTGAGTAATCTCAACGGATTCTCCAGGGTCACTTACTTAGGCTTAGGGGTAGACCTAACTTCCGTGACCCTAGGACACGTTGCACATCTAGGGCCATTAGTTTTCGGAAAATTACGATAACGTAAGGTTGGATGTCTCGTATGCGATTTATGCGAAAAAAATATTTTCGAAAATGTCAATAGTTAATTGAATGGATATGCATGCAGACTAAAACGTTAAAATATCTGTTTTACATACGTGCACTGTGTAATGAAATAATTAAGTTGTTATCAGATAAGAGACGTTCCATTTTTTCGAGATAAAAAAGATGTCGAAACAGGTATTGCTCTCTGGTAATTTTTTATGTACTCCATATAAAAAATATTTCTTTGCAGAGTTTCAACGGACCCGAGAAAAAAAATTTATCATGAAAAATTTAGGTAAAATAATTTAACCTATAAAACAATTTACAAACCTCACTTCCACAACATAACTACGGAAAAATATTTTTTAAAAAAGCTGTTAATTTTATTTTACGAAGATCCTTTTATATATGCATGATGATATCCAATTATATTTTAGCCGATATAAAAAAACTCAAATTATTAATACTTAAAATGATTAAATAAAATAATATTTCCCCTTGCGGAGGTAACTTCTTCACACCGCTAAGGTAATTAATTTGCTATTCATATCTTTTGAATATAATTTTAACTGTAAAGCACTCTTAAATGCCTTCGTAATCATTAACAAAAATTTTATGAGCATTTATTATTTTTCTCTGTATTTTGGGTAATTATTTATTTAGCTAAATTAATTGGATAATTACGAGAATTTATTCAATAAAATCCCTGCCTAAATAATATAAAACATCATATTGCGTTGATTTTATGACAAAATTCTAAATTGATTATTATGACGTTCAAAATTATCTTTAAAATGTTTCATTTATGTATTAATAACTTTCCTTTTCAAGTTCTTAGGGTCCCTTGGTGGGCAACAGTTGTTTTTTTCGTTAATAAATTCGTCTCCTTTTAATTTAATTGAATAAAAGATTTTTCTTGCAGACTTGTCTTGATTCTACTTTGAACTAAAATGAGAACGGACAAAAGATTTTCCTTAAGTTAAAAACATTTAAAAAAACCATTTTGGAGCCATTTTTGGGTTTTTTTTTTCAAGAAAAATCAAGATTTTGGCAGTTTTAATATTGACGAAAAACATTTAACATAACATAACATTCCAAGAACTGCAGTTGAGTGGGTTTTTTCAAAATTTTAACCGGGTTTCAAAATGTAAGGTTTTTTTCATTATTGAATGTTTTTTTTTAATTTAGGACGTTTAAAGCTCAAAGTTTAAACTTTATAGGAAATTAAGGATGATTTTTTAAAAATATCAATGGTTTTTTTAAAGTTAAATAGATTTCTTTCAATATTGAATGGTTTTCTTTCAAAGCTTAGGATATTTTTAAATTTTAAGTGGGTTTTTTGTTCAAAATTTAAGGGGGTCTAGGACATAAAAATTGTCAGATTTTCAAAAAAATATTTTTTGCTTTTAAATTGTAACCTAGTTTTTTTTGCTTAAAGTCATGTTTGAATTATGTTTCCATCATAAATAGAACCGGAGATGCAATCCTTTGTTTCAGGCTGCTTTGGTAATCTAGCATTACATGTTCAACATTCAAATCCGTTTTTCTCTATGATGCTTTCTTTATGAAAAAACCCCACTTCATATATAGGAAAAAAACTACTTAATTTTGAAAAAAACACACTTTTTCTAAAAAAAAAACCTATTTTACATGGGTTTTTTCATGGTTTTATTGATAAAACCCAACCCATTTGGGTTTAAAAAACCGGGTTTTTGCCAACTCTGATCATAATCCACTATCACAGTCATAATCTTATGCCCCACAACCGGAAATAGATGAAAGAATTCTTTTTTACGCACACTATCGTCCATTTCCTCCCGCCAATCCAGGGAAATATCCTCCACGTGTCAAGGAAATCAAACAAATCAGCGCGAAACCTTCAAAGGGAAGAAACGCCGAGAGTGACACTTTCATACCCAGATCAATATCTCAGAGCGTTTTCTCTTTTGTTTCCCATATTCAAACCTCTCGAAACAAAAAAGGAAATTCACTGTCGGTATTTCATTCGGAATCTTCTCCTTCAAGATATTCCTCGAGAGTTATGGCCAGATCTTTTGTTTGTGAAGACAGTTCGACGGCATCATCTGATTAACCTCGCATATCCTCTGATTTGGGGAGTATGCAGTGCCTTTGGAAGAAGTTAGGATTCATTAGGCAATACCCGATTTTTTTAACACATAAAAAGGTCAATTTTCCTGTATATAAAATGGTTTTGAATTCAAAAATTTACACAAAAATTTTAAAAAAAATAAAAATTGGTGAATTTATTGTTTTAAAATAACGACAATCGCTTTTAGCTTGTTTAGTATTGAATGACATCAGATCAGTTTTGGCCGTACTTAAAAGAGAAAATCAACAATAACTTTGAATCCTAAACCATTGTCTCTGCCTCTACTTCTCCACTAAAAGATTCACACTCACTCGGCTAAATAATTCATGAAGGTAAGATTCATTCACTCCAAATCCTCACCGACTGATCACAACTCACAATGAGTTAGCTATTACCTTTTCCTATTACAGAACAACTCACTCACTCAGTCAAAAACCTCACCGACTCATCTCCCCTTACACTCAGTTGGCTTAGTTATTGTTTTATGACACAAGAATTCACACTGTGAGTTGGATATTACCATTACTCATAAGAGTAACCCGCTCACAATCCTCACCGACTGATCACAATAACATGTAGTTAGATACAACTTTTACTCATTAAAAACAACTCTTTCACTCACTCAAAAACCTCACCGACTCATCACGTCCCACACTCATCAGTCGGTTTTGTGTTTTGTTATTGTTTTATCAAGAATTCACATTGAGTTTGCCATTACTCAAAAGAATAACTCACTCACTCGCAATCCTCATCGACTCCCTATATAGGGCAGCAAGAGGGCTCCTAAAAACGCATCTAACGGCATTCGCAGTTGAGGATTTTTCCCGGGGAAAATCTCGGCCATCCCCAAATGCGCTATTTATATTCTAAGCGGTGAGTGATCCCGAGTGAATATCGGGATAAAAATGAAATCGCATTTTTCATATCTCGCAAGGAAAGCGCATCAATTTTTGATGCCTGGGTGATTTTTCTCACTCTTTCCTTAAAAACCTTTCTTCGAGCCTTTGTTGCCTGATACCCCGCTAGGGGTAGAGGTGTAAAAGGGGAGTGCATTGTATTTCCTGTTCTAAATTTGGAAACCTGAGTATTTATTAATAACTTGGTGAACTTGTGATTGCTCTTTTTTTTCTGTATGTAAGCGCTTTTGGTGTTGAAATATAGTGTAAATTCCTTTTACAACGAATACCGGTACAACGAAAAATCCCGTTATAACTAAAAAGTCCAGAAAATCCCCAACCGTTTTTATTTGAGTTATCGAAAAACCGTTACAATGAAATTTTACAGTAAATCAATGGATTTTACTGTATTAAGAGAGCCGTGGTCTCAAAGATATCTAAAAAATAAGCACACTCTACCATTATCTGGCCTGTTAAAAATACCCAGGCTGTTGTACAGTGATACAAATGCTCAAAATTTAATTGCTGTCATCAATAACAGTACATTATACTCGGCTGTTTTGGAATTTCAATTTTTTGTGATGCAGATAGCAGATAGCACCATAATTTTTTGATGTATATAGCACCATAATATAGCACATAGTTTAAATTTTTTGTGATAGTAATGAGCACCTAACATTTGGTGCTCATTATGGCTTGGCAATTTAATGTAGAAAATTAATGATGTAATCAAAGTTTCTGTAAAATTAGCTCTTATAACATTCTAATTTAGTTATACAAGTTTTTTTTTGTATACAGGGTATTTCAGATAAGTCTAACCTACCTCCCCTAGAAGTTCTGATACATCAAGACGTAGAAGAACTGGTATAGGTTAGTTAGGGGGTCACACAAGTAGGGTTGAAGGGGTGGAAATTAAAAGAAATTTTTACTTAAAACCAATTCAAATAGTTTATGTAAAATATTATGCAAATATTTATTCGAATTAAAAACAGACCAAAAAAGGCGACAGGCATGCGTTGTATGTATGTAGAAGTTATAATTGTCCATTAGTCAGACTATACTGCGGTCCTGAGCGAAAGTGCACAGAAAGTGAATTTCACTCACAGATTTAAATTCAGGAAAATCAGGCCAAAATTGTGTTTTTCTGTATTTATCATTCTGGGCGGTGGACTCTCTTTCTTACTTCTTAGGCCAAGCGCGCACTGGAGACTTCCGTCACTGTGACTGGAACATAACTGTCACTCTCGATTAATGGAGCTCTATAGCGAGATTCTAGGCAATCGGCCAAGAGTCTAGTCACCTAATCGAACCTCGTCGAAGCAAAAGTCTCCAGTACGCGCCTAGCCTTAGATCAAAGATTGGCTACATCCAAAAAACACGGTATAACCTGCTACGACGTTGGGCTGCATTAGAGTTCGGGATGAAGGTGAACTGGGTTGAATAAAAAATTTATGAAATCATGTTTTTTTTAAGATTTGATTCAGTGATATTATATATTACTTGTATTAACTTTTAGAAAATATATTAATGCTGCCTTTGATGTTAAAATTAATGTACGTAAAATCAATAAAAAGTTTATTAAAAACTAGCTGATATAACCCACCGTTGCTCGGGGGAAAAGTATTTTCAATATGTGTGTTAAAGTAAATATTATATTCATATTCAAAGAAAATGTGCTACTTTTATGAAAATTTCGGAGAAACTGATAGTGTGGAAACAAAAGAAAACCTCCGCCAACTAGGCACCACGTTAGCGGTTAGCTCCTAACAAAAAATACATAAATTTTTTGCTTTTTCATTCAGGTTTCTTGGGAAAATAAGAATATTTGCAAAGATTAAATAGTATTTGCTGAAATTATGAATGTTATTTCGAAGAAATATCAGAATACTTTCTGATTTTGCGTTGGAATTTCAAATGAAACAAGCGAGACATTTTCTTTCCTAACATTAATTTGAAAATATTGTTTTACAGTTAACCAAGAATCAAATAAATTTAGTTCTTGTGAGATTTCCAAATGATTTTGCCCGATTTAACCTCTCAAAAATTCCAATAATATTCTGTGGGATACCCACCCTTGAATTATTTTTGTTACTTTGGCTTAGGAACAAATAAAAATATCAAAAACAAGAGAAGGGGGAAAAGAGTTCCAGCTTGCAACACAAGATACACATAATTCCAGCCACAGTTCTAACGAGATTGGCATATTTCGAAGTTAAAATTCTAATAAGCCAAACAGCAATTTGTAACAGCAATTAAATAAATAAATAAATTTAATTTTGTTAAATAAGTAAAGAATTTGTTTTTATTAATGTAATTAGAAATAAGCCTTAAATGCAACTAATTTCGTTTGAAATTAATGCATTATGGTTCTTGCGTATTATTTTGTCGACCGTGCCGCTTAATCCGAAAACGTCTTCAAAGCCCATATGTACCGCTGAATTAGATAGTCGCTGAACATTCGACGGGATTATACGTAAGTACCTGCATTATATTTATACCCTCAAAAACATCATTTAATTACATATTTATTATATATGTATACATTCCTAAAAAATCTAACATACATATTATGTTTATATCCCTTAATTTTAAATACTTAATTGCTACGAAATTATGTTTACATTTCTTGACTTAAATTAAAATGTTTCGTTGAAATAATACACCAATACAATAATCCACCACACAAAGCTGCTTTAATTTTACACTTCCAAAGGTCTAGTAGTACTAGGAAATCGTTATTTTGACAAGAGGAAATCCTTTTTCGGCTTCAACCAATAGGCGAAAACTAATCGGTTATGTGATCGCCCTGACCGACGGATAGAATTTCTGGAATCCGTCAAGTGGAGATCAAATCTGAATGACTGAGCACCCATCACTGGTAAATTCTCTCGTGAAACCTATGTGACTGAGTTTATCTACTTCCTTTAGGCTTTCTTCGAAGAGCAATGGATAAAATGTTTAGAGCGTGTGGTTTATTTGAGTTTTAGGAAAGAAAGTTAAGAGTTTTGAATTTGATCTGGATCTGTAGAAAAATGTTCTTGGACAGTTTTGGAATTGTTTTAGGGGTCGTTAAAATATCACGTAAGCATATTTCATGTCATATTGACTCCCCTTCGCAGAATATAAATTAAAATCGCATACCTCCTCTTATTTGCGTCATTCTATTTATGTGACATAAAATTTAAAAAAAAATAACCTTCACCTGAATTCAGTCTACAATATCGAAATGCTAAAAAATGGATTGCATTTATTTACATTTTCGTACATTTTTATTCTACAGGGTGTTTCTGCAGGGTGTTTTCCAAGCTCTGCACAGCCAGATTCCATGGATTTAAAAATACTTTTACGATCCAGTTTTCGAGAAAATAGCTACAGAAAAAGGTATGATGTCATTCCGATTTACACTAGCTAAAATATTTAAAAGAAATTGTGATAATGGTTATATTCGCACATTAAACTGTTAAAAAATATTCAGGGTGTCCCAAAAAACTGACATATTTTAAAAATCAATAGCTAATCTCTCTATTCTAAAAAAAAGTTTTTGGTGAACGGTTTCCAGAGAAAGGCTTTTTAATTACTGAACCGAATGACACATATATGGTATCAAAATGTCCGGATTCTTTCCGGATTTCCGAGTAGGCCCTTCGATTTTTCAAAAAAATTCTCAATTTTAAAATATTTCCAATTTTTTAGATAACGGATAAGGTCGCAGTTACAAAGCAAGTACTGTCAATCAAATTAAGATGCATCCAATCACAACGACCGATTGGCGCTATATTTTAAGATGAAACATGTTTTTTCACCATTTAATAAAGTACTTTCTTGATGAAATATCACTCAAAGACTGATAAAAACATATTCTAAAAACTTACATGTACAACATTTCATACTAAAATTTCACCATTTTTGTCTGATTTTATCGAAATTAATTGTAAACATAGAGTTATGTTTTGTCTCTTTTTATTTTCAATTGCTTAAACGGTATTGTTTAACAAGTTTGGTTTTAAACAAAAATATGAATGATAAACACTAGGCATATTATACTAACGAGTTACTTAAAAATAATGGTTTTCGTTTGGTCCGAATAATGATAAACAATTAGAATTAGTTAATTTTATAATCATAGATTAAAAATAATTAAGATGAATATTTTTAAAAACATTTTGTTTAAATTTTTGATAAGTTCGAGTTAATATATATTCAAACTTTTAAGGGATATTTATTTATGGAGGGGATTTAGTGAAGTATTTTTGGAAAATTGGTTGACGTTTTTTCTGTAAATTGTTTAATTGTTTTAAAAAGTGTATTAAGTTCAGCGAGTTGGAATGGGTAGGAATTGCGAAGCAATTCCAAAAGGTCCTGCGTCAGCAGTTTACGGGGGTTGGCGAGTGATAGCGAGCAGGGGGCGGTAGCTCCCTAGTAACTAAAAAAGATAAAAATACTCGGTTTGTTGCATCCTACACCTAAGGCTAAGCGCGCCCTAGAGACTTTTGTCACGGTGACAGAGAAAAAATTATCACCCTGACTATTGCAAGAAGCTAGAGCGCGCGCACAGGCGACGAGACTCTTTGCCGATTGCCAAGAATCTCGCCATAGAAATGCATTGCTCTCGAGTGACTAGTGTTTTAAGTCGCTGTGACGGAAGTCTCTATAGTGCGCGCTTAGCCTAAGACTCTCGGGAGTAGATGCAACAAACAGCGTGTTTTTATCTCTTTTAGTTTTGTTTTTTCATTATTAGCTATTGATTTTTAAAATGTGTCAGTCTTTTTTGGGACACCAGTCTTTTAGAAAGTCTTTTTTTTTCTCACCTTTCTTTCGAAGTATTTTGAAAGTCACCAGTCTTTTGGGAAGTCAGTCTTTTTGGGTCAGTCTTTTGTCTGTACATTGCGTATGGATGTGTTTATTGGGGAATAGAATAATTAAGTTTTTACTGGACATGACTATTTTTTGTCTCAAACAAAATTTGCCTTGCAAACAAAAATTGCAAAATTTGAGGTTAAGTTCTTAGGGCATTTTAAAGGAATCTTTCTATGAAGAGTTTTGGCGTACTTGTTGAAAATCGCAACATACTTGGCACAAAAGTCATAAATATCTTGAAGATAGAAACATTTGTTCAGGACCCCCGAGAAATACCAAATCTAAGTTACAAATTACAATAACTTCCTTTCTTAAGTCAAACACCTAAACATTTTAATTGATCAACTTACGGCAGACTCTTTCTGCTGCCAGCACCTCAAAAAAATATCCAAAAATTTCCAACAGAGATGCAAGAAAACGACACAGATAAGAAGAAAAAGGAGCTCAACATAAAAACAAGCTCTCTTCTTGGAAGAAAGAAGCTTCAATAATCGATAATTTAAATGCGTATCGGATAATATATCCCCCGAAGGATATATCCTCAAAAACCAATTTTTTCGTTTGTCCCTTTGACAGAGCTAAATGCCGTTAAAAAGCTCAAGAAAGAGCGATAAGCAAAAATAATCAGGGCGTCCCATCGAGATGTGAATTTTTTTTCTTTTTTGAATTTCTTTGTTGCGATGGATTTTTAATATGTATATTAGTTTTCGCGTTGAGTCTTAATTTGAATTTAAATGGGGATATAGAGATACAACACCTTAGGGGTATTGAATGGCTAACACATGTTAGCTTGGAAGTAGGTTGGAAAGTTGCCTCTCATTTCACCCTCATTTATATTCTGTTCTTTTTTTTCTGAGGGGAAGTCGAAATAAATTTAATCAATCGAAATCGAATATGAGATGAGATTTGATTGCGTTTTTTTTGGGGGGGGATCGATCATGCTAAGATTGTGAGTAGTGAGTATTGGGAGTGGGATTTAATTTTTAATGATTTTAGTTAAGGGGACGCAGTACAATTTTTGCCAAAATCTTTAAAATTATAGTTATTTACTATAGTATACTATAGTATTTTATGAGTTTATTTTTTAAAAAATCTTTTTTTCTGTTTTTAAGGTATCCGCCTACCCCTAAAATGACGATTTTAACAGTATATTAATCATATTGTTATTAACCAGATGGACTACAGATTTTTATGAAAGTTTATATTTTTTATTTTATTGACGTTTTTTTGTTAAATGGTTGCAGAAATTTTGAAATTTTTCACTTACCTTTACATTTTATGCTGTAAAACAATTACTTTTCAAAATATGTCTTAGAAAATAGTCCATTCTGAAGATTTGTGTTATACGATACTTGTGTTCAAAGGAAAATTATATAGGGGTAATACACTGCTGGCCATCAAAAATGGTACACCAAGAAGGAACAAAGATATCAAACCCAAATTTATTTCTATGATTGCACATAGTGTTAATATGAATTGATTAAAAATTCAGCCTTCCTGGATGTTAGGGGGCCGAGAAAATCGGTGATGAGTGATGTCTCCGTAGGTGTCCATTACCGCCGCCCCACGCCATGGTATTGAGTGAAAGGGGATCTAAATGGGCTTTGAGGGATTGGAGGACCATGTTGAGTACACAAGTAATCAAAGTTCATGTGGTGCACAGTAGCGGATTTCTAAATAGGCTAGCTAGGCTATAGCCTACGGCGGCAAATTTTAGTAGGCGGCAAATTTTCGGCAGCAGAATTTTTTTCTGAAAAAAAAGGAGAAGAGAAAGGAAACACTGAACATAAGCTCTGGAAACAGGGAGAACGTCCTTTCAGAAAAGCAGTTATGTGGTTTACAAGGAACTGTTCTCTTTGTTACCCAAAGAGTCTCAAAATGAGACTAAACTACTTTAATGGGCAATTTCCAAAAAAAATTCTGGGGGTGAACCCCCAAGCCCCCCTCTCAAATTTTGATATGTGTTATTCAGTGTTTTTCCCTTGAAAATTACGCCGCCTACAAGAAACTTTTCGCCTTTTGGTGCTCTCTCCATAAAGTTTGAAAAGAACATAAACACAAGTTCGGAGGAATTTCCAATCATATTTTCTGGGGGAGGACCTCTGGCCCCCGTTAGACGTTTTTTATTACTCCCCCCCCCCAAGAAAATTATGTGGTTTTCAAGGAACTGTAAGGGTCTCAAAATGAGCTAAAACACTACTTTAAAAGGCAAATTTTCAACATTTTTCTAGGGGTGATCCCCAGACCCCCCATGTTACTTCAAGCTCACATTGTAAAATTGAAACATTTCCTTTAAAATATTACTTTTAAGTGATTTAACACTTCAGTGTTCAGGTATAAATACACTCCGGACCTTAAGAAGAGGTTTAGTCAGACCGCCCCCCCAAAAGAAAAATAAGAAGCCAAAATAAAGTCACGGCGTGTACCAAACCCACTTAAAATCTTTGCCCTCCCCTAGTAGTGAATCCATAATGGGGCTGCAACCCCCCCCAGGAATAAGACATTCAAGTTTTGGTAATAGCAATAAAGCCAAAAAAGAAATTTCAACACGTTGCGGACATTCGGTGGTGTTACCCAAAGGGTCTCAAAATGAACCGGGACCCTACTTTTAAGGGTAAAATTCCAAAATTTTTTCTGGGGGAAGACCCCCACCCCAACCCCCCTCGACGTTTTGGAATCTAATAAGTACGGTTTTTCCTTGAAACTTTAGTCAAATGTCAAACATTTTTCTGGAATAGGAACCCCTAAACCACTAGAAATTTTCCAACTCATAATACCATAAATTTTTTCCCTTGAAAATTCTGCCGCTTACAATGAGAAATGCTCTTTGGGTGGAATCTGAAAGGCTTCAAAATGAGCTAAAACCCTATTTAGAGGGGCAAATTTTCAAAATTTTTCCGGGGGAGAACCCCCAGACCCCCCTTTTACTTGGAGTTGACATTTTTACACAACTTTGAAATTTAGTGCACCAAAATTAAAACTTATCATCTCACTTATAACTTAGTATTCCTAAGATTAACCCTCAGATCAGAAAAGATGTTGAGTAACCCCCTAATCTGGCTACGGCACTGGCAACCCACCCCTCCCCCTTTCAGTTGCTTTTATTAATATTTGAACAGCCCATAATAGCAATTAAATTATTTGTGAAACTCAGCCCCCCCAGAAAAAATCCTGGATTTGCCACTGCCTCCCCCAAAACAAACCAAGAACTAAAATGACGCCCCTGTTTAGTTTTATAAGTAGTATAGTTATAACAGGGGTTTCCAACTTCTAAGTACTCGCGGGCCGCAATCGAAATCACAAGTCAAGTGCGGGCCGCAAAGTAATCTGGCTCCTTTTTAACGATGATAATTTTTGGGGGGTGAGAGTCTTCAATATGAAGCTTTTCCAACAAAAGAGGGACGAAGGTTGTTTACATATTTTGAATGTATGCACTACTGTATTTTCAAAAATTCCAGAGGATATATGGATTTTTTTACTCTTATATACAACTCGTAGGAATACTGAATATATTTAATATTCTAAATATTACTTAAATGAAAAGGTCTTCCTCAAGAAAATGTTAGTAAATTTTCCTTAGATGATTGTTTTAGCTAATTTTTGATACTCCATTCTGTCTCTCTTCATGATAAAGGTTATAAAAGGCTCATACCCTTTGCTACGCTCAGGGGGAATTTCAGGTTTTACAAACGACCTCTCGAAACTTCAAACTTTTAATTCTTGCACCAAAGAAAACGATCGAAGCTAGTCCATAATCTAAGAGGTATATAGAGGGGTCGGGGGTTCTCCCCCGAAAAAATTTTGAATTTTAGTGTGCTAAAGAGTGTTTTGAGGCTACTTTTTGGAGAGTTTTTAGAGAAATTCGCGGGCCTCACAAAATGACCCGGCGGGCCGCCTGTTGGAAACCCCTGAGTTATAGCATATAGGCGGCAAATTTTGGTTCAGCCTATAGGCGGCACATTTGGAAATCCGCCACTGGTGGTGCACCAGCGGACGTTGCATACCGGGCAAGGTGATTTCTCCTCTTTCATCGGACATGTTTTGTGGCGTTGGTTCTTAAGAACGGGTAGGCGAGGGTAAAATGCAACATAGGGGGATAAGAAGCAAGCTTGGACATTGAGTTAATCACGTGGTTGTGCATTTTTCTCTTGATACTTGTACGTAGGCGAGGGTTAAGGGTAAGGGTAGACAACGGGTTGTCAACCCCAATGCTGCAGGACTGGTTGGCCAATGGGCCGGTAAATCATACCGAGGAGGTGGGGGGAGGGGAATGCATGTCGCTTACAGTGCAGGGGACTGCCCGTTTGGCAAGCATAGCTTCAGAAAATTTCCAATCTTCAACACATGATTTGGCATGGGCAATAGTACTCTAAATAATGAAATTGACATCTCAATGTGATGGAACAGAGTTTATGAGAGTATCCCAATGCGGTCTGGAGCACCACGACAATTGGAGATGACTTTACGACAGCGAGAAAAGAGAGCACTCGGCTGTTGATTTTGTAATTGTCAGATTTCTTCTTTACACAGAGTAACGAGGTATTGAAGCATTGGATTCCACTCCCACACCTCCTCAGTATGATTTAACGGCATATTTACCAACCAGAACGGCAGCATTGAGGTTTGACAACCTGTTGTACACCCTTACCTTCAAGCTTCGCCTGCGGACAAGTCTCAAGAGAAAAATGCACAACCACGGGATGAACTCAATACGCAAGCTTTCTTCTTATCCCCCTATGTTGCATTTTTACCCAGACCTACCGGTTCTTAAGAACCAACGCCACAAAACATGTCCGATGAAAGAGGAGAAATCCCCTTGCCCGGTATGCAACGTCCGCTGGTGCACCACATGAACTTTGATTACTTGTGGACTCAACATGGTCCTCCAATCCCTCAAAGCCCAGTTAGAGCCTTCTTCACTCAATACCATGGCGTTGGGTGGCGGTAATGGACACTTATGGAGACAACACTCCTCAACGATTTTCTTGGCCTCCTAACATCCAGGAAGGCTGAATTTTTAATCAATTCACATTAATACTATGTGTAATCATAGAAATAAATTTGGGTTTGATATCTTTTTTCCTTCTTGGTGTACCATTTTGGATGGCCAGTAGTGTAGTTTATGGGCAAGAGTGAAAGGAGTTTTATAACACTTTTTTTACACTAGTTACCCCATATTTTAGAAAATAATGTAATTAATTTTGTTTTTTTAGCATTGATCAATGTTTTGATGTACATTGAAACTAAAAATTAAAAAATAAATTTTGTAAATGAAGTATTTCAAAAAAATGGTCTCAAAGGTAGGCGGATACCTTAAAATGCTACTCCTCCTACAATAGTCGACATATTGGGTTGTCCCATAAGTTCTGTTACTTTTTACGAAGTTTTGTGTTTGAAAATTTTTTATGAAAAACTGGTAAAAGGTGGAGATTTCAAACAAAGGGGATTTTGATATATATATATTTATGAACATAATGTGAGATTTTGGTAGTTTTCGTGATATGATTTCTTTTCAAAATGGCGGTTTGAAAAAAAGACCAAAAACGACGATTTTCGCGTAATTTTTTTCTTTTGTTAAAAAAACTAGGAAGAACGCATAGTTCATGGCTAAAAAAAGTTTTACTGCATATTTGATATGTTAAAAATAAGATGTCATAGTTTCAAGATGATTGGATAAGTTTAAGGTAGGAAATTTTGACTTTAAAACTTCATATATTGGTAATTTCACGTGTTTTTTAAAGCACACCTATTGTTTTTCTAAGCAGCTGGTATGAAGCAAATTAAAGGCAGATGTTTTTTGAACCATAAGGCTTGTTTCAACGGTTTAAACATTGGAAGCCTCTTTTCATAATGTCGTAGAATTGATTTATTTCTAAATCCCAACGAGTTGTTTTTATTGTAGTGTTTTCGTATGAAGCAAATAATTGCTTTGTTCGCTTAGCATAAGTTCAGCGAGTGTAATTCTGATAAGCTAAAACGTTGCGCGCTTGAATATTGCGCACTACTTTCTGAAATTAATTTCAGATATAATTTAATATATATTGCATATTTTGAATACTTGGGTATTTCGTAAGCTTTTTTATTGATTTTGATGCTTTTTTTCGTGAAAATTTCTTCGAAAAGACTAAAATTACTGAGGCAAGTTTCTTGCAAAGATGTTATGTTTGAGACCGAAATTTCCTAAGATAAACTTATCGAATTATCTTGAAACTATGACATCTTAAACTAAACATTTCAAACATACAGTACAACTTTTTTTAGCCATGAATTATGCGTTCTTCCTAGTTTTTTAAACAAAAGAAAAAAATTACGCGAAAATCCTCGTTTTTGGTCTTTTTTTTCAAACCGCCATTTTGAAAAGAAATAATATCACGAAAACTACCAAAATCACACATTATGTTCACAAATATACATATATCAAAATCCCTTTTGTTTGAAATCTCCACCTGTTACCAGGTTTTCATAAAAAATTTTCAAACACAAAACTTCGTAAAAAGTAACAGAACTTATGGGACAACCCAATACATTCTTGAAATTGGTTATTTGAAATACATCAAACTATGTTTAACAAAAGTTACCATCGATTTTAAGATTATTGTGCTTTGATTTCTAAAAATAGTGGTTTTTCTTGAATCGCTAGCTAAAAAAGCCCCAAAATGCAAAAATTCTCAATTCAGTAATTTTTTAAAAAAATCTACGATGTTAATGATAAAACAAATATTAACTTTTGTTATACTCCCTTCCAACAATAGTCAGAAAACATTTCAAGAGATTTGGTCCAATAGATAAAAATCCTTAGCATTTTAAACAATGAAACAATGATTCTGAGTAAAAGGACTTTGAAGTTTCTATTAGCCATAGAGACCTTAATACTTTCTCATAGGAAATCAACTACAACTTAATTATTTATCAATGAAAAGTTTTGAAAATTCCTAGGATGATAGACAAATGCATGTAGATTAGTTTAGAAGAAGAAAATTTTTTTCCAAATTTTGACGAAAATATGGTACTGTGTCCCCTTAATTTAATAGATGAGATTGATTAGTTTGATATTTGATTATTACTGATTATTATTGATTATTTGATAAGATGATAGATAGATATTAGCAATCGGTTTAATAGATTAGAAAGAATATATGTCCAGAGCAATTAAACGATTGGACTTAAAAGAGTGGTAGAGGGAACAAAATAATATTGCGGGCAGTGTTATTCTTAGGATTTTTTTGGAGGAGTAAAAATACTCCTTGACTTTTTTAGGAGGCGTGAAATTCATTTATGAGGAGTGAAATACGGAAATAGCATAAACTATATATAGAAACAAATTTTTTTATAAAAACATTTTTTTAATGGGCAAACTGAAATAGAAAAAATGAGTATGCTATTTTGGGTTTTGACAATTATAGCATCTGTTAATATAAGTAGAAAATATTAAACATTATAAATAAAATTATTTATTTTACATTAAACATTATAAATTAAGTATTGATTTAATATTACAAAATTGAAGGGAAAAATTTTTTGATTTCGGTGGGGTGCCATGCATTTTTAAGCAAACCGTTTGTTAAAAATCCAAAGCGTGAAAATACGCCTGACTAGTTTTTAAAAGCGTATTTCCTATTTTCAATGCGATAAATACGCTCTCAGAGGCGTTAAAATATCACTGATTGCGGGTCTATATAGATATCAGCAATATTTCTTGAATACAATGAGGAAGTTTCATATTTTTTTATTTTTTAAATCGATCCAACCATACGAGAAAACCCTAAAACTGAGATATTTTTTAATTATGATTATTTATTTTTTTTATTGCGGCTTAAAGTTTGCGCTCTGGAAAAGGCGGGAAAAACAGCGATTTCAGATTCGTGATGCCACTCGGTTTGTCAAAACGACTACAACTCGCATCTCCTCCTAAACTACGCAGCCGGCGTAGACAAAACTAGGTATATGAACGTATCTCGAGGCAGGCGAGGAGGATCACTATCAAGTTTTCCAAGTTCGAAAAGCGAATATTTACAAGTAATTAACGATTTTATGGCTAAAAACGCTTATTTCTCCATTTCTCTACTAGAGTGGATCTGCTTGACTCACTATTTTAAATGTGAAAACCTCAGGATTAAATATTTCAATTTAAAAGTTAAATCGGCTATGAAAACACCAAAATAAAATCAAATAACTAATTTTAAAACATTACATTCTTATATTTTCATTTTTTTTCCCATAAAATTAAAATATTTATTGAAAGTGTAAATTTTCCATAAATCTGTCATGGATCTGGTCTAGTTTCACTAGACCAGATCTATGAGGTCATAAAGACCTTTTATTTTAATAATGAATAAACATCAGCAATGTATTTTGTTTAGTGTCTTGTGAGGTCAAATTTGATTTTTGAACGTTTGCGATTGTATCATTTGTTTACGACTTTTTTCAACTTTTATTTCTTCTATATCTCAGTAAATAAATTTGTGATTAAAATTTGGATTGCAGATTTGGTTTTTTGCATCTTATATTGCATTAATATACACCTAAACCGAAAATTTAAAAAATATGCAACTTCCTCATTCAATAATAAGTACATTGCAATTACAGTAGAACTCTAATTATCGCATTTCATTTAATTAATTAAAAGATCTCTTTCTTTATTATAATTTTATTATAATTATAATTTTTATCATACCAACGGCATCCAGTCCAAATTGATTCAGCTAGTTGGATTTCTACTATATAAAGTTCCGGAACAAAATTACTCCAAAAAAATACCATTCATTTTCGTTTCGAAACGACATTAAACTTTGGTGTTAAAATTGAATTTAAACCGGAACAAAATTAAAATGCCAAGGAGCAGTGTCATCCTAAAAGGAACGACCAAACTTTGCATAGAAGGGTTCCTTGCATCGAGTAGATTAAAATTTGTTCGATGAAACATACCTCTACGACAACAATTTCATTTTTCGGAAAATATGACGTCATATCGGATAAACATTTAATAATTACATTCCACGGTGTGGGTATGTATGCGCAATGGCTATTTTCAATTCCATGTTATTATGCAAATATGACCAAATAACATAATTAAATAACTTTAAAGTGTTGTTAATATGAGAACAAAACGTGTTTTTTAATGTGTTAATAATGTCTTTAATATTGTGTGGGGCGTTTTTAATCGATGTAATATAGAGTCCTAAAAAAGGCTGACACTTTTTAAAAAATCAATAAATAATAACTTGAAAGCTAAGTCTTAAGTTTAGAATGCAACAAGCAGCGTATTTTTATCTTTATTAGCTTTCAAGTTATTAGTTATTGATTTTTGAAATGTGTTAGTCTTTTTTGGGACACCCTGTAAGTTTACATCTTTTAACAGTAAGTAAAACACAACTTGTATTTTATTGTAATTCATTCCAATTTTTCTGCAAATCAGTTTATCAATGCTAACATTTAAAGGGAAATTTACCCTGTTGTTCTGTTAGGGTATATTTGACCCAAATTTTTTTTCATTCGCGTGTTTAAAAAATTGAATTGAGGTATTTTAATGAAACTTCATGACTTTGTTCGAAAATAAATATAAGTATCTACATCTAAAAGGAATTCTAAATTAATATCGGCCACTCGGATGAAAAAAATTTAAAAAGTACTGCTTTGTTGTGCCATACCTGTTTAAAACCCATTTTAATATATGTAAATTGTCAAAATAGTTAAAAATTACAAATTTCCATTTTAGTTAATTTTATTATTTTATACGTATTTCATAATTTTACTCAATTATTTCATGATAATTACATTTATTTACAGATTTTTACTATTGTTTAACCTAATTCTTACAATCTGCCATTCATTTACCGCTAAAAGTGATATTTTTTGTATCGGGTCATATTGACCCGAATACTACGTGCGGGGAGTAAGTCGGAGCAGCACAGAAGGGTTAAGAGAACATCTCATTTTCCCCAACGACAAGTAGTTATTTTCTCGTCTGAAACCCAAGCGGATTTCAATCACGAATAGGAGTAAAAAAATTATCTCAAATCAGAAACTAATCTCAATTCTGACCCCCCAAAGAACAAACTCAACAATTAATTTCCCTTACGCCATCCTTCCGATCTCCTACATAATTAGTACCCATCTCAGATCCATTTATCCCCAACTCTAATTCTTAGAGGGATTTTTTTCCCCAAGAACATTCATCGAAACCCAATACAATAATCCTCCTTTTCTCCGAATCGAGATCTTCCCTACCATTACGTCGAACTGACCACTAAAAATCGCTCGGATCCGCAATTAATTTTCAAAACCAATTACCGAACGAAAGATCAGGGCAGTAATTTAATCAGGATTACATTTCATGTTAATCTATACGAGGCCGACCGAGGGTTTATTTTGGCTTTGAGAGTAATCATAATAATAATGATGATGACGACGACGACGATAATAATAAAGACAGTTCTTGATTAAGGATTTGAAGTCTCGACCGAGATTCGCTAATTTCGCTATGATAATTGCTTTTCTGGATAAAATTAATTAATATAGAAGCTTTTCTGTTTCTTTTGGTCGGCTTTGAAATCCGATTTCTTCGTTTTTGGGGTAATTGCTCAAAACCTGAAGCATTCAGCGGGAAACCATTCATTCGATTGAAGTAACTAGCTTTCTGATATCGGTTCGAACTTATTGTTAAAGGTTATATTGTATTATTTATAAATGTCTCGGAACAAGAAGTAACTTTAAGAAATTGGTAGTAGATTTTTTTTTGAAAATTGCCTAGTAACTATACCAGATTGGGAGACAATGGAGAAATAAGCTGAGAAAAAACGAAGGAAGAATTCCGAACTGATCCTGATGCACTTTACTTCAGAAATATGCTTAGTTTGTTGTATAGCATTTTCATCCACCTGTTGGGACGGTATTGTAAAGAAAGGTTGCAAAAAAATTACAGTTGAATCCGCTTAATGTGATCGAATTTCCCTATAGGTAAGTATAATTCATACTGGTTCCAGTATAATTCATACTGGTTTATTGAATACCAGAAACCATTTTTCCAATAGGGTTGTCCTATATTAAACTGATAACATTATCCGATTGATAACAATAAGCGATTTCCTACAAAAAAGCAGTAAACAATGTAACCAGATTATTTGCTTAAATAGTAAAATTATGTAACCGTAATTAATGTTTTCAAAACAATTTTACACTATATGTACGGTTAACCATATGTATTGGCTACTTAAAATTTCTAGGATAAATAAAATGTAAGAGTAGTCCAATCAATAAAAATAAAATTATCACTTACTTTTTATTTTCATTTATGTTACCTATGCAATTCCGCTCATAAATTTGTTTTCTTTCCACTTCCAGACAAGATATCATTGGTACTTTTCAAAATTTTACATAGAAAAAGCTCAGAAAAATAAATAACCACTGAAATTCATCTGAATCGCTCTTAAAATGAAAAAAAATCAAAAATATCTTGTGAGAAACATCTGCAAGGAGCCGATGGCGATATCCAATGACAAGTATAGATTCGCCCCCTCTTTAACCATTTTCTTTCAATATATGAGGTCGGAGTTTTTCTTACAATCAAAGAAAAGAAATATAACTGTGCAACTGTAAACTTATACTGAGTTTCAGAAAAAGAAATTGACCTTCAAAACGAAACTCGAAATCGGGCTTTTTTTAGGGGGTATGGACAAATTTCGATAACATTAAGCGGCGTGTTGATTCATAGTTGATCATAGACCTTGATCACAATAAACGATGTATTTTACTTTAAATTAAAAGAATGATCGGTACCTGCTGATTTCAATAGCATTATCCGATTGATAACATTGACCGTGATCACATTAAGTGGACTCGACTGTAGTTTCGGTCAGATTTGCCAGTTATTGATTTTTTAATTACTTATCTTAAACCAAAGTAAAGGAAGATCGTTTACTATTTTGTTTTAGTTGCTTTGGTTTGGCTAGTTCGAAATCCCGACAACTCACTTGCCCTCTAGACAGGAGTCTTTTACATTGTTGTAATATGAGCGGGGCTAATATTTTAAGTTTGGGTGGTTTTTACGAAGCTGCATAAAAGACCGGGGGAAGGTTCACCTTTTGTGGGGCAACCCGATCCGTGTCTTAAAGCAAAGTAGCCATATAGCGTCGATTCGTTAACGCGATATCGTTTTCGATAGCTGATACTCTATTCATTTAGAATTGGCGCTTGAGAAATAGTGCTTTCCCCCACCTTAAGAGTGTAACCATAGTTACGCTCTTAGAGCAGCCAATAGAAAGCCTTTGTCAATTTGACGAGAACAGTTGCTATGGTTACCGATCGGTGGTGGGGAAGGAAATATTTTCAAGCGCCAGTTCAAAATGAACAGCGTATAGTGGACGGTGCGATGGTTTTAATCGCTGTGAGACGCCGTCTGCGCTGTATCGGGAGCTGCGGCTCTTCAGCGAGCTGGGTTGCCGTTGCAGTGTCTTCGGTTTTCCAATCGCCGAGATCCCCATTCCAAGGGGCAGGACGGTATGGCCAAATGACTTTATTACGAAGCTGCATCTCAGGATCCCCGGGTCTGATGACAAAAAGAGGCTATAACCCAAAAATTGGTCCTATTGTTAAGAAGTGCACATATCCTCGAAAGTGGATAGCATTGGCAGCAAGTATCTTTGATATTTCTTATAATGGGTGTATCTGAAATGGTGCAACAAACTTTCAGGGATGATAGAACTCATCAAGACAAACAAGAATCGGTATAGAAAGGGGGTGGCAAATGAATTTTAAGGGGTGAAACTCCGGGGTGAAAATCAGCCAAAAAAACTTGCACATTTGTGCAGGAAGGGACACAATTGTTCGATTCCGTAATTTTTGTGTATAACACCCGTACTTGCAAATAGTAATTTTAAGTAATTTCATGGGCGTCATTTAGGGGGGCAGGGGGGGCAACCGCCCCCCACCAAGGTTTCCACTGTTTGTGAAAAATAGCTACTAGAGATCCTATATACGAGAGAGAGGTGACAACTCAGTATAGCGTGCGCAGATCGGTAAACAGGTTTTCTGTTCGCCACAGGTTTCCCTCCATAGGATTAGCGTGGGGCGCCATGATACAGTTTGGACAGAATTGGATGCGCAGAGACGCTTTTAAGCGAGTTGTCGCCTCTCTCTCGTATACAGGCTCTCTAATAGCAACAAGTCCCTTTGAAAATTCTAAAACTTCCGCAAGGAGCTTTGGGTGTAACCCAAAAAGTCTCACAAGGAGTTAAGATACTAACTTTAAGGGTCAAAATTCAAAAACTTTTCTAGGGGAGGACCCCCAGCCCCCTGTAAAATTTTAATGTCTGTTATTCAGTATTTTCCCCTTGAGAATTCTGCCGCTTGCAAGAAGCTTTTCCTTTTTAGTACTACCCAAAAAGTTTGAAAAGAGATAAAACACTTTAAAGGGGTAACTTCAAAAATTTTCCCGGGGGAGGACCCCCAGCACCCCTCCCCCAACAAAAATTTACGTCAGGTGCAGTGTTTTTTCTTTTAGAATTATGCCACTTACAAGAAGCTTTTCCCTCTAGAAACTACCCAAAAAGATTGTAAAAAGAGGTAATACACTAGTTTAAAGGAGAAATTTTAAACAATTTTTCTGCGGAGGACCCCCACCCCCTCTAAAAATTTTACGTTCGTTATACAGTATTTCTGCCTCCAAATTCTGCCACTTACAAGAAGCTTTTCCCTTAAGGAGCTCCCCAAAAAGTTTGAGAAAGAGATAAAACACTAGTTTAAAGTCAAGTTTTTCTGAGGGAGTACCCCTAGCCCCCTTGAAACTTTAACGTCTTTTAACTTTTTCCCCAAGAAAATTCAGTATTTTACATGAAACTTTTTTCTTTGGATGTAGCCCAAAGGGTCTCGAAATGAGCTAAAATACTACTTTTAGAGGCAACTCTCTTTTTCCCCGTCGTCAAATTTTGTTATTATAATTAATATAATTTTAATACTACTTTTCAGTGCTCGTTTTTTATGTACTCGCTAGGGTATACCTTAAAAAGGAAGTTGAGGCAACTCCCCCCTCCAAAAAAAGTATTGTTACGGCGTGCCCCAGACCCACTTAATTTAAAGTAACTTCCTTTTACAGGAAGTTATCTTTTCGTACTGAAAGATTTATTTCGATCAGTCTTTTACAAAATAACTTCTTTTACCAACTTCTTTTACAAAATAGCTACCGGAATCGAACCATTGTGTCTCTTCCTGCACAAATATGCAAGTTTTTTGGCTTATTTTCACCCTTAAAATTCATTTGCGACCCCCTCTTTCTATACCAATTCTTGTTCATACTAATGAATACTATCATCCCTGAAAGTTTGCTGCACCATTTCAGATACACCCTGTATGCTATTTCTAAAGGATCCACTTCCGAAGTGACATGTTACTTTTTTATCGATAGGACCTCAATTTCTTGGGTTATAGCCCCCTTTTTTTCGTCAGACCCATGGATCCTGGGACTCAGCTTCATAGAACCTACCAAACCTAAAATATTAAGCCCCCTCATCATGCGTGGGTATTAAACATCCTAGTTTGATGCAAACAGATGCAAATGACATTGTTTTCGCTTCCATATAAACCTTTGGGACATTAACCCTTTTTCTATCGCAATTTTCTAGAAAACTATGGGTAAAATTGAATCGTCAGTTGGAAGAAGGGAGTAAGTCCATAAACCAAATTTTGAGAAAATCGAAAAAACTGTATAAGTAATAGAATTTTCATTGTATAATCACCAAATTTTTACTGGAAGTTCACAACCCTATTTAGAAAACAGAGCAACCATCAAAACAATTATAGTATATTCAAAAATATTTTACAGTCAAAATAAGTTGATGGACTTATTCCCTTCTTCAACCTTATGAAATTTTTCTGATGAAAAAATCTTAAATTCATATTTAAATTATATTTATCCTTAGTTTACACCACAAAAGGGTGAAATAAAAGGAATAAGACAAATAAAATTCAAATTTATAGTGAAACTGAGTTATTAAAGCAGTATCAATGGAGTGAGTGAATATGAATGGAGTTAAACATTCCCTGCATGAAAAAAAGTTTGAAAAATTTTTAAATTAAAAGAAAATTTCATTTTAACTTAGTTTACAGCTCAAAGAATAGGAAAAGAAAGACAAATTAACTTTAACTCCAAATTAACTTGAAAAATACAATGAATGGACATCGATTTCACAAATTCAAGGGGCGATATCTCCCTATAGGGGTTAGTTATTTCCCCCTCTTTTCACCCATGTGTATAGCAAAGCTTGGAGATTGTTTTGATCACAAAAAGTCAATTTGTCATTTCCAGGACTTATTCCCTTCTTCAAACTGACGATTCAATTATAGTTCTTTAGGCATCTTTTGTAATCCACTCATATAACCCAGTTGAGTTGAGTTTGGGTAAGTTATTTATAATATTAAAGTTTATTAGAAATTTTTATATGAATCTTTATTAAAAGTTTTTGGAATAGATTGGAAGAGAATCCTCTTAATTAGTTAGCCAATTTGTCGGTAGACTAATTATTGTGTAACTCTTATTTACTCATTCTGAAACTTTTAACTTACTTCAGACTATGTAGATATTCTTAGAAAATCTAGTTGATAAAACTTTTATTTGATAACATAAATTTTACGAAAAAAAGTCTTTATCGATATATTTCGTGGAATAACTTCAATCTATTTTCATGCGCTTTTGCTTCATTTACTCTGATGATTATTTTTAAGTTTAACAATCGTCCCTTTAAAATCTACCTCCTTCACTCCATTCCAATTATAGGAACTAATGAATTTTCAGAATTTTAACTAACCAAATCTCAAGTCGAAGGTAAGTTATTAAACTTTAATTTTAAAAACAGATCATATTTAAATATAAATAAATATTACAATAGAGGCATATTTAATTAAATTAGCGATGAATTTTAAAGACGTAAATATATAGTGTACTGACTCTACAAACCGGTAAATTTAAACACTGATTTCTGTTCCCGAAATGTTACACCACGACAAAAGTTCATCTGTGGGGAGGAAACTCTTCATTCTTCAATTATCCAACACAATGGAATTTGGAAGATGGTGAAAGTTTGTATAAGTAGTGAATAAACATAATTTTACTAACAGAAACAATTCAATTCATTAATTAGGAATATTTATTTATAACAGGGGTTTGTATTCATATCGCATCAATACTTTTGTTGTCTCACTTGTTTAAATAAAGTATGGAATTCATATGTTTCAACAGTAAGCTTTTTGAGGCACACTTCTGAGAAACACAATCATTGATACTTAAAAACTAATATTTTAGTTTGGAATTGAAAACCTTAATTTCCTGCTCTGACAAAGGTTTTGGGCCGCATAGAGTTAAAAGGGACAAAGTTTCTAATCACAGAGTTTGGAATTCAAGATTTCCGTGATAGTTTGATGTTACTATACAAAATTTCTATTGGTTATTTATGAGGAATCAGTACCAAAGATAATTTTTTAATAAGATAATTTTATGACAATTTTGATTACCAAATTACGTGTTCACTTCATACTTGTTATTATTAAGCACGAAAAAGTTATTTCAAAAGGAATTTTTTTTATTTAAAAAAACTTTTTTTAAAATCCAAATTTACACTCATTTAAAAATGCGAATCCTCCTTTAACCCTTTCAGGACGATAGCCCTCGAGCCGCGCAGCTAGGTCTTTCGCGCCTGAGATAAAGTCGGAGCTCATTTTCACAAGTGGACTCGTCCGGTGTGTTTGTGTTTACTTATCGCCAACGTCGATAGCGGAGAAAGGGGGAGGAGAACTGTCCGAATGATTTACGACCGGGGCTGGAGGTTTGGAAAGAAAACGGGAAATTTTCTTTAAACTTTTTTCATGGGTAGCTCAAATTAAAATTCTGCTTAGTTTTAAAAAATAGGAGTTCAGATTTGAAGCACTTACTCTTCATAAACCATTCAAATGTGTACAGCAGTATCTACAAAAATTTCGGGATCTGCAATTTGCACTTAGCATTTTTTAACAGCCAGATAGATACTATAAATTAGAAGCCCGCAATCTGAAAACTAATTACAAAATTTTTTTATCCATTGTAATCAATAACTAAACGTTATTCTTAACAGTCTCGTTTGATTTTCAAATCCTTAGAAAATTAGGAGCTAAATACAAAAAAATAGGCTAAAAACCCTATTGGAAAAATTTTTTCTAGTATTCCATAAACTAGTATGAATTATACTGGATCCAGTATAAATGATACTGGAACCAGTATAGATGATACTGGAACTAGTATAAATGATACTGGATCCAGTATAATTCATACTAGTTTATGGAATACTAGAAAAAATTTTTCCAATAGGGAACAGACATAACAGGAACTAGTCATATATAATTAATTAATATTTTGCTAAGAAAAATCAATTTCGTTTAGTGAATGTATATTAAAAAGTAAATAAGTTATATATAAAGTTACAAGTTAATAAAAGTAAATATTACTTTCTTACTTTTAAAGAAAATTTTGTATTTTCTTGTGAGATAAAACTTACTAAATAAAAAAAATTGCAAATTTTAGTAACAAAAATGTTCTTTTGAAATAAATCTTAAACATTTAAATTTGTAAAGGAAAAATCATACTACACATTATGAGTTTTTAAAGAATCAAAAGTATTTATTGCAATCATATTTACACAACACTTTTACGATTATAATTAAATTTTGAAAAAAATTCGATGTGCTACACTGCTACAGACTCTTCTTTGTTCATTAAGTATGCGATTCAAAACTCTTTAACACTCTTATCAGGTGTCATTTATTACAAGTTAAAAATGTATTTGAGCTTGAGTGGATGAATAGAAAGTATTTTTTTTCTTTTAAAAATATAGAATTGAAAGTAAAGTATGAAGTAATAGAGTGTGCGAATTACATTACAGTTGGAATTAAATAAGAAGAGGAAAAAAAGTTTAAGATTAGCATCCTTAATTTTCTAATAATGAAATAATCCTTAATTTTCTAAAAATACACAGTCCCCTGTGTTATGCTCTTATTTTTGCGTCTAACACTTTTCAATAAAATCCAAAATAGTTTTTTCACCGTTCAGTTCATAACATATTAATAAGGTTGCTTAAATTTAAAGTTTTACAGAATGTTTTTGGAGTATAAATTTATTTATGTATATCGATATCGTAAATTTATTTCTTGAAATTCAAAACAATTATCTAGTAATTGGTTTATAACATGAGGTTTTGTAATATTGCGGTCAATGTATTGTCATCTTAATATTAAAGTAAATTTGATAGTACAAAAAATTATAGCATGATTGAGACATTGAAAACCAATCACAAGTTTTACTTTTTATTAGTTTAGAATTAATTGCCCGAAATTTCTAGCTTTTTTTAAAGGACATAATTAAAACTTTGAAACTATAAGGTATAATTCAACAAATTGCAATCTCTGGGGGTACAAGAGCCGAAGAATTTTAATTAAAAAGAACATTTAATTCTTCAAGTTATAACATTGAGATCGCACACAGCAAGCACACGAATTCAACAAATACATGTTGCGAGGACTCAACCAAAACGAGTTCTTATCTCGAAAACCCCTCACGAAAATGCCCACACATACATCACTCTTGACAGGCAAAACCTCCCCTAATTTGACTCGCTTGACTGGCCACTCCATACTACCCAACCCCCTCAAGCGCCCGAAAAAGCGCCCGTGCCGTCCTGAACCGGAGTAAAAAGTTTGGGGCGCCTTCGTCCCGAAAGGGTGCATCCTCTATTATATTTTTTTTAAATTCCAATTTTTTGCTCATAAAACATTTGTAATAAATTTTAAAACTCGTATGTTAAGAGATGTTGACTATATATATTATTGATAATGACTACAATGGTTCAAGTGATTTGGACGAATAGAAAAAATCTTTAGGATTTTAATCTATAAAAACCTTGTTTTGAGAAAAGCCGTTTAAAGATTTTAAAATATGCTTGAGTTAACATCTAGGAAACCTCTATCTCTACATTAGGAAACCTAAAATTTTTTAAACTTAGTACTTCAATATCATTTTGAACCATCCTAGTATTAGTTTTAAAGGAAATTACTTCTTTTTTTACAGCAAAATCTCAAACTAGAAATTTTGTCCAAATTTTGGTATTGAGTCCCCTAAAAAAACTACGTAAAGATAAAAAACATTGAAATGATAAAAGTGTTAAAAATGTTAAATTCAAATGGAAAGTCATTCAAAAACATTAAAAATACTTTCTTATACTAGCAATTTATTTCTTTACACTTCAAACGAAAAATACGAAAAGTATGACGTCACTGCCGGTGCAAGAAAAAACGCTTTATTGAACATATCAACAGCAGTATTATGCTAAATTTAAAGCAGATGTTCAAAGTGTCCGCCGTATGGGGCAATCTCAAGGAACTGGTGTATCAAGACACGTTGTGACAACACAAATGGACTTAGTTGCTCCATTGCATGCTGCTTGTACTTCATTAGACCCCGCGATGCTGCAACGTGTAATGACAGCCATTCCACTGCGTGCTCAAGCCTGCTTCGACATGCACGGCGCATAATACTGCTGTTGATATGTTCAATAAAGTGTTTTTTCTTGCACCGGATGTGACGTCATACTTTGTTTTTCGTATTTTTGTCGTAAACTATGGATCGTAGAGGGTCACTTCTTTGGGCAGTTTTTATGTAGGGGAGAGTGGGGCGCATTCGCACAAAAAGTGCATTTCGGCATATTTCTCTGGATCTAAATGAGATATTTAAACAAACTCGGATTCAAATGAAAGTTAAGACTATTCCCAATATTTTAGAATGATAACTGGTCGCTTTCATCTAGAATTTCTAACCTATATCATCAATCTAAAAAACGAGAAATTTCGTGCGAATGTGCCCCATGGGTGGGGCAGTTTCGCACACGTGTATAATTTTTTGCATTCGTACGCATGCAAAAAATTATACAATAACTATTTTTACAAACTAAAAAGTTTATTGTACTTTAAAGTAAGGATAATTAAACGAAATACTTGGCACTTTTACATATTTTTCCTCCAAATTGAAGATTTTTTTACAAAAAGAAAACAGCTTCAGAAAATATTGAACATCTAAGTTTTTTATGAGGAAAACAATTGTAGTAATGAAGAGTATATTGCACATTGACATACTTCACATAATATAATTAGTTAGAAAAAGTTCAACTAACATTTTAACTGTCAGGTTTTATTCGAAAAGAAAAGTGAACCAACAGCTTGCTAATTAACACCTGAAACTGACGGTTGGGGAACTTTTAATACGATATTATCTTTTTGTTTGAATGTTGAATCATTACTTACTGTGAAAATAAAAGTTTCGACATTAATTTTAAGTTTTTCATCATTAATTTTAAATAATCACCATTCAATTCCAAATATTCTATGTGACCAACATAACAAAATTTTCTTTTTAGTAGAAAATTATACTAGAATAAAATCACTAAAGTCCAAGTCAATTGGTAATAAACAATTAACAGGGATATTTATTTCTTCAATGTTTAAATCTGGGTCCAAATTCCTTAAAACAGAAGCTTTCTTTAAGATTTTATTATTATCACCAAATTTTGAAACAATTACTATAAAAAACAATTAAACTTCAAGTTATTAAATATACTGCACTTTTAAACATATAAACCACTTTCATAATCAAAAATGGGAAAGATGAGGCACATTCGCACTGTCCGAATCTGCCCCATCTTTTGGTGTATGAATGTGCCCCATCTACCAGTTCAAGCTTACCACGTCCCAACAAGATATTAATAATTAAAGAAGGGAAAAAACCTTTTTATAAACTTACTTTATTAGTGCCTCTACTGAATAAAATGCTTAATGTCCACTTGAGAGTTATTTTTGATTGATATTTTACGCAAACAAGATGACAAGAAAATTTACTTTGCTGCTTCTAACGCTAAAAAATTTCTAGTACGTATACAACAAAACGGCTCAGAGCTTTGAAAATTCATGCAGGAGGTGTTAGTCATGCTTCCATCTACTGGTATTTTTTTCAGATTTTTAAATTAATAATTACTAGGGGAAATGCCGTCTGTCCGAATGTGCCCCATGTGCGAAATAGACCCACTCTCCCCTACTCCCAACGAGGAATCTAGCTGTGCAGAATTTATTTGGTCGTTTTGGGACACCCTGTATAAATGACTTTACTCTTATCCTGAGGAAAAGTAAGCGACGCGACGTATCAAAATAAAAACTAGAAGAGGATAAACAAATTCACATCTTGGGAAATTATTTTTGAAAGGGAAATTTTAAATAGTTTTGATAAATATCAAAGCGTTATTTTTATACTGCCTTGCATAAGAAATTTATTGATCGTTAAGAGTAACCCTTGTCTAATACACGTTTCCATAAAATTTTAAAATAGCATTTTATTTTGCAATATTCTTTAGTCAACATTATGTAAATTATCCATGAAAGATTTTTAGCTATGCATTATTAGTTTGCAGTTAAAGGACATAATATTAAGCCTGGGAAAATAAGCAATAAATGCTAACCTATCGTTATTAAAAACCGCCATCTTTAATCTAGAATGGTTTAAGGGGTCATAGGACTGTTAAAACGCAATGCAGTGAAAAAAACTTTACATTTTCCAAAAAAAATAATATCTTTTTTTCTAATTTATGAAAAGACTCGGTTTAAACATATTTTTAATCCTTATTTATTAAACTTTATGTAAAAAAATAATTGAATACTTAATAGACATAGTTAAGTTTATTCATTGAGTCGAAAAAAAGCAACTTTGACGGTTAAATGTTAGTATGCAGTGGCTTTCATGCAAGATAATTAACTAATTATTAAATGGAAATTCTAAATTTCAATTCACATATATACTATATGAGTATACAATCAAGCCCTACCAGATATTTTGTGTTTGACAGTCAATTAATATTTTTTATTATAATTTGAACTTAGGTGTCAAAAACAAAAAAAAATTATAAGTTCACAATCTCAAAAAATAATGAAATATAGGTTCAAAACTCTAAACAGAGGTAGGGATTTATTGTCACTACTAAATATTGATGCTCTCAAAGTTTCAAGGATATATTCTTATTACTTCAAATTTTATCATGCATGGAACACAAAAAAATCACATTTTGAGAAAAATGACCTCAAAGTTCTAAAGTTAGTAATCTCCTTGGGTTTCTTGTTTCAGAATTTTAGCCATAACTTCTGAAATAATACGAATTTTCGCATGCGGTTTTTTTTAAATTGTAAAGAAATATCTAGGCTATCACATATGTTTTTTTTCAAAAAATCGATTTTTTGGATGATTTAACAGTCCTATGACCCCTTAAGTAGACATAAGTTAGATGGTAATTAAAGAAATTTCTATGATACCAATTAAAAAACTTAATTTTATAAAAATAAAATATGGTTAATCCAAACGTTTAAAACTCCATACACTGTTCAAATAAAACATGTTAACATAAATAAAATACTGGGTGAAATTTATCAAAAAAAAGCAAAAGAGCAAAAATATTTAGCCCATTAAAAATTTTTTCTTCCACAATTCTAAAAAAAAAAGTACTAAACTCAATTGCAACTTAACTTGAGCCTGTAGAAATATGCTGAGAGCAACCAAGAAAGTAGTTCCCTGTGTGTCATGACCCCAACAACTAAACCCGCCTCCGCGCATGTAGCGCCATCTACGAGGAATTGAATGTCGGTGTTTACGATAAGCTTAGATGATGATGTTTACGTACGATGAAAATGGTTGTTCTGTTTTTGTATTGTGCTGTCCAGTTGTTTTCGTGTAATTAAATCTTTAAAGTCTACCTCATTTGTTTTCCTTTTGAACTAAAAGAACCCTCACGAAAGATGGTTACGACACCGTGGGATGTAGGAATTTGATTGAAATTGAGTTTCAATTTTAAAATATGATTCGTTTTTCAAATCCACGTATATTAAGCGTATTTTCATCTCGATTTGCAAAATGTTGATTATTATTATTTTTTCATGTGGCGCAGCACGTAGTAGTACATTTGTTTGAATAAAACTCGCCATCCAATAAAAGCTCACAAAGCCCAGCAAGCTTTCTGTTTACTCAGATTTTCTTCCGCGCGGCTATGACGTCAGGCTCAACTTAAGTTGCAATCGAGTATAAACAAAGAAACAGTCTAAGACAAACTCAAAAATTTTGATATTAATAACTGGTTTATATACTACATAATTCAAGCTAATATTTTTTTACCATCGATAAAACAAGAAAAAGAAGTATCCTGCCACAATACCAGCTAAACCCAAATTTAAAAACTACCTCAAATTCTTCATTAATACCCAACTAAAACAAAAAAGAACTAACCTACAGAAACTGCCCCAACTTCTGCAATACCAATCAAACCAAAATTTAAAAATTACTTCAAAAATTATTGTTTCTCCCTCAATTCAAACGCGAAAAAAAGCTCCCTTAATGGACCAACACTCCAAGAAGTCAATTCCTTTACACAAAAGGATATACGCGATCATTATAAACGCAAAACAATGCTTCGAGGGAGATTGATCTGCATATTTTTACACCCCCTCTCAAAAAAACTATCTCCCCCAGATAAAAGAAGAGAATTTCCGCCCAACACCGAAATCTATTCTGGTGCCCAATGGCTTTATTCCTCGGATAATATCATTTTTCGCGGGAAATGTATCCAAAATGTGCATCGAAGCCATCATTTATCTCCGGATTGTGTTCGGCGGTGATACACATCCATCCATTTTTTCCTCTTTAGTAACTATCTTTCATCAGTTTAAAAGAGCGAATTGATGAAAATCTCTTTCCTCGCCTAAACTAGTACTATTCTATTTGTAAGCCTCCCCTGGAGGGTTGGCTAAAGCGGGGTTATTTACGGCCCTCGGCTTATCTTCATGAATCTTGATTTGCTTCTTGATTACTGGCGCCGCTCATTGGAGTGGGCAGGATATCATTTATGTTTCTGCTCGGCTTTAGTTCCCCCCTTCTCCTCTTGACGAAAGCGTTTGTGGAGGAAGGACTAAAGCGTCGGTTCATTCGTATTGGATTTGCAATAATTTGAGAAAGGCGATAGCTAAAATATTATTTAACTGATTAGTCATAAAGCTGGCGATTTGAAAATTCAACCGGGATCGCGTAGGTAGTTTTGAGAAAATTTTAATGTGATGATTCCTTCTCAGAGAGGAAGTAAAATCCTGTTGGGCACCCTGTGCAAAAGGTTAGTGTTATACTCTGTTCATTTAGCATAGGCGGCTAAAAAAATTCCCCCCTCGCTTTAAGCGTAACCATAGTTACGCTTAAGTTGAAAGTTTCCATGGTTACTAATTCGGTGGTGGAGGAAGAAAATATTTTCAGCCGCTTATTGATATACAGGGTGATTCTGCAATGGACCGACAAACTTTGAGGGGTGATAGTACTCATCAAGACGAACAAGAATTGATGCGGAAAGGGGGGTCGCAGTTACACCGTTAAAGAGCTAGGTCCTAATGTAGTGCGAGCGCGTTTTAAAAGGTCGTTTTTAGAAGGCCCGTGTGACGAAACAAAACATAATAAAAAGAAAAACATTATTGCATGAGGTACAGGAGTATCCGTACTACTTAAATCCTCAATGTGATATAAATTGAACCACTTTCTAAACCGCGGAGTTAGTTTCAAAAGTGCAATATTAATCTTTTAGTCAAATAATCACATTCCTTAATGGTATTTAGAAAAATGATGATCGGGGAAGGAATTTTCAATGATCGTAACATGGATCATTGAAACTGTTTGATCATTGAAAATTCCTTCCCCGATCATCCTTTTTCTAACTACCATTAATGGAACTCCATTGTTTGACCAAGAGCACGTTTTAAAACTCACCCCACGGTTTAGAAAGTGGTCCAATTTCTATCACATTGAGGATTTAAGTAGTACGGATACTCCTGTACCTCATGCAATAATGTTTTTCATTTTATTATGTTTTGTTTCGTCACACGGGCCTTCTAAAAACGGCCTTTTAAAACGCGCTCGCACTACATTAGGACCTAGCTCTTTAACGGTGTAACTGCGACCCCCCTTTCCGCATCAATTCTTGTTCGTCTTGATGAGTACTATCACCCCTCAAAGTTTGGCGGTCCATTTCAGAATCACCCTGTATAATTAAATACGTGCAGCTTATCTATATATAATTAAATACTAATTTTATTAATAAATTGGGAAACAGCAACCCAACGTGCTGAGATTTTCAACCATGTCGGAAATTGAAGGAAAGGTTCATTCACACTGTTTCCGTTTCAATGTCGATCTTTAGTGATTCACTCCTATGAATCGCAAGTTTGTATGAAAAAGTGAAGGAATAATGAGTGAAACACCAGTTACAATGAAGGGAGTATTTCACCATTAACGCTGGTTTAACTCTATTCATTTTGAACTGGAGCCTATAGATAAGTGCTTTCCCCCCCGCTAGAAGCGTAACCATGGCTACGCTCTTCGCGCGGCCAATAGGAAGCCCTTCTCGTCGCTGTGAAGTTGATAGTCGCCATGGTTACTGATACATGGTGGGGAAGGAAATATTTTCGGGTGCCAGTTCAAAATGAACAGAGTATAGCGGATGATAAGTGAAAAGTCCAACTCTTAAGCGTCACTTCCAGCCATGAACCGGTTTCGTACTTGTTAGGACTCGTCAGCTCGACATAGGTATTTAACGCAAGACAGCGGAGTGCAGGAACTAGTTTAGCGAACTGTAACTGAAAATGTGGTGACAATGGGAGGACTAATCATTTGTCACCACTTTTTCCATTATAGTCGGCTATACTCTGTTCAATTAGAATTGGCGCCTGACACGTCATGTTATTAGAAGCAGTTACTACTGTAATTATCATCGTACATTTTTTCTTGTGCAATTACAAGGCAGCCGAAACAGAAGTAGTTAAAATACTGTAAAAAATCGGTCCCTGAAGTTTTGTGATGGGCGTTATTAGGCGTTTTTGAGCGTTTTTTATCCTGCTTCAGGTGCCAATTCTAAATGAACAGACTATAGACTAGTTCCTGCTATGGTTCCTGCGCTCTGCTCTCTTCCGTTACTTTCCTTTGCCACGCTGATGAGTTCTAACGAGTACGAAACCGGTTCATGGCTGGAAGTGATGCTTGAGAGTTGGAGTTTACACCAGTTACAATTTTAACTTAGGATGATTCCTCCAAAATGAGTATCAAAAGTGATAAATCTGAATGATGCAGAGATCATTCGTGAAGGGTTATATTTTACTCACAATAACCTAAATCCAAAGTAATTAGTAACATAAATTCCATAAAATCAAGGAATCTAATTTTTTTACTGGATGAATGAAAAGTGAAAATCTTCTGTAGACTAGATAGAAGCAAGTAAAGTGAATTCTTTGAAGGGAAATATCTCCGTACAGAGAGAGAGATCATAGTACGCAATTTAGTACAGCTAATTTCAATTTAGAGCTCATTCATACTTCTTTTCAGAATTGAAAGCGTTCTGTAACCAAACCTAATTAGTTGCTGAGGAAATAGAACTGCGTCCTTGCTCACATTTGATTCCATTTTCCATTACTCATAGTGTTTTCTTCGTCGCTAGTTACGTCATTCTCCTTCTATCGTGTACAAATGAGGAAATGAGATTTGTAATTAGTCTGGGCAGAATTTCTTGATTGTTAATAAATTACTACAAGAATGATCTCAGTTAAAAGGAACGAGTATTAGAGTACATAGTTTATAACGTACGGGTGCTTAGTTACATACGATGAGTATTACGATAGTTACAACACATTATATTAAAGAAAAGTTTCACAAATGTGTGCGTTTTTTTAGAGTTATCAGGCAGTTTTGAATTTTTTTTTGCTAAATAAAAAACATTTTAACAGAAAAGTTTCAAAAACCTAGTAAATTTGAGAATTTCTTTTTTGGAAACTTCTTCCTGTGCGCTTTTTATGATAATGTAAATAATACACTAATTGAAGTTTTAGTTCTATCACCTTTGGTTTTATCAATATTTTTGTAACCTTCTTATTTTGCCGTTAGGAGCTCTAAATGAAATCTTAATGGATTCAGCATGGTCTATTACCTTTTGGGTGATTCTTATTTTTATGTCCATTAGAGACGTTGTTTTTAAATACAAGCCCTGAAATTGTCTTTTGAAACACCTTGTTTATTCAAAACTTGACACCGTATCTTCTGAACTACACAGATTTCCTATCGCTTCATCTGCAGCAGGCTTGCACGCACAATATACGGCCCACCAGACCTCTTATATACTGGCCCCATAAATCTCAAACGACTCGAAAATTTAATTGGTCAAAGAATTTTTAGCTGAAAAAAGCGCTAATTAAAGATTTTAAGAAGAATTATCTAATAGACAATCCAAAACTCATATTATTTGATAACATGCAAATAAGTGCAGATGGAACTTTCTTCTTTCTTCAAAAATATTCAATTATTGATTCTAAGGAAAATTCCTTGAAAAAAATTAACAGGGTGTTTCAGATATAAGTGTTTCATAACTTCCAGGAGGGGTAGGACCAGGGTTGGCTGGATTGGACCCAATTGGGTTGGACCCAATGGGTTTTTTCAAAAAAACCCATGTGAAAAAACCCACATTTTGGACCCAGTTTTGGGTTTTTTAAGAAAAATCAAGATTTTGGCAGTTCCTTCAAAAACTTAATGGAATTCTTTTTCTAAGTTTAGGATATTTTTAAAATTTTGATGGGTTTTTTCAAAATTTAAGCTAGGTTTTAAAAATTAAATGGTGTTTTTTCAATTTCAGGGAGTTTTTAAAAAAAGTTAAATATGTTCTTTCATTCTCAGTGGGTTTTTTCATTATTGAATGGGGTTTTTTCAAAATTTAGGACGTTTAAAGTTCAAACTAGATATAAAAATAAGGAAGATTTTTTAAATTTCAGTGGGCTTTTTCAAAGTTTAGGATATTTTTTAAATTATAGTGGGTTTTTTCAAAATTTAAACCAGGTTTCAGTAAATAAGGGGTGTTTTTACATTTTCAGTGGGTTTTTTCAAAGTATAAAAACTTTGAAAAAACCCACTTAACTGTGGAAAAACTGACATTATTTTGACAGAACACATTTAACATAGAAAGAACCCACTAAAATTTGAAAAAACCCACTTACATTATAGGAGAAAACCACTTAATTTTGAAAAAACCCACACTTTTTCCGAAAAAACCCAGTTTTATATGGGTTTTTTCAGGGTAGGGTGCCAACCCTGGGTAGGACACGCATAGACGATTCAGAATCGCCTAGGGATGGGGATCGGAAATGCATTCTTTAACGAGCTAAGGGTTTTTATAAGTGGGCATGGGAAGTTGTAAATTTCCCTGTGGAAATTTACACGCAACCTTTTAAAATTGGATTAAAACCATCGATCCAGGTATTTATTCCATAAAACCAATTTAAGAACTAAATTTCAGCACCTATACTCTGTTCATTTTGAACTGGCGCTTGGAAATATTTCCTTCCCCCACCACCGGTCGGTAACCATAGCAACTATCCTCGTCAAAGTGACGAAGAAGGCTTACCTATTGGCTGCTCGAAGTGCGTAACTATGGTTACGCTTCAAGCGTGGGGGAAAGCACTATTTCCCAAGCGCCAATTCTAAATGAATAGAGTATAATTCGGTTTTACGTAATAAATACCGGAATAGAACGTTTTTGCCGGTTTTAATCCAATTAAAGAAGGTTACGTGTCAATTTCCGGTGTGGATTTTACAACTTCCCATGCTGACTTATAAAAACCCAGGTCTTTAGGGGTGCATATCAGACCCCCCATTACTGTGTGATTCGAAGTCTTCTAGGCGTGTCCTACCTATACCCTTCCTAGAAGTTATGAAACACTTATCTGAAAAACCCTGTATAATTTTCCCATTGTCAAGAGCAAAAACCTTATCCCATAAAACCCAAACCAACCAACCAAGAGCAAAAAATTAAAAAATTGAATTGATTTTCTGGCCCGTGTGATCAGTTTGCACACAGTTTTTAGCCCGCGGCAAGGTATTATAGCGTATTTTGGCTAACATCCCCATTAAAGTAAATTAAAGCAATTGAAGATTTAAAAGAAAGAAATGCTAGTTTTTCGTCTCCTGAAAAGTTGGTAAATGGAGTCGTGTAATGCTTCGCTTTGAACGACGAATTCAAACTGAACTCTGCGCAATAAGCTCCCGATCCAACAGATGGTTGTTCTCTTCTTAAAGGGAAGAGAACGTAGTAAACAATTAGCATTCGCGCAACATGTGACAAGGAGGATATCCCATCGATTTCTAAATGAGGTCGGTAGAGCGGCTGCATAATACTTAGGGTCCTGCCACGCTAGTGTTTAAGAAGACGCTAAAGTCTTAAAAAACTAGTTAAGATGATTATCAAGAAGATCCCCTCTCTTGATAAGGATCTTGACGATTTTCTTACGACTTTAGCGTCTTTAGCTTAGTGTGGCACGACCAGCTCTAGACGGGAGGCAAGAGACCAGAGGGGGGACTGATGGAATTTTATCAGAACAGTCAGATATGCTTTGGTGTGAATTCAGGAGCTACTTATTGATTGTCAGTCTTTTGGTTGCCACACACTTCCTGTTACTTTGAACTAACTGCGCAAGATGTGACCCCTAGTTTGAAGCGATTCCAAAAATTTAAGTATTTGAGGAAACTTAACTGAAAAGTTGTATACGTATCGTCGGCTTACAATAAAAATGTACTATACTTGACAGAAACTTACGTTGAACCTACTACGTCACCAACAAACAAAGTAGTTCCTATCGCGGTGTCTGAATTTCGAGTGAAACAAAGAACGTCAATTTTAAAATATTATTATTTCGTTAAACCCATGTATAAATTGTGTCTTTTTATCACCTCCGGATAGTGTCTTTTTTCCTCCTATCAACCCAACAGGCTTTGTGTTTACTCACTTTCTCCTTCCGCGTAGTGACGTACTGGTTTCAGGAAACGTTGCTCTGTATATAAATTATATTTTGCGGATGTTTTGAAAGAGGTTGAACTGTGCCAAAAATGATAGAACTATTTAAATGAGGTTTGTATTAACTATTTATTGAGGTAAAGACGTAGTCTGTTTTGATGATTGTAGTGTTTTTAAAGGAGTGCACTGTATGAGGCGTTATTATAAAAATGTCTCTCAACTTTAAAACGCTGCAGATATATTAAATTTACAAGAAAATTCTTATAATTGTTCCTTTTTTATTTTTAATAAATTGAACGTTTATTAAAATAAAGGGAGTATTTCACCATTATCGCTGTTTAGCGGACAATAAGTGTTAACCCCAACTCTCAAGCATCGCCTCCAACCATGAACCGGTTTTGTCCTTGTTAGGACTCATCAGCACGGCATAATAAGGACGAAACTGGTCCATGGCTTGAGGCGACGCTTGAGAGTTGGAGTATACACTTATTTACTAAAATGATTATGATACTTTCATCTTTTTTTTCGGATCTTTATCATTTTTAAATGTTGGTTTTCGTTTCGGGACACACGGTATTTATTTTTCTCCTCAACTCGAAATTTTGCACCACCTTTAACTTCCAATGACCTAAATATTTTAAACAGAAGTTGTAACATAGTTTCTGGTTTTAGGTAAAGTTTAATACATCTGTTAACTACAACAGTAAAATTTATTTCACGATTTCTGTCTCTCTGCTACATGAAAACTTCTGTAACGTAGTCTCTAATGGAATTGTTTTTAAGTACTTTTCTGCATACAATAAACGGTCAGCATCATTTGCAATTATAATAAATATTCATGAAATAGATATTTTATTAGCCTACCAAAAATTTTATAATATATTACAAACAAGCATCGTTCTTGATTGAAATGAAAATTAAACTGACCACAACGCAAATACCTCATCCAAACTATCCCGCATATTCAAGCCTGTTTACTTTCCGAAAAGATAGTAGATTTCTACTCCTCCGCGATGACCATCATAAATCACCCATTTCCCTCCCCATAAACCCCACAGTTTATCAACGTCGCTGCGGCAAAGAGGTTTCAATTGAAGCACCATCAACCGCAGATGCTTTCATAATTATTAACCATAAACTTTGAAAACGAGTTGAGAGATCGATCCCTTTCAAGCCTGGATAATAGATCGAATCAGCATTCGGTTATAATCGGGAATCGATTCTGCAAACAAATGCGTCGGATTTCCATCGCCGCTATTAGCCCATTGCGTAAAGTCAATCACGCGGAAGTTCCTTCAAGTTTATGGCCTTTACCAGTATTGATCGCACCAGTGCGATGTATGCGCCCACTGCACCGATAACACGGATACAATGCTTCAAGGAAGGAATCGGTGCCTTTAGCGCTGTATAACGAGGGCTTTTAATGCGCTCGTTTAATGCTTTTTAGTTTCTTCCTGATTTAATCCGAGTGTGTAGTATTGTGTTAATTACACTAAAAATATCAACGAGTGGTTTTAAATTTTGAGAAAATTCACAGATTTCATAAATTTTTAGAAAATGGATTAAACGGTTGGAGGCGACGCTCGAGAGCTGGAGTTTTCTCACACATTCCTCTAACCAGAGGTTACTGGTGAAGAACTCTTATTTTCAAAATGGATAAAAGTTTAGTATTTTGTCGTAAATTAACATATTTTTATTGAGTAAAAAGTTTTATTGTACCGTTTGAATATGCTTTACGTTATTTTTTTATTATGCTACTTAATGACACTATTAAAATATCTATTGAATGGTATGGAATATTGAGAAAGTACACAGATTTAATAAATAAATCCAGGAAAATAATGTAAATTTCAATATTTCTTGAAATGTTTCATTATTTTCATTAAGTGAATAGTTTTACTTTACATTATTTGCTGATTAAGTAATAGAAGGGGAGACACGGGGTGGGATTGGACACCTTCAATAAATCTTATAATTAAAAATAAAATTAGTTCTTGAGTGTTCCACTAGGTAAAGCCACCATGGCATCATACTTGTTGCTGCTTACTATTTTAGTAGCAAGCTCCTAAAATTTTCTGAATGAAAAAGATGGTTTTATTATAGCAAAAGTCAATAAGTATTTCACTTTCTAAAGTGAATTTTAAATCTCATTCTTGGTTGTTTCCTGGTTTACATTGTTTTCTAAACTGAATGATATATAATTTTTGAATAAATAGTTAAATAGAACTAATTTTATAAAACTGTTGCTACCGGGGTGGGATGTAACATTCCCAATTCCTCTCAATACATACAGGGTGTATCTAAAATGGTGCAACAATTTTTCAGGGATGATAGTTGACACCTAGACGAGTCAGAATCACATAGGATTTGGGGGCCCAGACCAAATCCCAGGGTGTTAAAAATGGAGTGACACCCCAAAAAAATCATTGAAAAATTCAATTTGTAGAAGAACTACAATTGGTAAAAATTTAACTATGGTCTCAAAAATTGTGGTTTAGTATGATCTTTAAAATTATCTCAAAAGTCTTCACTTTAAAATTTGTTTTTTTTTATGGAAAAAAATTAAGAAACCACAAAAAATAGGAAAACTCTGCCAAAACCTTATTTTCTGTTTCGAAATCCTTTCTTTTGATTTGATAATCTGAAAGATCATAGTTAAAAACCCTTAAGTTCAAAGTTTCACGTAAATACCATCAATATTAAACGCTTGATATCCTGATAAAGTTTGTTTTTTGCGTGCGCAAACAGCCGTTCTGTACTTTCATGAAACTTCTTTAATGTGCGTTTTTATGATGATATTTTACCCAATTTTTTCTAACTGGATCTTTCGCTGTATCTCTTTTAAAATTTTAATTACTTTTAAACTTCCTTATTTATCTTCTAGGAGCTCTGTAATCCATCTCAATGGATCGATCATTTTAATTTTACTATGCCTACACCTTACTTCCAAGAATGACCCTAAGAGAACCGTTAAACGGACTATTGAAACATCTCGTATAGATTTTTTAAGTATAAAAATAAGCGAATAAAAATTCAAAAACACACTGCAGTACTTAATAGAAGTTACCCACAAGTGCCGCATATCGTACGTGAAAATAGATCCAAGCCTCCCCGCCATCCGATTATTAAGAGGAAGGAATGGGAGGGGGATTGATCCCCCCGACATTTCTGCCGGGGCTCCTTGGATCTGCTGTCAGCAGCAAGCAGAATCTGCATAACGGGTCTCATTAAGCTGACGGCTGGGCCCGAAAGGAATCTTCTCAGGCGCTTTCAAAGGAAATAGAAGTAAAGATGTTGAGTATGAGGAAATGCTATTATTAAAAGAGGTTTTTTTGTGGAGTTGTATGCCATTCGTTGATTGGTTTTGATACTCTTGAACTGATTTAGAAGGGAAATATAATAGTTATTGATTTATAAATTTAATCATATTTCTTTATAAAAGTAACTAAGCTTCTTACAGGACACGGAAATTTTAAATATTATTTAAACAGGTTCAATTTAAGTTCAATAGCTCACTGTGACTGCAAAATAGGTGGAAATGATGACGTTGACCATTTCCTTTAAAGTGCACAAAATATATACTACCGATAGAAATATTTTCAAACAAGAACTTCAACATGAAATGGACTCCAAAATTGGACTCCAACTGGTTTCCAATAAACTAGCATTTGATTTTTTCCTTAAGTTTAGCAATAATCTAGCTCTATAAAGACATCTAACATAAAAATTTAAACCTTTTATAATTTAAATAGTTATTTATGAAATAATCAATTAAATAACCAAATATCAAATAATGACACAAATCTAAATTCCTTATCAGTGAAATTCATGCCAAAAGGATCCTTCAAGAGTGATAAAATGTGGTCAAATAACCCTAACAATATTTTAAGGAAAAATGAGAATATTTTAAAGGGGGTAAAGAGGCATTCTATTAATAATGAATTTTCATACACATTCAGAATAGTAACTTTTAACAAAAAAAATTCCGGTTATATTGTAAAAGATATTATATTTCTGAATTCCATATGTTCGTGGAACAAATATAAGTACGATTCATTAGTCGATATTCGGCAATATCTCCTCAATCTTCATTATCAATGGAAGGCGTCTGTAAATTTGATTAATGAAATAATGACCTCCTTCAACTATTTTTAGGGTGTAATTTGATCCTGAATTCTCAATCTTAGGCTGTCCAATGACGAATTTCATTGACAAACGACTTGGATTTGTGTGATTATTCCCAAAAAATTAAAACTATCCTTACATTTTGAACACGAGTGTATATTTACCTGTGTGGTATTATGAATTACTAACAGACATAGCATAACATATCGTGGCTGTGAAATTAAACCGGCATATCTGCAAAATGTACATTTTTCACTAGAGCGCTTTTAAGTTTTCGCATGTGATGCTTAAAATAAAAATGTAATATTGGGAGATAGTTCAGTTTTACTTAGATGATGGACATCTTTCCGCCTTGAAGGTTTTGAAGCAACTGGTGCATAGCGAAATAGATCTGTCTTCTGATAAACAAAATGGCTAATTCCGAAATACATGCATACTGGTCCAACGCGATCTGACGGAGTTTTATTCAACTTAGCGATATTCCGGTTTGACATGAAAATAGACGGGGGAAAAAGGAATTATTTAACCCCAATAACTCAAAAACTCAATTTTTGCTGATAAATGCCGGTTTGATTTCACAGCGACGATATGTTATACATTAAAGATTCCTTTCATATATTTAAGTCAGGAGTGCCTATACTGGATCTCCCACCTGATACACCCAACATCAATTCAATCATCCCTCCCCCATCCCCTATAAACAAGACGAGTTCAATCCTTCTTAAACCCCCCACGTCGTTCCCTTGACACAAATATATGTCCGGCCTTTCATAACACACTTTCAGCCTCTAATTCCTGTCAAGACTTTTGGCGAAGGTTGGTCCGAGATAAATTCCAGCGGTCCGGCTGTGGCCTGGGAATTATTTATAAAAACGGCTAAACCCTGGGGGCCGATAAATAAAATTTCGGTGACAGCCCTAAGTATAGAAAGAATGGCGGTTTGAGGTGGGGGGCTGGCTTTTCAGGCTGATGATCCCTGGTGTGGTTGGGGGGGGGGTCGGATTTGATTTTAAGGCGTTAGGAGGATGAGAAAGGGTTTTTGTGTTATGAGGCTTTCAGGCTATCAATAAATACCTACTGTTGAAGAATGCTGAACTTTCTTGGATTTTTAAGGATCTCTTGTTGATTTTGTTTGATATAAAAGGAAACATTTTGGGTTGTATCCAGTTTCAGTTTGGAGATGTATTGTTACATATAGGTAATTGAAAAATCGGGCATAAATAATGAAAAGTGGTAGTTTTATCTGGTTAAAGTACTGTTAAGAAACCAAGGGATAAATGTATAATTTTCATTATTTTACGTCAATATTAAAATTGTTGTTTGAAAATGTAATATGAAGCATATAATATTCCTGCTCAAAAAGTAATCTTGTTTTACGTATTCACATAAATATGCTTCAACAATGAATATGAAACAAGAGACTACACAAAATACATTTATAAAGTTACAAAGTTTTAAAATGATTTAAATTATAAATACACCTCGCCTCGTAGGATATTCATTCGTTACATTAGGTACCTACTGTCGAACCAACGATAATAAAAGTGTCACGTGATTTTGACATACTCGGAGGGGAGAAAGGAAGAAGCTGAGGGGTAGTTGATCGAAAGGGGAAGATACATTTACTCCCTCTAACCTTAGTTATACCCGCTCATAAAAAATCAGTATATTTGAAATAAAATAAAAAGTACTGAAGCAAAAAATCACGTGACCCTTTTACTATCGTTGGTTCAACAGTATAGTCATACAACCCGGAGAAAAACTTTGACAGAAAAAAACTTTATAGAGAAGTACAAAGCCAAATGATATCCACGCAAATTTTGCACAAAACTTTTATTTGTCGTCTACATGAGACCGTCACCCCTGAAATTGAGTGGAAAAATCGGTTTCCATAACAACCGCAACAATATTGCAAGAGAAAAAGTTTTCTCTCCTTGTGATCGGTATGACTGTTTCACACAGTCAATGTGTTTTGCATAAGTCTACGAAGACTCGTCGGTACAAATTTTTGAACGACGCCTCCAAACTTTTCGATTTCCTTTGAAATCTTATGGGCTGTAAGATACGAAACTATCATCCCATGTTTTTACTCTTACATCGAAACACGGTTGTTACGAAAAGGGGGGTTTCTTAAAAGGACTCGACGGAGCGAAAATATTTTTTGAAGGAAACTAAAACACCTCTCGTTTCTCAAAAAAAGGTGGCAGATGCTCGGTCCTAAACCATCAGACACCCATTCTTCCTACAAGTGTTTTTCTTTCGGTCGGAGAGCACACCCCATCGAGAATCTCTCTCACTAAACTCCAAAAACGAAATTTCCCTCAAAACTCGATAGTTTCCCGAAGTGTAACGCCTCACAGCCCCTTATATTTTTCCCCTCTCGAGATAAAGCAACAACGCTGTGCGGCGGCCCTGAGTGCCTCCTCCGCAATCCAATCACTTAGGTCGACGGAAGAAGCCCTCAAAACTCGTAACTTGATTTACTCGCAGCCATTCCCTACGCAAATAGCACCTCCAGGTTGTTCTCTCGACCAAATGGGAGAGAAGAAAACCTCCGAGTTTTATAAAATCACGCTTCATTAGGCAAAATGATGCCTCCACCTGAAGCCCTGTGTGGGCACTGCGTAGAGGCACTGTGCGTACAGAGAGCGCATTGAGCGACCGTGGTATCACGGAGTACCAAAGCAGAGAGAGTCAAATAAAAACATGGAGTTTACCTTGTTATAGGGGATCTGGTGTATCGCATATTCGCTACTCCCGCCTTTTCCTTCATGTCACGAAAGGCGGCGGAGAAGAAAAATCACGATCCTCCAATAGCCCTCCTGTAAAACAGATTGAATAATATTGTCACATCCAATCGTAGCTGGTGACCACTAAAACTTAACCCATCTATCAATCATAGTTACAATTGACATTTGAAGTGATGTCCTCTAATATAATATATGATTTGAAAATATCGTTTTGGACCCTCTCCACTTCGGCGCGGTGGGTTGAAACATCACTATGCAGGGTGTTTCAAAAGTCCGTTTCGTGGCTTTTATTTGGAACTAACGTGTCCTTGGGCCACCCCTAAAAGGAAAAAGTTCGCAAATTCGCAACTTTTTATATTTTTTTTATTAAATTTGGCCTTTATTCAACTAAAAAACACAAAATTACACTGAAAAAATTGCAAATTCACAAACTTTTTCTTTTATGATGTTTGAAAAATTGCTATTTTCACATGCTAATATCTCCGTGAATATTCAAGATATTTTCAAGAAGCTTTTTCTGTGAGTATTTAAAAACGTTGGCAACAATACTCTCAATGAGGATTTTGCTCTATATCTGTTACAGTTTTAAATTAATTTTCTTAACTTTTTTTATTTCTCCGCTAGGGGCGCTTTTAGTCATTTCAATGAATTTTCCAGGATCACTTACCTAGGGGTAGACCTTACTTCCGTGACCCTTAGGAGACGTTGGTTCCAAATAAAAGCCGTGAAACGGACTTTTGAAATACCCTGTGTAGAGCATGTTTCAACAAGTCTGCCCAAACTCTGAACAGATAGATTCCTTGGATGGAAGTATATTGAAAAAAGGTCCAAAGAACTATACCTTTTAAAAAAACGTGCCGTTATTGATGCCTTCCACGGTATGCATTCACAGTAGATATTTTTCAAAAATCTATTGGGTGAATGCAAACTTACCCAACAACAAGCAGACAAACCACCTCGTCTTGGTAACAAAGGAGAAAACGTAAGCGGTTCTGCTTTATTTTTGCACATCAGTTAAGGCAGGCCGTAAAATTAAATTGAAAGTTTGAATTTTAATAATTATAAAACTAATTCGAATTTTAAAAAAACGAAACGACAATCTCTTTGAAAAAAATAATTGTATATTTGTTTAAAATTTTGTACTTCTACCATGATTAGTTTTTATTTTATAACGAAAAAAGTGTTACGATTATTTCATTGGCTGCTGCGACACGAGTTAGATTCAATGACAATCTCGGGCGGTTGTGGGCTTGGCGTGATGTGGGGAAAAAATAAGACTGGTGGAAACCATGGCAACGCACCGGGGAAAGGTGTGGAGACTGGGGAAATCACGTGACTTTTCAACCGCCGATTCTAATTACACAAACTATAATGTATTTTTCATATTAAAGAGAACTGTTTCACAACTATGTGGATCATGAGCCTAACAACCAACCAACGAGGGGAAACCATACCGATGCTCTCTCTTTACATAGTGCCTCCACGCCGTGCACGCCTGATTCGCTCTCGATGCAGATTCCCTTTCTCTCTACGGGAAGAAAGAAACTCAATTGGGTGTAAATTATTCTTTGCCGCGGCATCCACTCAAGGGTGTGCTGAGCCGGCGCTGTGCGGAGTACGCAATTACAATACGCGCTCTTAAAAGCGCAATTCCCGCCGTTGTTCAAATGATCCGTGCCCAGAGCGTGTTTACAATTCCGATTTTTTAGGCGAACGGGCATCGAAGTGTCTAGGGCCCTTGATGCATGAAACCTAGGAGCATGTTTAAGGAACTGACTGGGCGAAACGGAGCGAATATATAGTGAGTGTAAAATGGGGTAAACGGGGAAACCGCTCTATAGTGATTATTGTTTGTGTTTTTAAAATCATATTGATGATCCAGTAATAAATTCTTAAAAGCTACTACAATGTTCTGCTTTTTTTTAATACTCTGTTCGTTTAGAATAGGCACCTGAGGCGTAAAATGTTAGAAGCTGTTACTATTCTAATTATAATCGAAAAAATTTTCTTGTGCAATGAAAAGGCAGTCTTAACCGAAGTAGTTAAAATACTGTAAAAGAATTGGTCACTGAAGTTACGTGACCAGCGTTATTAGGCGTTTTTGAGTGTTTTCGACCCTGTTTCAGGAGCCTATTCTAAATGAACAGACTATAACCAGCGTGTATAACTTTGGAAGGCACTTGAGTTAAGACAAAAATGCGCACATTATTTATAAGAGTGCCGCTATACAGAAGTTGTATCTATAGCTTAGTCAATTTAACCCCTTATCATCTATTTCTGCCCCCCCATACAATACAAGGTGATCCAAAACTCATCGAAAAAAAATCATCTCATCGGGGTGTAGACTTCCCGAAGACATTTCATAATCATTTTGAAGAGGGTGGTCCCCAAAGCCATCCTGATGGTCTGGAGAACAGATTAAAGTTGCCGGAAGCAATGAAAAATAGGTTATTTTGGAAAAACTGTTCCAAAAAAAAATTAAATTCCAATTCCAATAAGGGGGGGAAGTTGCATGTGTCAGATTTTCAAAAACAAACAAGTGCTCCGTATGGTTTTTTGTATGGTAAAATGAAATATCTAGTCAGTTTTTCAAAAAAAATGTACAGGTAATTAAATATTTTAATTTAAAAGTCGGGAAAAAAACACGTGACTGAAAACGTTTTTTGTTTAAACTGTAGGAGGACGTCAACAATAATACCATCAACTAAATTGCTTTTCAACAATGCCTATTGTAAGATGACGTCACATCCAAACTCTTTGCGTTTTCGCTCGCTTTTAAAAAGGGGATTTTTGGCAATCAAAAAATTTCTCGATTGGCCTCAAATTTTGGGTAGTTGCTTATTTTTGCAAAAAGAATCGATTAAAAAATATAAAAAAATCATGCAACTTCCTCATTATTGTCATTTTCATCATACTTATAAAAATTTTGTAAAGTATAAGTTCTTTTAAAAACTTATTAAATGTTATTAAAAACTGCTTAATAAATAATAAAGTAAGGAAGTCACTGTTACAGGTTTAAAACGACCTCTAAAGAAGAAAATTTAACAATTCTTATGAATAAATAAAAACATAAGTATCATTATAATTTCATTTCTACCCCTAACCCTTTGCACAATATTTTTCATTGCTTTTGGGTATTTTTGATCGCATTCTACCTCCAAAGAATTGCTTTGCCGACAACCCAAACCAGGGGGATTCTGAATCATCTTTGGATGCTCTACACATCTTATCATTTCCTCCATCATTTTTGAATCCACCTGAATGTGAATGGGTTAGAAATAGATTCTAAAGGTGACAAAGATATACAACTTCTGAATATGAGTCGGGTATACGGCAAACTTTCTCTTGGCTGACAAAGGAGGTGTAGCAACAGTGATAAGTTGAAGTAGAGGATATGAAATTACGATGTTTGTTAAATTAATATGAATGTTAACATATTTATTTTTATCCATTGCGCATAGAAATCTTTTCACTCATCTTCATTTGTACTCCCTGACTTCTCACCCAATCACGTACACAGTACACAATAACGTACACGTTCACAGTACTTTTGTGTACACAGTAATCATGTTCAGTTTACAAGTCATAAAACTTTTCGAGTTTAATTCTCAAAATAGTTGAGCAAAGTACGGACATTCCCATTTTGTATTTTTCTGACTAATAAAAATGTTCAGTAAAACAACATAAGTTATTTGAAGTATTAAATTCTATGTAAAAATGTTTCGGAAATAAGTCATGTTCCCTATTAAGCTTTAAAAAGGAGAAAGAGTAATACAATAACTCCCAATTTACGTGAAAAATACCGATTGATTCATTTCGCTTTCAACGATCTAACTAACTGTAACGTTTGTTTCACTGTGCACTATGTCTTTTCAAGGAGAAATCGTTTTACAGGCAGGTTATTTGTTTAGATCATTACCAAGAAAACAACATTTAGTGATAGATTTTTTTTCAAATAAAATTCTTCGACAGAATATTTTGAGTATCACTCTGTACTTTTAGAACCCTTAAAAGCGGAATTTTTCGGTTAAGTGCCATTTTATAAATAATCCTTAAATCGGAGATATATTGGATTACTTTCCAGATTTTGTCAAAATCATTTAATTGATATATTTATTTCTCTGTCAAAAAGTTGTAGTGTTAAACAATTTCTTACAAGTGATTATTGCGGTTACCAATTTTGAAGAGTGACTCGTATTAACTGAAAACTTTGCGTTACTATTGTTACATACTTATCCTTTACCTAAAGTTTACAGAAGAAGCAGTTAGGTTTACTTCCGCACCAATTAAATTCTAAAATTGCTTATTAAAAATGGCATTTTGTAGAATAAGTCCTCTTTGGCCTTAAAAGTGAATTAAAGGTAACCAGTAAAAACAAATTTCGTACCTTGAAGTCAATATTGATGAAGCTAGTTGATTCTTTGACGAGGGTTGGTAGAATAATGTAAACATATTCTCATATATGGGGCTTGCAATGTCTTTATTATGATGTACTCGCATTGAACCGAATATAAAATGAGTGTGCCTGTTTTTATTTTTGAAGACCATCTTCGCATTAAAAAGTGCATGGTGAAATCCGGCTAAAAGCTTTTTATCATGATAAAGAGCACGGTATATACAGTAAATATTTAGCAAACATGTTTTCTTGACTATTTTACCAGCCGTATAAAACCTTAAATGCCTGAACTTTCTTAATCTTGAATATTTTGTTTATCACAGTAAAATGGCACTAAATAAAATTGGGAAAAGTAAATCCTACTCTTCAATTTTAATTTTCATATGAAAAACAGTGGCATAGCCAAGCTTGGCAAAAATAAGGCTGTGTTTTGCCCATAGGAATAAATTTGAAATGCAAAAATTTGGATTTAATAAAGTTGAATTTAAGTAAAATACAGGGGGCTAAAGATTGTAACTACCGTATGATGTAAATATATAAAAGGTTATGAATAGTGAAGTGATAGGAAGAGTGAAAAGTTATGAAAATGAAAAGTGATGAAATAATAAAACGTTTAAAAATTATCAGAAATTTTGGATTAAAAATATCATTATGCAGTTATTTCTCAACAACCCCATGATAATTCTCTCCACAAACCATTATAACCACTGACAGCAATCAACAACTAATTTATCTTTTCCATTTTCGCATTCACAAACGCAAATTACTTTTCACATTCATAGGTACAGGTCTGACAAAGCAGAAATGACAACTGGAAGAATAATTCGCCTCATAAACCGTCACACAACATTACTTACGCATTAATTGGCAAACAAATGAGTGTCAAAGATTCCGGGGGGGGGTGACGACAAGCGCCCGGAGAGATCGTTTATCTCTTAATTCGAAAGACTTTTTAGGATCCGAGGTATTTCTGTGGGAAATGATATTTGTTCCGCCTGCTTGTGTCGCATGTCAAGGAAATGTTCCCCGACGGTTGATATGTTTCTGCCTCCATTCGTTATCATGGTTAGTTAAACCAGAAATAGTAAGGAATTCCCTGTGTTAGTTTGCATCGTCGAATTAGCATCATTGCAGGAAAAACGTGAGACGGTTTGGCTTATAAATATATTGGAGGTCGTTTAAAGAAATACTTGAATCGTCAGTTTGAGGAAGGGAATAAGTCCAAAAAATGACAAATTGACTTTTTGTGATCGAAACAATCTCCAAGCTTTGCCCTACACATGGGTGAAAAGAGGGGGAAAACAACTAACCCCTATAGGGAGATATCGCCCCTTGAAGTTGTGAAATCGATATCCATACAATGAAAGTTTCATTACTTTTTTTTGATTTTCTCACAACTTGATTTTTGGACTTATTCCCTTCTTCAAACTGACGATTCAATTATGCAACGCCCCAATATATATGAGATTAGGGTTTATTAATGTGTTGAGGTGAAATAGGGAAAGGGGAGATTTATTTATATTTCCGACATAATAGATAATTGTAAAATGCAAACAGTGGATGCCATGGAAGCTAATTGTTGTGATTCATCTAATTTTTATTACATTGTAAGATTATTTTTTAGAGTTTTATTCCAAATTTGGAAATTTTATATAAGGAATTGAAAGCATAAGGTTTTTTTAAGCATCGATTGCACGAAATTCTGAAAATGGTTGAAATTTCGATCATGCGTTTGTGTAACGCATCCCCTGTTTGAAACTAAAGCCACCTCATGTTCCTAAGTAAAATGTTTGGTAGTACGTATTTTGGTATTAAAATGCACTTAATTGGTTAGGATTTTAGATGATTGTTATAACGTCTGATTAAATATTATTTGAAAAGCACTTATTAGCAATTTAAACTAAAGTTAGCAATCCAAACTTATTTAACATTATCAAAATAATTTTAAAGGTACATGTTCCAACCTTTTAAAATTATGAAGAAAAGGAAACGAGAAAAACAAACAAGCATTCTCTTAAAAGTAAAAAAATATCTGTACAACATCCGTTTCCTGGAAAATTCATTCTGTAAATAAAATAAAATTTTGGAAAAAACCTGATGAATTAAAAGCAAATTTTTTAAATCATATACATCAGTAAATACACTCTTATTTTCATTTAAAGAATTGAAAAAACAGTAATTTTAATAAATATCCTCAACTCTCGTTTGATTGACTTTTTGAGAAGATGGATCGATGAAAAACTCCCCTTCAAAAGTTAAGTGGAATTTTCGATTACCCGTAAAAGGGAAATTCATTAATTACACATAGCAACGATGTTTTCAAATCTTACATTCATGACGTAAAAAAAATCGGAAAGATACTCTACATCAGTTGCCTCCAGGAGTGGATTTTCTTAATTAATAAGCTATGAATCCGACACTGTTTTTGTCAAAGATTTGCATTAAAACAGTTTTGTTTGTCGTCATTTGAGAAAGAAACTGGTAATGAGAAGCAAATATATTCGTTAAACATGTAAATTACACAGTTTTGTTTATTTGAATATATAATTAATTTCTATTTTAGATACTTAAAAACTTAAGATATTACGAATAAGAAATTTTCTCAAAACCTGTTCAAATTATCTTAGATTTCATGTTAGTTAATATTTGATTTTTAATTAGTTGTGTAATACGTTATGTTGTGCTTATGGCATTACAAGATTAAGTAATTCTCATGAAATAAATTATTGGATAAAAAAATATTTTGTATAAAAATATTTTTTAAATATCTAATGTAGGCATCAAGTATAGATCTTTCTTAAAGGTATTTAACACATTTCCTTTCAACTTTCGAATCTTATTCTTTTTTAGCACAAATAAAGTGCTTCTTTCTTTTACCCTTTCTGAAAGGGTAAACTTTCCTACCTTTTCTGAAAGTTTCTTTTACCCTCGCCAGATTTCCCAAAATAGCATTTCTTTTACTACACTTGGATAAGTGTGGCAGCACTCCAGCGTTTTATTTTTTGCTTAAAATTTTTATGACGATTATACTAGAACAGGGGTGGGGTGGCAACCTATTTCAACGGAAGATCCAGAAGTTACAATTTTTAAAATTTTCCAGTTTTTAAAGAGCCACAAAAATTTTTCGTTTCAATATTATAGTATTAGCTTATATTAATATTTGATTTTAGATTGGGAGGGGGGTTTTAGTTGGAGACGGTGACTCAAAATTCTTTCTTTTCTTTTTTTTCGACATTTTCGGATACTTTTTAAAATAAGTTTTAGATTACTTACATACACATTGTAAAATTACAAATTGTGAATTCCAAGAAAAAAATAGTAGAGTGTGAAGGTCTTCCTCAAGAAAAAAAATTTGGAAATTTATCCTTCAAAATTATTGCGTTTTACATCATTTTTAGGCCTTTTTGGATTGCACCCTAAGAGCACTGCTCAAAAATTTTGGAAATTTTCCCCAAAAAGTATAGTGTTTTAAGTCACTTTATAGAACTTCTCTCACTCCTCATAACTCACAGAATTTTCAAAGAAAAACAGCACATAATCTGTTCCAAAATTTTAGGGGAGTTTGGGTGTCCTCCCCCAGAAATTGTTAGGAATTTTTACCCTTAAAAGTAGCGTTTTGACTCGCCTTGATTGATTGTTGAGGTTTTATAGCGCGTGACTCATCTTGAGAACTTTGGGTCACACCGTTCCTTGTGAGTCACATTGTTTCGATTAGGTATTTAAAAATATATTTAATCTTTTGTTAAGTTTTTATATTCAATTATTAATTTTTTCGTATGGAACTGGAGAACCGCAACTTCACATCAAAAGATCCGCAGGTTGCCGACCCCTGTACTAGAAGGATCCCGTAGATTTTTATAAGGAAGGAAATCATGTTAATATCTGTTCCGACATTTCTTTTATTTCTTATCAGTTTTGAACTATCACAGAATGGTTAAATAATGCACTTCCAAACGGCTGTTTAAAAAGAGGCAATAGTGTGTGTCTGAATGACCTTATATTTCATTTGAATATTCCTTAAACAAAGAAAATAAGTTTGGTAAAAAAAGTTCCACAATCGGCCAATGGATTGAGTTGTTCTCTTTATTAACTCTTGGAACCGAAATAAAAACATGCAATATTAATACTGTTCTACTGATCAATATTGTCTATTTTTAGTTCAGTCTCTAGGGTAAATGACAAAAACAGCGTCATCTTTTGGTCAATTCAGAAGCCTTTTCTCTTTCTAAACTAAATTTCATTGCTTCAAGAATACTCGGGTAATTCTGTCCAGTGGTTCTGTTTTTACAGCTTTTTGAAAGTGCAACTTTAACTGCAGTCACACTGTATTTTGTGAATTTGTGCTCTAAGAGACATCTGGACTTTAAATATAGCATGTTATAAAAAGGCGGAACATCTTTTTTCATAAGCTCAGATAACAATGAGGGTAAAATTCATCCGTGTCCGTATAACCATAAAACTTTTTAAATGTCTTTTTGTATGAGTCATAAAGTCTTTATTGAGTTAAACATTAAACACTGGCAGAAAAGGAAATTCTGTACCTTTTCTAAATTTTCCGATTGTGTATAGTTTCAAGTTTAAGTAAACAAACAAAATAAAAATAAAACTCCCTCCTTATAATAATTTCCACTGCCCATATCACTAGCACAAAAAAGATATAACCACTCATATCTTCTAAATTTCCAATATCCAGACAAGAAATTCCAACACAATAATAAAACCACGCTCCATAGGGAAAAAAGTTCACTAACCATTATAATCTACGTTATCAACTAACAGCAAGAAATGGGGCTATCAGACAGAAAGTTTTCAGCCTCAAAAAATTTCGGTAAAAACGAAACAAAAAGAAAGAAACAAAATCTGTCCGCGAGGAAATTCTTTGAAATCCGAATCCTCACACTGTGTTCCCATTAGCGGCAATTTTATGAGAAGCCGAGCTGTGAAGATTCGGGTCAAAGGGGTAATATGCGAAGGGATAGCTTTGGTTTGGAGACCCTGCATGGTGAATGGCAAAAACACTAGTCTGTAAAATATCGTTTTCAATTTGAATGTGATCTCAAATTTAGATAAAAAGCTTGTTATCACTTGTTTTAACTAATGTGCAATTAAAATTCTAACAAAAGGTCCATAAGCAACCTGACTAAAATAACTTCCATGCTTTTTCAATACTAAAATCATAACCCCTCAATCATTGGCGTCGTCGGCCAATGATCCACTTGACAGATGCGAATCTTATTAGATATACAGGGTGTCCCATAAGAAGTGGCCCAACCCCTTTAACTTTTGAACCCCTACAGATATAGTCATGAAAGTGGGGTCTAGGTATAGTAAAGTGACCATGCTCTATCCGATGAGACACTTTTCAACGCCCTCTAGCGGAAACTTTAGGAGTTATAATTTTTATTTTAAAAACTATTTGCTTTGGTTTGGAGACCCTGCATGGTGAATGGCAAAAACACTAGTCTGTAAAATATCGTTTTCAATTTGAATGTGATCTCAAATTTAGATAAAAAGCTTGTTATCACTTGTTTTAACTAATGTGCAATTAAAATTCCGTTCTACTTTTATAATTCGTCATCTTCTTTATTTGTTAACGTTTTCCAGCTAATCTGTGTAGTCACAGACGCATGGGTATAAGGTATAAGGGTCTGGGTGTACACCCGCGAGACGATTGTGTGCAATTTGGATAATTCGAACTGAACGGACCAAACCACTGTCTTAAAATTTGATCAAAGAAGTATCACTTTTTACCTGTAATTCCATATTCACCAAATTATGGAAAAGATAATTCTTTAACCTTTTCTACTCAGAAATCGTTTCATTCTTGTTATTAACGTGTAGTTTTCACAATCACATTTATTTTGAAACTCTAAACTTTTAGAGAAATCTTGACGTTCCTTTTGCGATTCCATTAAGGGTTTTATAACTGTGAATGGCCAAAAATCGTTATGACTTAAACATTTTCGAGAAAACCAAATTAAAAAGATGAACATTATTCACAATTTTTTAGCATTATTTAAATAGAAATTTCAAGGGACCAAGAGAAAACTCCAAATTAAAGACATTCGAGTTATCCAATTACACTCAAACAGATCCAGCACACTATTACAACAGAATAAAGTAATAAGTGTTTTTGCTATAAGACATAAGGGAACGTACCCATACTACGTGACCCATTCAGGGGAGGGAGGGGGGTCTTCAAAATACCACGCTCGGTCACGGGGGGGAGGGGGGGCTTAGGGTTTCGTCATGTAGTCAATTTCCTCTAGTCAATACGACAAACTTAAGCCAAATTAATTGTTGAAATTTGCCAAATTTGAAATTTTTTGAAATTTTTAATCGATTCTTCTTGCAAAAATAAGCAACTACCCAAGATTTGAGGCCGATCGAGAAATTTTTTGATTGCCACGAAAATCCTCTTTTTAAAAGCGCGCGAAAACGCCAAGTGTTTGGGATGGGACGTCATCGTACGATAAACATTGTTGGACAGCAATGGAGTTGATGGTATTATTTTTGACCTCATCTTTACTTTTTAAACAATAAACGTTTTCAGTCAGGTGTTTTTTCTCTATTTTTAAATTAAAATATTTAATTACCTGTACATTTTTTTGAAAAATTGAATAGATATTTCATTTTACCATACAAAAACCATACGGAACACGTGTTTGTTTTTGAAAATCTGGCACATGCAACTTCCTTATTGTTGCTGTAGTGTCCTCCGAAATCAGATGGAGTGGTGCTTTTGAATAAGATCTGCTATGGCGACTGCTGATATCTCATAGTTTTTAACTTTCATTAAAAAAATTAGATTTTCTTAACTCCTTTAAATTTGGGTATCACTTTAGTAACTTTTTTAAGATAATTTAAAAGTTCAGATTTTTTTTCTTTTCCTATCATTACACAGTATGAAAAAAGTAATAATTCATACTTGATTGTTTGCGAAAGACCATCTAAAAGCTAGGAAGAAATCTGAACTTTGAAATATTGGGTATTTGGAAAAATATTTATGGTACCAAAGTAAGTTTAGGATTAACTTTAGGTAACACATATTTATTCACAAAACATGCAAATACTCGTACATGTATATTCCAAAATTCAATCCTTTCGATGTTTTTTAGCAAAAAGAAGAACATTAGACATACCGAGATAGAAGAGTCTAAAATCAGGCATCCTCTGATGGACTGTTTATTCTCTTTCTAACAAAAGGTCCATAAGCAACCTGACTAAAATAACTTCCATGCTTTTTCAATACTAAAATCATAACCCCTCAATCATTGGCGTCGTCGGCCAATGATCCACTTGACAGATGCGAATCTTATTAGATATACAGGGTGTCCCATGAGAAGTGGCCCAACCCCTTTAACTTTTGAACCCCTACAGATATAGTCATGAAAGTGGGGTCTAGGTATAGTAAAGTGACCATGCTCTATCCGATGAGACACTTTTCAACGCCCTCTAGCGGAAACTTTAGGAGTTATAATTTTTATTTTAAAAACTATTTGCTTTGGTTTGGAGACCCTGCATGGTGAATGGCAAAAACACTAGTCTGTAAAATATCGTTTTCAATTTGAATGTGATCTCAAATTTAGATAAAAAGCTTGTTATCACTTGTTTTAACTAATGTGCAATTAAAATTCCGTTCTACTTTTATAATTCGTCATCTTCTTTATTTGTTAACGTTTTCCAGCTAATCTGTGTAGTCACAGACGCATGGGTATAAGGTATAAGGGTCTCGGTGTACACCCGCGAGACGATTGTGTGCAATTTGGATAATTCGAACTGAACGGACCAAACCACTGTCTTAAAATTTGATCAAAGAAGTATCACTTTTTACCTGTAATTCCATATTCACCAAATTATGGAAAAGATAATTCTTTAACCTTTTCTACTCAGAAATCGTTTCATTCTTGTTATTAACGTGTAGTTTTCACAATCACATTTATTTTGAAACTCTAAACTTTTAGAGAAATCTTGACGTTCCTTTTGCGATCCCATTAAGGGTTTTATAACTGTGAATGGCCAAAAATCGTTATGACTTAAACATTTTCGAGAAAACCGAATTAAAAAGATGAACATTATTCACAATTTTTTAGCATTATTTAAATAGAAATTTCAAGGGACCAAGAGAAAACTCCAAATTAAAGACATTCGAGTTATCCAATTACACTCAAACAGATCCAGCACACTATTACAACAGAATAAAGTAATAAGTGTTTTTGCTATAAGACATAAGGGAACGTACCCATACTACGTGACCCATTCAGGGGAGGGAGGGGGGTCTTCAAAATACCACGCTCGGTCACGGGGGGGAGGGGGGGCTTAGGGTTTCGTCATGTAGTCAATTTTCTCTAGTCAATACGACAAACTTAAGCCAAATTAATTGTTGAAATTTGCCAAATTTGAAATTTTTTGAAATTTTTAATCGATTCTTCTTGCAAAAATAAGCAACTACCCAAGATTTGAGGCCGATCGAGAAATTTTTTGATTGCCACGAAAATCCTCTTTTTAAAAGCGCGCGAAAACGCCAAGTGTTTGGGATGTGACGTCATCGTACGATAAACATTGTTGGACAGCAATGGAGTTGATGGTATTATTTTTGACCTCATCTTTACTTTTTAAACAATAAACGTTTTCAGTCAGGTGTTTTTTCTCTATTTTTAAATTAAAATATTTAATTACCTGTACATTTTTTTGAAAAATTGAATAGATATTTCATTTTACCATACAAAAACCATACGGAACACGTGTTTGTTTTTGAAAATCTGGCACATGCAACTTCCTTATTGTTGCTGTAGTGTCCTCCGAAATCAGATGGAGTGACGCTTTTGAATAAGATCTGCTATGGCGACTGCTGATATCTCATAGTTTTTAACTTTCATTAAAAAAATTAGATTTTCTTAACTCCTTTAAATTTGGGTATCACTTTAGTAACTTTTTTAAGATAATTTAAAAGTTCAGATTTTTTTTCTTTTCCTATCATTACACAGTATGAAAAAAGTAATAATTCATACTTGATTGTTTGCGAAAGACCATCTAAAAGCTAGGAAGAAATCTGAACTTTGAAATATTGGGTATTTGGAAAAATATTTATGGTACCAAAGTAAGTTTAGGATTAACTTTAGGTAACACATATTTATTCACAAAACATGCAAATACTCGTACATGTATATTCCAAAATTCAATCCTTTCGATGTTTTTTAGCAAAAAGAAGAACATTAGACATACCGAGATAGAAGAGTCTAAAATCAGGCATCCTCTGATGGACTGTTTATTCTCTTTCTAACAAAAGGTCCATAAGCAACCTGACTAAAATAACTTCCATGCTTTTTCAATACTAAAATCATAACCCCTCAATCATTGGCGTCGTCGGCCAATGATCCACTTGACAGATGCGAATCTTATTAGATATACAGGGTGTCCCATGAGAAGTGGCCCAACCCCTTTAACTTTTGAACCCCTACAGATACAGTCATGAAAGTGGGGTCTAGGTATAGTAAAGTGACCATGCTCTATCCGATGAGACACTTTTCAACGCCCTCTAGCGGAAACTTTAGGAGTTATAATTTTTATTTTAAAAACTATTAGCTTTGGTTTGGAGACCCTGCATGGTGAATGGCAAAAACACTAGTCTGTAAAATATCGTTTTCAATTTGAATGTGATCTCAAATTTAGATAAAAAGCTTGTTATCACTTGTTTTAACTAATGTGCAATTAAAATTCCGTTCTACTTTTATAATTCGTCATCTTCTTTATTTGTTAACGTTTTCCAGCTAATCTGTGTAGTCACAGACGCATGGGTATAAGGTATAAGGGTCTCGGTGTACACCCGCGAGACGATTGTGTGCAATTTGGATAATTCGAACTGAACGGACCAAACCACTGTCTTAAAATTTGATCAAAGAAGTATCACTTTTTACCTGTAATTCCATATTCACCAAATTATGGAAAAGATAATTCTTTAACCTTTTCTACTCAGAAATCGTTTCATTCTTGTTATTAACGTGTAGTTTTCACAATCACATTTATTTTGAAACTCTAAACTTTTAGAGAAATCTTGACGTTCCTTTTGCGATTCCATTAAGGGTTTTATAACTGTGAATGGCCAAAAATCGTTATGACTTAAACATTTTCGAGAAAACCAAATTAAAAAGATGAACATTATTCACAATTTTTTAGCATTATTTAAATAGAAATTTCAAGGGACCAAGAGAAAACTCCAAATTAAAGACATTCGAGTTATCCAATTACACTCAAACAGATCCAGCACACTATTACAACAGAATAAAGTAATAAGTGTTTTTGCTATAAGACATAAGGGAACGTACCCATACTACGTGACCCATTCAGGGGAGGGAGGGGGGTCTTCAAAATACCACGCTCGGTCACGGGGGGGAGGGGGGGCTTAGGGTTTCGTCATGTAGTCAATTTCCTCTAGTCAATACGACAAACTTAAGCCAAATTAATTGTTGAAATTTGCCAAATTAAGACTAATTAAGCCAAATTAATTATTAAAATTAGACAAATTAAGCCAAATTAATTATTAAAATTAGACAAATTAAGCAAAATTAATTTTATATTATTTCTGTTTGCAAAAAATGATGGCAAACCGTATTTATGAATTACTACGTGAAAACTATAGGGGGAGGGGGGTCTTGGCATATACTACGGATGGTCACCAAGGGGGGGAGGGGGGTCAAAAATGGTAAAAAATTTGTCACGTAGTTTGGGTACGTTCCCTAAACTAAATAAATTAATTTGTAAGGACAAAAAAAACGTTATTAAACTATTTCTGCTGTGAATAAACTGATTCCAGGGATAAGCTCAAAGAGCTCTCTATGTATAGAAATCCTCTTTTGGTTCGGCTGTATTGATTTACTCTCAACGAGGCTATTTAAACTTCACTTCTTATCATCTCCAGGCTTTTTGCAAGATGACGATGTCAGATGGGGGTGGGGTTAATTTAGTGGGATTGGATTGGAAGAAGACACTGTCGATTAAAATTAGGAAATTTCAGACAAACGCTTTGTAATGAGGGCAATGAACTATAGAGTGTTTTCAGACGACCGACGTCACGACCGTTTATTTTCTTCCTTGTTGTAGGTCAAAAGTCTGTTGCTAAGGCCGTTGCTAGGTGCGGCGGTATCTGTTGCTGTCATGTGATTGGAAATGCTCCAATAAAAGAATTCCATGACCAGTTTATTTTAACTGTTAACTTCTATAGGTCAAACAATCTGTTGCTAAGGCCGTTGCTAGGTCCGAGTCATGTGATTGAAAATGCTCTATTCTCACAGGAAGAAAAAATATGTGGGAAGATGTGGTTTAGTTCTGTGGTTTCTGGCCTTCTCTAATTGCATACACTTTTTTACATCCGGAAGTCTATTTAAAAAGGGGCGAAGAAGAGTTTAGAGGTAGTATACCAATTTATTATACAGAATGTATCCGAAATCTTTCAATAAACATAAAGATATAATAGGACTCCTCAAGACGAACAGACACTAGTATTCGGAGCTGGAAGTCACGAATGGTGTTTCGTGGGTGAAAATACCAAAAATGAGATTTCCATTATTAGAAGACAAAAAAAAAGTCTCCATAACTTATACAGACCAACATTAAATCATCAATGATGGCAAGATTCTTTTGTTTGAAACCAGTTTTCATTTAAAGAACTAATAACCATAGGAAAATCCCCATTCTCCATATAAATCTCTTTTTTTTCCAAGAAATTTACAAAACCAGAATAAGTAGATAAAAACATCGGTGAGAATATTCTCCAAAAGATAGGCCACCCCAAAAAGATCCGACGAGAGATTTCCCCCATAACCCCCCCAAAAAAAACCCTCCAAACCTCTGAACCAACACTTCTAACAATATAGGACACTACTTTTATCAGTTCAGGACGATACTGGTATAAGTCCAAAAACACAAAACTTGAGAAAAACGTGGATATGAATTTCTTTTAAGATCCTTTACCTAGTGTGTTAGCCACTTAACGGCCGTATTCACTGGTAACTTGGCCGGTGGTTAACCGGGAGTCAAACTTCTGATTAGTGGAAAACTAGTTTTCCTTCTTCAACGGCCAATCAGAAGCGCTTGACTGTCTTTAACTGCCGGTCAAGTTACCGGTGAATACGGCCGTAAGTCATAAGCCCAATGAGTGGTCTGTCTAAATAAATACACAGGATAAAAACAGGCGCCAAAGGAAGAAACCTTTAATCACTCGAACTTACGTCCAGCGGACTTATACCACTTTCACTCTTAACCATCCCAATTGTTTCTTCCTTCACACAAGGGCAAAAAAAGAAACACATGTGTGTGCTTCGAATACATTTCGACAGTTTTGTTTACACCGGGAAGAAAATATGGCAGCCACACGTGATATTCGTAGACAAAAATTCAACCATCAGAGAAGTCTTCATGAATATCATTGCGGTTATGGAAATCCGCTCGGTCCGAATCGCTGACACACCTCTTCCAGATATCACTCGGAATCAATTTCGACGAAAGTTTTGCATTTTCCATTCGGCAGAGGTTGTTCTTTCTTAAACGTCCTTCCTTATCAGGACTTGTTTAGATGGAATCGATCCTCTCTCTCTCTCTTCAAACACGGAGTCTATTAGCATTTTGTGTGGAGAGGAGGTACGGTTACAGCGAGGCAGTTCTGTAATAAGGCTTCGAATATACAGGGTGTCCCACGAGAAGTGGCCCAACCCTTTAACTTTTGAACCCCTACAGATATAGTCATGAAAGTGGGGTCTAGGTATAGTAAAGTGACCATGCCCTATCCGATGAGATAACTTTCAACGCCCTCTAGCGGAAAATTTAGGAGTTATAATTTTTATTTTAAAAACTGTGTGAGGTATGTGAAAAAATTCAATGACTAAGTTGTAGAGCATCATCGATTTAGTAGGAAAAGACACCTTAAGCAGAAAAATATCTTGAATAAAATCCCTAAAACGCACGCTCAAATAGGTTGGATTTACGTAGATTTTACGTCTTAAAACGCTCCTCATGAGGCGAAAATGAGAAATTTTCAATTTAATGAACTAAGAATGCTTTTAGTCATTTACTTAAATCATAAAAATAAAAATTTCTCATTTTCACCTCGTGAGGGGCGTCTTAAGACGTAAAAACTACGTAAATTCAACCTAATTGAGCTTGCGTTTTAGGGGTTTTATTCAAGATATTTTTCTGCTTAAGGTGTCTTTTCCTACTAAATCGATGATGCTCTACAACTTAGTCACTGACTTTTTTCACATACCTAACACAGTTTTTAAAATAAAAATTATAAATCCTAAATTTTCCGCTAGAGGGCGTTGAAAGTTATCTCATCGGATAGGGCATGGTCACTTTACTATACCTAGACCCCACTTTCATGACTATATCTGTAGGGGTTCAAAAGTTAAAGGGTTGGGCCACTTCTCGTGGGACACCCTGTATATATTTCATGCGTGAATTTCTGGGTTTGCGAGTTTATACAAAAGTTCTCTCTACTGAAATTCGGCAGTAGATAGAAAAGGAGAGTTCTGCCACATTGCGCAGCCGCGCAGCGGCTCCGCGGCTCCCTGTGCATTCTACTGATTACGGCTCCCTTCCTATTCTACTAGATTGCGGAGTGTCTGGGCCGATACTTTGCGGCTCCCCGAGTAGAGGTGAGGTAATTAAGAAGATTAATTAGCAATTAAGAGAACCTGAGCAATATGTGAATATACTTTGGGGCTCCTTCCAAATCTACCAAATTGCGATTCGCTTCCCAATCTACCAAATTGCGATTCCCTTTCCCATTCTACTAGTTTGGGGCTCTCTGCGCATTCTACCAAATTGCGGTTCCCTTCCCAATCTACTAAATTGCGGATACCTGCGCATTCTACCAAATTGCGGATACCTGCTCATTTTACTAAATTGCGAATACCTGCGCATTCTACTAAAACGCGACTCTACCACTAAAACACAGCAGGAAGTTAAAGTTATTTTACTATTTCAGTTACTATTAAATTTATTTACTATTAACAAACTGTAACTACTGTTTAACTGTAATATGGATGAAATTTTAACAAACTGTAACTGCTGTTTAACTGTAATATGGATGAAATTAGCAAATTGCAGCTCTTCTACTATTTTGGGGTTCTAGAACACATGCAACAACAAGAAGCTAAGAAGCTAAATTGTGACTTTCTAAATTATTTTCAGATACTATTAATTGATAGTTAAAGTTATTAACAGTTAAAGTTATTTTACATAACATTACAAGGTTAATGAACAAACTAACCGCTGTAATACATTACCTATTGAATGCCCATACTGGAATAAAAGACCAAGACAATCACAAACTCAAAAATGTAGACTGCACTACTCACCTGTCATTGAGACTCCCTTAACAATGCACCGGCGAACCGCCCCTCTTACCTTTCACAGAGCAATATGCGTGGCGATAACGGAGTAACCTCCATTGGGATTGATAGCGATTGCATCTTTTCCCGCAATACCAAGGGGAGATGGTTTTCAAAAGATATATATATTTTCATTACAATCATTTCTATTTCGTTAAATTTACAGTTCAATATTAACTTTAGTTACAGTTTGACACAAAATGCTTATCCTATCACAATCCTTAACTTTGAAAATACAGTATTTTCACCAGAAAGGATGCTTTGAAAAATTGAGAATGATTGAACATTATCAGACAACCAGACATATAATACGTGATCCTATTGGTGGAATTATTTTTATTTTACATTGATTAAAAATTACTAAGTTTGATCATATTGGATAAGATTTTAAATATTTAAAGCATTTTTTTAAATAAAATATATGAGTTCTGTTCGAGGAGTTTTTTTATAAAATGTTAGGATCATTTGAGTTAAAAATGATAAATCCATTAATTTTCACTACGATTCAATTAAAGATATTACCTATTTTATTCGCAAAGAAGCTTTTTCTAGTTTTAAACATGAGAATATGTGATTAATCAGCTAAACAAAAAACTATTCCAATGCACTTCTTTCTGAAAGCATTGTTGATTGAGATAATTTTTATAACAAAATTGTATTATACGATTTTCCCAACAGTTGAAGAAATTTCAATCGTTAACCTTTTCTTTAAAATATGCTATGATGCTGCCACTACATACATTAATTTTTACTAATAATTTTCTATAATTTTTATTTGCAAAGATGTTCTCATTTGTATTTCTTTTTCATATTAACTCATTTTTTTTCTTTTTAAAAGAATTTTATGATAACTTAATTTCTTCATGACAAATTATGAAATTTTCTTCTATGAAAACAACAGAAACAAGACAAAATTCTTCATCGTTTTAAAACATTTTTATTATTTTCTTGAATAAATGATGTTCCTTACAAATTTGAGACCACCACAAGGCAACCTTAAATCTTCAACAGATCTACAAAGCTACTTGTTTCATCTTAATGGATGATATTTGGCCATACTCAGCTCAAAGTGCTCAATTTTTTCAAGAGACCACCCTGAGCCACGCTGAACAAATTCATCAAATGCCATTCTGATTTTAGAAAAAGCTTCTTGAATGTGACTCTCTATAGTATCACTCACTAATTCCAACAGAACGTCACTTCTAAAGTAAGGAGTTGCATGCTCTTCCTCACCATTCTCACTAAAGCGTACAAGAGTAGCTTTTACAACCCCATACCATTTAATTGCACGCATTGCACGCAGTTCTTCATTTAATTTTGACTGTAGGTGCGGGGCTACTTCATCAAAGAAGCGAATGAAATCCCCTTTCATTTCTTCCAGAGGCTCAAAATAAACATTAGCAAATGTATTCAGGGCCCTTTCTTCCCTTTTGACTCGTTTCGAACTCTCCGCTGTAGTAGGTAATACTCCTCGCGCTTTGGTCAAAGCATTTGCAGAGTGACTCTCCCTTACATGTTGTTGCTTTGTTTTAACAGAGGCAAAGGAACGATCACACAATTTACAATTAAACTCCCCACTATTATGTTTTAACATATGCATAGTATAGTAATGCTCTCTTTGAAAGGATCTATCACAAATTTCACATTTAAAGTATTTTTCTTGAGAATGTGTTCTCTTATGTCTTTTTAAGGCACCATTTCGGGTGAAAGTTTTGTCACAAATTTCACAAACGAATTTTTTCTCATGATGTGTTAGCATATGCTTATCATAGTATTTTCTTTGGAAGGATCTATCACAAATTTCACATTTAAAGTATTTTTCTTGAGAATGTATTGCCTTATGTCTTTTTAAGGTATCATTTCGGGTAAAAGGTCTAGCACAAATTTCACAGACAAACGATTTTTCTCCACTATGAATTTTCAAATGTTTAACAAGAGAGTTTTTCCATGCAAAAATTTTTGAACACATAGGACAAACCTGTAAAAATAATTGAAATTAGCCATTATACTAACACCTGCATGAAAGATACCCCCAAAGTAAAAGTGCACTTACCAAGTGTTGGTTATGCATACTCATGCCAGGAGATGCAACCATCCCATCATTATCATGTTGAATGGAAGTACCAGACTCCTCAAGTTTATTGAAAGTGTCAGTCTCCTCACAAGGATAGTTGGAAGAGTAGGACTCTGATGCATTCTCACTCAACGCACAGTTCAATATTTGAGGTGAAATATCAAAATCAGCTGTCTAAAAAATATATATATATAAAATAAATCATTGATTTAGAAAGTGAATAAACCTATACTAAAAAAACAATTTGCTAGTATTTATCATACATTATAAATCCTTTCTCTTAAAGAGAAGTAAAACCTTTAAATTAGACTTATACATACTTTTATACGATCAAAATCCATGGAAGAAATACCAGATTCTTGATGACTCATTTTTTGAAAATTAGAGATGAACGCTCAAACGAGCGAAAATATGTGAGAATAATTCGAAGTTAACAGATTGCAGGGGAGATCCTCGTAATTGTTAGCAGCAATAGAAGTAAGTGTCCTTATCCTTGTGGCTCATTATATACAAGTTGAAATGACGCCAAGTCGCCAAATAGTATCGCCAAATCATAAAATATTATCACAAAGTTGCCAAATAGTATCGCCAAATCATTAAATATTCTCAGAAAGTCGCCATATATTGTTACCAAGTCACCAAATAATGACGCAACGATGAAGATGTCACGTGATTACCTATTATCATATGTTTACTCTGATTGGTTGATAAGTTATCAACTATTCACACAATAGAAAAATTTTACAAGAAATGAAAGCTTATACATCAAAAAACTAAAATCTTTGTTAAATATAAAAACTTTGAAACTACAAAACTAAAATTTGACTAAAAATTCAGATAAGCACGTAAATAAAACTAAAAACTTTGTTTGAAATGAACTAGAAAACGAAAAATTTTACACAAGAAATGAAAACTTATACATTAAAAAACTAAAATCTTTTTTAAAAATAAAAGCTTAACTGAAAATTTTGTTAAAAATTAAGACAAATGCAGAAAAATTACTTAATACTTTGTTAAAAATAAAAACTTTACTGAAAATTTTGTTAAAAATTAAGACAAATGCAGAAAAATAACTTAATACTTTGTTAAAAATAAAAACTTAACTGAAAATTTTGTTAAAAATTAAGACAAATGCAAAAAATAACTTACTACTTTGGTAAAAATAAAAAGGAACACAGAAAAACTTTACAAAATAATGAAAACTTATACACTGAAAAACTAAAAACTCTGCTAAAAATGAAAACTTAACTGAAAATTTTGTTAAAAATTAACACAAATGTAGAAAAATAACTTAATACTTTGCTAAAAATAAAAACGAACACAGAAAAACTTTACAAGAAATGAAAACTTATACACTGAAAAACTAAAATCTTTGTTAAACATAAAAACTTATTCACTACGAAACTAAAAACTTTGTTTGAAATGAACTACAAAACGAAAAACTTATACACTGAAAAACTAAAATCTCTGTTAAAAATAAAAACTTAACTGAAAATTTTGTTAAAAATTAAGACAAATGCAGAAAAATAACTTAATACTTTGGTAAAAATAAAAACAAACACAGAAAAACTTTACAAGAAATGAAATCTTATACACTGAAAAACTAAAATTTTTGTTAAATGTACAAACTTAAAAACTACAAAACTAAAATATTTGTTAAAAATAAAATAAAAACTTTGAAAAAATATCACAAGAAATGAAATGGTACACTAAAAAACTAAAAACTTTATCAAAAAGAAATACTTCTTGTTAAAAATAAATAAAAACTTTGAGAAATTTTACAAGAAATAAAAAGTTACACTAAAAACTTTGCCAAACAGAAATTATTACGAAAAACTTTAACAAAAAGAAAACTATAAAACTAAAAACTTTGTTAAAAAATAAAGACAAATGCAGAAAATAACTTAATACTTTGTTAAATATAAAAACTTAGAAACTATGAAACGAAAAACTTTACCATAAATAAAAACTTATACACTACAAAACTAAAATATTTGTTAAAAATAAAATAAAAACTTTGAAAAAATTTTACAAGAAATAAAAAGTTACACTAAAAACTTTATCAAAAAGAAATACTTCGTGTTAAAAATAAATAAAAACTTTGAAAAAATTTTACAAGAAATAAAAATTTACACTAAAAACTTTACCAAAAAGAAATTATTACGAAAAACTTTAACAAAAGAAAAACCTAAAAACTATAAAACTAAAAACTTTGTTAAAAATCAAGACAAACGCAGAAAAATAACTCAATACTTTGTTCAATATAAAAACTTAGAACCTATAAAACTAAAAACTTTGCTAAAAATAAAAACTTTAGGAAAACTTTGTTAAAAATAAAGAAATCAATACAGAAAATTTTAAAAATAAATAAAAACTCCGAAAAATATTACAAGAAATAAAAAAATAACACTATAAACTTTATCAAAAAGAGATACTTACAAATTATAAAACTAAAAACTTTGTTAAAAATAAATAAAATTGAAAAGTTACACTAAAAAACTAAAAACTTTATCAAAAAGAAATACTTCTTGTTAAAAAAAATGTACTTTGAAAAATTTGTACAAGAAATACACTAAAAACTTTACCAATAACGTCCATACTTTGTTAAAATTAGAAGACAGATAGATTCAAATCCTCCTTTCCTTGGGACCCTTTTTTAATTATTATGTAACACGTGGGCTGAAAAATTTAAAAGTACTATTTTTAAATTTCCTTCATTAAGAAGGAGTTTTCAGCCCACCGAGTTTTCATAATAAAAAAAGGGTCTCAACGAAAGGGGGATTTGAATCTATCTGTCTTCTAATTTTAACAAAGTATGGACATTATTGGTAAAGTTTTTAGTGTATTTCTTGTACAAATTTTTCAAAGTATATTTTTTTTAACAAGAAGTATTTCTTTTTGATAAAGTTTTTAGTTTTTTAGTGTAACTTTTCAATTTTATTTATTTTTAACAAAGTTTTTAGTTTTATAATTTGTAAGTATCTCTTTGGGGCCGTTCAAATATTACGTAAGCACTTTTTTGGTCATTTTTAACCCCCCCCCTCCCCCCTTGTCAGCAAAGATAAGCATACCTCAACCCCCCCACCATAATTACGTAAGATACTGCCGGACCCCCCCCCGAAATTTTGACATCCCTTGTGGTAAGTACTGTTTTTTCCTTGAAAATTAGGTGACTCGTACAAGGAGCTGTACTTATTGGGTGTAACATTATAAGGGTTCAAAAATGAGTCGAAATTCTACTTTTCGGGGTTACAATTTAAAAATGTTAGGGTGGTCCATCTCCAGAAAAAAGTGCTTACGTCAGATTTCCTAATTCAATTTTTTGTTACATTTATTTTTGGTTAAATTTTGAAATAATTTATGCAAGAAACAAGAGATTTTCGAAAATGCACCATCTTACGTAAGCATCACTCATATCCCCCCTCCCCCCTTGTCAGCAAAAATAAGCAAAGAGGAAACCCCCCCTCCCCCCTTAGGTGCTTACGTAATATTTGAACGGCCCCTTTTTGATAAAGTTTATAGTGTTATTTTTTTATTTCTTGTAATATTTTTCGGAGTTTTTATTTATTTTTAAAATTTTCTGTATTGATTTCTTTATTTTTAACAAAGTTTTCCTAAAGTTTTTATTTTTAGCAAAGTTTTTAGTTTTATAGGTTCTAAGTTTTTATATTGAACAAAGTATTGAGTTATTTTTCTGCGTTTGTCTTGATTTTTAACAAAGTTTTTAGTTTTATAGTTTTTAGGTTTTTCTTTTGTTAAAGTTTTTCGTAATAATTTCTTTTTGGTAAAGTTTTTAGTGTAAATTTTTATTTCTTGTAAAATTTTTTCAAAGTTTTTATTTATTTTTAACACGAAGTATTTCTTTTTGATAAAGTTTTTAGTGTAACTTTTTATTTCTTGTAAAATTTTTTCAAAGTTTTTATTTTATTTTTAACAAATATTTTAGTTTTGTAGTGTATAAGTTTTTATTTATGGTAAAGTTTTTCGTTTCATAGTTTCTAAGTTTTTATATTTAACAAAGTATTAAGTTATTTTCTGCATTTGTCTTTATTTTTTAACAAAGTTTTTAGTTTTATAGTTTTCTTTTTGTTAAAGTTTTTCGTAATAATTTCTGTTTGGCAAAGTTTTTAGTGTAACTTTTTATTTCTTGTAAAATTTCTCAAAGTTTTTATTTATTTTTAACAAGAAGTATTTCTTTTTGATAAAGTTTTTAGTTTTTTAGTGTACCATTTCATTTCTTGTGATATTTTTTCAAAGTTTTTATTTTATTTTTAACAAATATTTTAGTTTTGTAGTTTTTAAGTTTGTACATTTAACAAAAATTTTAGTTTTTCAGTGTATAAGATTTCATTTCTTGTAAAGTTTTTCTGTGTTTGTTTTTATTTTTACCAAAGTATTAAGTTATTTTTCTGCATTTGTCTTAATTTTTAACAAAATTTTCAGTTAAGTTTTTATTTTTAACAGAGATTTTAGTTTTTCAGTGTATAAGTTTTTCGTTTTGTAGTTCATTTCAAACAAAGTTTTTAGTTTCGTAGTGAATAAGTTTTTATGTTTAACAAAGATTTTAGTTTTTCAGTGTATAAGTTTTCATTTCTTGTAAAGTTTTTCTGTGTTCGTTTTTATTTTTAGCAAAGTATTAAGTTATTTTTCTACATTTGTGTTAATTTTTAACAAAATTTTCAGTTAAGTTTTCATTTTTAGCAGAGTTTTTAGTTTTTCAGTGTATAAGTTTTCATTATTTTGTAAAGTTTTTCTGTGTTCCTTTTTATTTTTACCAAAGTAGTAAGTTATTTTTTGCATTTGTCTTAATTTTTAACAAAATTTTCAGTTAAGTTTTTATTTTTAACAAAGTATTAAGTTATTTTTCTGCATTTGTCTTAATTTTTAACAAAATTTTCAGTAAAGTTTTTATTTTTAACAAAGTATTAAGTAATTTTTCTGCATTTGTCTTAATTTTTAACAAAATTTTCAGTTAAGCTTTTATTTTTAAAAAAGATTTTAGTTTTTTAATGTATAAGTTTTCATTTCTTGTGTAAAATTTTTCGTTTTCTAGTTCATTTCAAACAAAGTTTTTAGTTTTATTTACGTGCTTATCTGAATTTTTAGTCAAATTTTAGTTTTGTAGTTTCAAAGTTTTTATATTTAACAAAGATTTTAGTTTTTTGATGTATAAGCTTTCATTTCTTGTAAAATTTTTCTATTGTGTGAATAGTTGATAACTTATCAACCAATCAGAGTAAACATATGATAATAGGTAATCACGTGACATCTTCATCGTTGCGTCATTATTTGGTGACTTGGTAACAATATATGGCGACTTTCTGAGAATATTTAATGATTTGGCGATACTATTTGGCAACTTTGTGATAATATTTTATGATTTGGCGATACTATTTGGCGACTTGGCGTCATTTCAACTTGTATATAATGAGCCACAAGGATAAGGACACTTACTTCTATTGCTGCTAACAATTACGAGGATCTCCCCTGCAATCTGTTAACTTCGAATTATTCTCACATATTTTCGCTCGTTTGAGCGTTCATCTCTAATTTTCAAAAAATGAGTCATCAAGAATCTGGTATTTCTTCCATGGATTTTGATCGTATAAAAGTATGTATAAGTCTAATTTAAAGGTTTTACTTCTCTTTAAGAGAAAGGATTTATAATGTATGATAAATACTAGCAAATTGTTTTTTTAGTATAGGTTTATTCACTTTCTAAATCAATGATTTATTTTATATATATATTTTTTTTAGACAGCTGATTTTGATATTTCACCTCAAATATTGAACTGTGCGTTGAGTGAGAATGCATCAGAGTCCTACTCTTCCAACTATCCTTGTGAGGAGACTGACACTTTCAATAAACTTGAGGAGTCTGGTACTTCCATTCAACATGATAATGATGGGATGGTTGCATCTCCTGGCATGAGTATGCATAACCAACACTTGGTAAGTGCACTTTTACTTTGGGGGTATCTTTCATGCAGGTGTTAGTATAATGGCTAATTTCAATTATTTTTACAGGTTTGTCCTATGTGTTCAAAAATTTTTGCATGGAAAAACTCTCTTGTTAAACATTTGAAAATTCATAGTGGAGAAAAATCGTTTGTCTGTGAAATTTGTGCTAGACCTTTTACCCGAAATGATACCTTAAAAAGACATAAGGCAATACATTCTCAAGAAAAATACTTTAAATGTGAAATTTGTGATAGATCCTTCCAAAGAAAATACTATGATAAGCATATGCTAACACATCATGAGAAAAAATTCGTTTGTGAAATTTGTGACAAAACTTTCACCCGAAATGGTGCCTTAAAAAGACATAAGAGAACACATTCTCAAGAAAAATACTTTAAATGTGAAATTTGTGATAGATCCTTTCAAAGAGAGCATTACTATACTATGCATATGTTAAAACATAATAGTGGGGAGTTTAATTGTAAATTGTGTGATCGTTCCTTTGCCTCTGTTAAAACAAAGCAACAACATGTAAGGGAGAGTCACTCTGCAAATGCTTTGACCAAAGCGCGAGGAGTATTACCTACTACAGCGGAGAGTTCGAAACGAGTCAAAAGGGAAGAAAGGGCCCTGAATACATTTGCTAATGTTTATTTTGAGCCTCTGGAAGAAATGAAAGGGGATTTCATTCGCTTCTTTGATGAAGTAGCCCCGCACCTACAGTCAAAATTAAATGAAGAACTGCGTGCAATGCGTGCAATTAAATGGTATGGGGTTGTAAAAGCTACTCTTGTACGCTTTAGTGAGAATGGTGAGGAAGAGCATGCAACTCCTTACTTTAGAAGTGACGTTCTGTTGGAATTAGTGAGTGATACTATAGAGAGTCACATTCAAGAAGCTTTTTCTAAAATCAGAATGGCATTTGATGAATTTGTTCAGCGTGGCTCAGGGTGGTCTCTTGAAAAAATTGAGCACTTTGAGCTGAGTATGGCCAAATATCATCCATTAAGATGAAACAAGTAGCTTTGTAGATCTGTTGAAGATTTAAGGTTGCCTTGTGGTGGTCTCAAATTTGTAAGGAACATCATTTATTCAAGAAAATAATAAAAATGTTTTAAAACGATGAAGAATTTGTCTTGTTTCTGTTGTTTTCATAGAAGAAAATTTCATAATTTGTCATGAAGAAATTAAGTTATCATAAAATTCTTTTAAAAAGAAAAAAAATGAGTTAATATGAAAAAGAAATACAAATGAGAACATCTTTGCAAATAAAAATTATAGAAAATTATTAGTAAAAATTAATGTATGTAGTGGCAGCATCATAGCATATTTTAAAGAAAAGGTTAACGATTGAAATTTCTTCAACTGTTGGGAAAATCGTATAATACAATTTTGTTATAAAAATTATCTCAATCAACAATGCTTTCAGAAAGAAGTGCATTGGAATAGTTTTTTGTTTAGCTGATTAATCACATATTCTCATGTTTAAAACTAGAAAAAGCTTCTTTGCGAATAAAATAGGTAATATCTTTAATTGAATCGTAGTGAAAATTAATGGATTTATCATTTTTAACTCAAATGATCCTAACATTTTATAAAAAAACTCCTCGAACAGAACTCATATATTTTATTTAAAAAAATGCTTTAAATATTTAAAATCTTATCCAATATGATCAAACTTAGTAATTTTTAATCAATGTAAAATAAAAATAATTCCACCAATAGGATCACGTATTATATGTCTGGTTGTCTGATAATGTTCAATCATTCTCAATTTTTCAAAGCATCCTTTCTGGTGAAAATACTGTATTTTCAAAGTTAAGGATTGTGATAGGATAAGCATTTTGTGTCAAACTGTAACTAAAGTTAATATTGAACTGTAAATTTAACGAAATAGAAATGATTGTAATGAAAATATATATATCTTTTGAAAACCCTCTCCCCTTGGTATTGCGGGAAAAGATGCAATCGCTATCAATCCCAATGGAGGTTACTCCGTTATCGCCACGCATATTGCTCTGTGAAAGGTAAGAGGGGCGGTTCGCCGGTGCATTGTTAAGGGAGTCTCAATGACAGGTGAGTAGTGCAGTCTACATTTTTGAGTTTGTGATTGTCTTGGTCTTTTATTCCAGTATGGGCATTCAATAGGTAATGTATTACAGCGGTTAGTTTGTTCATTAACCTTGTAATGTTATGTAAAATAACTTTAACTGTTAATAACTTTAACTATCAATTAATAGTATCTGAAAATAATTTAGAAAGTCACAATTTAGCTTCTTAGCTTCTTGTTGTTGCATGTGTTCTAGAACCCCAAAATAGTAGAAGAGCTGCAATTTGCTAATTTCATCCATATTACAGTTAAACAGCAGTTACAGTTTGTTAAAATTTCATCCATATTACAGTTAAACAGTAGTTACAGTTTGTTAATAGTAAATAAATTTAATAGTAACTGAAATAGTAAAATAACTTTAACTTCCTGCTGTGTTTTAGTGGTAGAGTCGCGTTTTAGTAGAATGCGCAGGTATTCGCAATTTAGTAAAATGAGCAGGTATCCGCAATTTGGTAGAATGCGCAGGTATCCGCAATTTAGTAGATTGGGAAGGGAACCGCAATTTGGTAGAATGCGCAGAGAGCCCCAAACTAGTAGAATGGGAAAGGGAATCGCAATTTGGTAGATTGGGAAGCGAATCGCAATTTGGTAGATTTGGAAGGAGCCCCAAAGTATATTCACATATTGCTCAGGTTCTCTTAATTGCTAATTAATCTTCTTAATTACCTCACCTCTACTCGGGGAGCCGCAAAGTATCGGCCCAGACACTCCGCAATCTAGTAGAATAGGAAGGGAGCCGTAATCAGTAGAATGCACAGGGAGCCGCGGAGCCGCTGCGCGGCTGCGCAATGTGGCAGAACTCTCCTTTTCTATCTACTTTCGGCTGTGGTGTGTGTCAAACATATAATGTTATTTGTGAAAGGGAACACATTTTTTCTCAAAATGAAGAAGTTGCATGATTTTCTTAATTTTTTTAATCGATTCTTCTAGCAAAAATAAGCAACTACCCAAGATTTGAGGCCGATCGAGAATTTTTTTGATTGCCACGAAAATCCTCTTTTTAAAAGCGCGCGAAAACGCCAAGTGTTTGGGATGTGACGTCATCGTACGATAAACATTGTTGGACAGCAATGGAGTTGATGGTATTATTTTTGACCTCATCTTTACTTTTTAAACAATAAACGTTTTCAGTCAGGTGTTTTTTCTCTATTTTTAAATTAAAATATTTAATTACCTGTACATTTTTTTGAAAAATTGAATAGATATTTCATTTTACCATACAAAAACCATACGGAACACGTGTTTGTTTTCGAAAATCTGGCACATGCAACTTCCTTATTGTTGCCTTAGTGTCCTCCGAGATCAGATGGAGTGGTGCTTTTGAATAAGATCTGCTATGGCGACTGCTGATATCTCATAGTTTTTAACTTTCATTAAAAAAATTAGATTTTCTTAACTCCTTTAAATTTGGGTATCACTTTAGTAACTTTTTTAAGATAATTTAAAAGTTCAGATTTTTTTTCTTTTCCTATCATTACACAGTATGAAAAAAGTAACAATTCATACTTGATTGTTTGCGAAAGACCATCTAAAAGCTAGGAAGAAATCTGAACTTTGAAATATTGGGTATTTGGAAAAATATTTATGGTACCAAAGTAAGTTTAGGATTAACTTTAGGTAACACATATTTATTCACAAAACATGCAAATACATGTATATTCCAAAATTCAATCCTTTCGATGTTTTTTAGCAAAAAGAAGAACATTAGACATACCGAGATAGAAGAGTCTAAAATCATGCATCCTCTGATGGACTGTTTATTCTCTTTCTAACAAAAGGTCCATAAGCAACCTGAATAAAATAACCATGCTTTTTCAATACTAAAATCATAACCCCTCAATCATTGGCGTCGTAGGCCAATGATCCACTTGACAGATGCGAATCTTATTAGATATACAGGGTGTCCCATGAGAAGTGGCCCAACCCCTTTAACTTTTGAACCCCTACAGATATAGTCATGAAAGTGGAGTCTAGGTATAGTAAAGTGACCATGCTCTATCCGATGAGACACTTTTCAACGCCCTCTAGCGGAAAATTTAGGAGTTAAAATTTTTATTTTAAAAACTATTTGAGGTATGTGAAAAAAGTCAATGACTAAGTTGTAGAGCAGCGTTGAATTTACGTAGATTTTACATCTTAAAACGCTCCTCACCTGGCTAAAATGAGAAATTTTCTATTTTGAATAAAACCCCTAAAACGCTGGCTCAATTAGGTTGAATTTACGTAGATTTTACATCTTAAAACGCTCCTCACCTGGCTAAAATGAGAAATTTTCTATTTAATGAACTAAGAATACTTAAGTCATAAAATGAAAATGGAGAACTGCAGCAAATCTTAAAATTTTATATATTCAATTTTAATTTATTAAAAATTCTCTCCTGATTCCAAAAATACGCTTGTCTTTCCCCACAATTTTTTTTAAGGTAATTATGACATATTTTAATACAGAAAGCTCCTAACAATGTGACGTCACATGTGCCAGTGGAAATGTGAGAAACACCGTTTTCATCGATACACTAGTCTGTAAAAAAACTAGTGCTCATTGTTTCAAAGCGGGATTATAGCAACAAGCGGGAACAAAGCACATTTCACGTCACAAGCTGTTTCAGCTCAGACACAAAAGAGGCTGTTTTTAATTGAAAATAACTTAAAATTTAGGGCTTTGAAAAGCAAATGAAAACATTTTTTGGAGGTTTTAGGCCATTCTGAACACATTAAGATTAAAAAAATGTTTGACTGCAGTTATCCATTTCTCATTTTCGCCTCGTGAGGAGCGTTTTAAGACGTAAAAACTACGTAAATTCAACCTATTTGAGCGTGCTTTTTAGGGGTTTTATTCAAGATATTTTTCTGCTTAAGGTGTCTTTTCCTACTGAATCGATGCTGCTCTACAACTTAGTCATTGACTTTTTTCACATACCTCAAATAGTTTTTAAAATAATAATTATAACTCCTAAAGTTTCCGCTAGAGGGCGTTGAAAATTGTCTCATCGGATAGGGCATGGTCACTTTACTATACCTAGACCCCACTTTCATGACTATATCTGTAGGGGTTCAAAAGTTAAAGGGGTTGGGCCACTTCTCGTGGGACACCCTGTATAACTAACTGTTAAATTTTTTAATATCGATTTCCTCTAAAATTTTTGAAAAGTGTTTCTTAACATTTGTCAGAAATTGATGTCCAGGTCATGCACTACTGGCCCACCAAAAATGAACCAAATCGGTGATGGACAGTAGGTATCCTCTCCTTGTGAGTTAAACTCATTTTATGTGTTATATGATTACACAATTTTTAACCCTCTCGCCACCCTGGGCCTCATATGAGGCTCCTACTTATGAGCTCAATTTTGGTATGATGTAAACACGCTAATTTATTTTCTTTTCATCAGTGACTTCACAGAGTCATGTAGATCATATATGAGACTTCTACATGGTTTCTGAATTCGTTCTTAAATGGCAGCAAGATGATTTATGCCTCAATGTTTACATATTTAGCTGTGATGCTTATGAAGAGAAAATACTATCTAGATACTACCTTCTGTAGAACATTTTTATAGGTTGGTAGATATTTTCTTATTTCGGAATCGTCTAATATTATGACCATGTCTTTTAATAAGTTCTAAACCAAGTATTTTCTGTTAAAATGAAAAAATATGGCCAATATGGCCTCATATGAGGCTCATAAAAATAACTAGGAAGGAGTACACACAAGAAAAATAAATTCCAGACAAATTATAGGAGCAATTCGGATGTATTAAGAAGAAGAAAAAAAGTGCTTTCACTTTTTTGATGTTCTGATGCCGAGAGGGTTAAATAAAATTTTATATGCTTTAACCAGTGCTGAAGTTGGTAAAAAAGGGGGGAAGCTAACCCCTTTTTTGGCTAAAAATATAATATTTTGTTGGGATGATGCCCCCCAATCTTAGCACTTGCTTCAACCTATTCTAAATTAAATCGTGTACTAAATATCATGGGAGTCTGTTCTCCTTTTTATACGCCTCTTTATGTTAGGTGCTATTGGTAAATTGAATCGCTTATTTCAGAAACATGTTAAACCCCATAAAATTAACATTGCGCTTAACATGTTTCTGAAATAAGCGATTCAACTGTCACCATCCTTTAAAAAGTTGCAGAAACACGTTCAGCAAATTTTCGGTTTTCTCAAAAGTTAAAAATGAAGTTTTTTTAAATGCCCCTAATTATTGGGGGTCCCCCCCGGGATCGACACCCGTGACCTCAATGAATCTTAGAAGTTGTAAATTCATTTTTCACACGAGTCCATTTTTTAACAATAACTTGCAGGAGGTCATTTTTTAGCTTATGATTCCATATCGCTACCTCAGAGCAACAGTGGGACATCTTCCATAGAGTTAACATTAGAGATGCCTCACTGTTGCTCTGAGGTAGCGATATAACGTTTAAACATTCACGGCCAGTCAGCTCACCTAATAATGGCGAAACCGAGCGAGAGTGACACCCTCTGGTGAAATTATGAGAAGAGGCCCACTCTCTCATAATTACAGATAAGAGGACACTCTTCATTAGTCCGAACCATTAGGCGACATCCATCTTCGGACGCCGCTTCGGCAACTTTCGGAGAAACTCGGCTTTCCGGTTAATGAGAAACCAGAGATTCAGGAGTGTGTCACATTTCGCCATATGAGCGAATGAGAAACCACGACCCGCAAGTGACAGTATTAAGAGAAGTTTCGTTTGCAAAGTATTCCACCAAATTGAATGTTCTGTTCTGAGTTTTTCGGTGGCTAACTGCACAAATAAGACCAGGGAAGCTCGAAATTGTGAAGTATGAGAGACGTCCTGACCTGACCTCACGGTTGATACTAATTTCAAACAACTAAACTTCACTCTAAAATTCCCCATGCTCCACTTATGTTTACCGTTCCTACCAAGAAAGATGCAGCCGGATGGTTGTGATACCTTGTAACATAGCAAGTCTTGAATTTTACTGAGTAGAATCTGCAAATATCAGGGATCGTGGTTTTAGTGTAAATTTGAGTTGTTGGCAAGTAGTTATCTCTATCTCGATGGCAGGATGTCTATATATAGGATGAAGACCGACCCGCCCCTTGAAGTTGGGGCTCTCGGGAGTAGAACGGTGCGAAAGCACCACTCAGTACGATAGACACCAAGCAGGATCCTTTTTGGGTACAAATTTAGAGCTCAAGTTGTTTGCCGAAACAATTTTTGCCTGACACAATATTAGAATCCTCTGATCGGGGATTTGACGGCTAAGACCCGCACAATTAAATATGAAAAAAAATATTACAAATTGCACAAATATTAATACCACAATACAATAAAAACACTATATACAATATGTACACAATACAATACTACCAGAAGACTAAACGAAAACCAAGTAACAAGGAGAGAGGGGAACTTATGCAGGACTGTCAAGTGTTAGTTAATGGTCTCATCGTCCGCAATAAAATACTCGAGTTTCAGTTTTAATATTTCTCTGATAAACTTTTTGCCACTAGAATTGGAGAGGAGTTCTTTGATACCGCAGTCCAGGAAACCAGTACGGAGGTGGTCAAAATTAGCACACTGAAGAATAGTGTGTTCCACCGTGTCTTCAACCATTCAGGAGGAGCACAGGGATGATTTCCCATGAAATTTGGGTGTCTCAAAAGGTCTATACTATGTTCCACCTTAAGTTGACACTGTTGGGAAAGGCAGAGGTTGTACCAATCCGCCCGAATTTTCCGCCATGTAATTTCGCCAACCCACTGATTTCTTTTAAGCTTTGCAGGATTTTGGAGATTCTTTTGTTCGGTAAGCGTCGTTCAACCGCTTTCAGAAGATTCTCCAAGAGTGATTGTATTTCTCCTGTAAGCCGACAATACTTCTTAATATTTAAAAACCATCTTCATTTTTGTCAAACACAATATAGTATAAGTCATTATCATTTGGTTTACTTGCTCACTCGCTTAAGTTCACTCGCTTGAACATTCGTGAACTGTTTGATAAATTGAATTAAATGTAACCGTGTCTAAAGCAAATAATGAACCATTTAAATCCTTATGCTATTGTGTAATAACTTCCTCTATTTATATAGTCCAGCTTCTTGTTGTTTTAAGTATGAAAAATGAACCTTAATTTCTTGAAATATATCTGATTACTTTGATTGTAAGTTTTCTAGCCGCATTTTCACAGCAGTATCTTTAAATGGCATATATGGTCCTATTAGCTACCTCCATTGATTATAGACTATATTAATTATCTTATATCTTGATATGCTCATGGAATTCTAACTCATCAATATTTCGTAAATATTTAGGCTAAGCGCCACTAGATACTTTTGTCACGGCGACAGAGACAAAATTATCACCCTGGCTATTGCAAGAAGCTAGAGCGCGCACATTAGGCAACGAGACTCTTGGCCGCGATTGCCATAGAGATGCATTGTTCTCGAGTAACCTAGTGTTATAGTCACCGTGACAAAAGTATCTAGTGCGCGCTTAGTCTTAAAGTACTAGTAGTGCTCAACATAAACTTGGCATCTTATATGGTGTGCATGAGATACTAAAACCACTTAATTGATTACCAATTTTTGTTGGTATAAAATCATATTTTTAAGACTATTAAAATTTATGGCTTGGTATCAACCATAATCATGGGGTGTTTAATGAATGCATTAAAGTGTACTGGGTTTTTTTGAAAACGATTTGTTGTTACTACACAAAAAACAACATAACTAAACACCTGAATCCGAAGAAGTGATGCCACTAGTTTTATTTTCTTCTTTTTAGCGCATTCATTAAAATATAGTTTTGTTTTTAAAAAATTGATTATAATTTAAATCCTTTCAGTCCTAGATAGGCCTAGCTGGTCTTTGATTCCTATGGAAGAATTGAAAGGAGGCCAGACTTGAGAAGACTAAGGTAATTACCATCGATCTTAATGGAAATAATTGGATGCTTTTTACATTTCTCTGTGGAAGTGAAAAGAAAATTTTGAAAAGAAAAAGCTTTCTAAATTTCTCTTGGGTATTAGAAATTATTATTAGTATCCAAAATATGTTCAAGCTAAGCTTTTCTTTTGTTTGTATATTTCACAATCGTTTGATAATTTTCAAAGACAATTCTTTATGCATATTATGTAGGTTCATAATGAGCATGGAAGCATTGAAAATTAAAAAATAGGGAAAAGATGATATAGTACCTCTGCATAATACGTAAATATTGGATAGTGGTTGGTTGTGAGTTACAAAAAACCTATCTTATAGTCTGTTCCATTTAGAATAGGCACCTGAGATGAAATATATTAGAAGCAGATACTATTGTAATTATCATCGAAAAAATGTTCTTGTGCTGCTTAAACAGAAGTAATAAGGCAGTCTAAACAGAAGTAGTTAAAAAACTGTAAAATAATCTGTTCCTGATGAAGTTGCGTAATGAGCATTATTAGGCGTTATTTAGAGTTTTTGATCCCGTTTCAAGCGCCTATTCTAAATGAACAGACTATAGTAAATTATTCTTACTTTTAAGGTAATTTAATGAATATTAAAGCTTGCATAGCAGAACATACTCTTTACATTGTGAAGTTACTTTACATGATATTTTTTTCTATATAAACATTTATTTTTAAAAAGTAATTTGAAAAAGTACATATTATCCCTTTTGTTTGAAAAGAACATTCGAGAACTACAGAAAATCCATATTAAACTTTTAAACATGAAGGAATGTTGGCAACCACATAAGTACATTCTTTCTAATAAACGTGCATAAAACATAAATATTTAACTTAATTCAAATTCAAGTCAAGTTAAATATGAATATTTAACTAGAATCAAAAAATCTCCTATCTCCAAAAATTCCCAAAGGAGCATAATATAATGTCATTTAAAAACGATTTTGATAAAAATGCATTCAAACATTCCCTTTTATAAAGAGTCACATTTTCTGGACATAAAGGAGGCAATCAGAATAAAATTTACCTTTTACCATTCGGAAAGAAATGATAATCATGAGAATAATGAAAACATTGAGAAAATGATAAGACGCATAAGGAAATATTTGTAACTCTTCTGCAGAAAAAAAATACCATTTCCCGCATCATAAAATTTTGATTTAAAATAAATACGTAATTGTGCACACATGTTTAGAATACTTTTATAAAATGTTTCACAAACTGAGAGGATTCTTTGACTTCTTGAAACAGTTTTTCCCAAAATAAACTGGTCATTTTGTTTTAACGAGATGATTCAAAGACAGAACAAAAAATACTTTTAAACAACACGTTCATTTTAAGTCTGAAATTTGGAGAAAGGAAATCATTGTCTCACGGTTTTGGAATAAAGTTTCAATTAATTTTTTATAGAAACATTGTATTGTTACTTTATCGGACCAGATCATATTTACAATTGTTATTTTATAGGTATTACAGTAAATTACCTTTTGACACATTTTTTTTACAATTTATTCTTAACAGCTCTTTCTTGAGATCCACAAAAGAACCGTAAATTTGGTACATTTCCATTACAAATTTCTCCTATTAAAAATGATCTATCTGTTAAATGATAAAATTGAATCCCTTTTTAAGTCTACAAAATTATTAAGTAAATTAAAAAGAATGAATTTCTACTAAGGATAAATAATAGTTCTCTACAGATATTTTCCTTGTATTTAGAATTGGCAGATCAGTATTAAGATTAAATTTTCACCTCTTTGCCTTGGCGTTGGTAAAATTACAATGATAGCATTGGTAGTGGGGGGGGGGGTAAAAAAAGCTAGATGTAAGGAAAACAAATTTCTAAGAAAATTGCTGTTTTTAATCCCTATGAGGGGTTTTCCAGGAGTACAACTATAAATTTTACAGAGGCCCAAACCATATTTTAATACATACTAGGTCATTTCCATGTAGCCCCAGACGTATAGAGATAAACCAATGCACACTAGGGTGGCCCACTTTTCTATGGGAAAAAACAAAGTGTTATGAAATTGCCACGGCACCCCCTCAATTTTGTAGACCTACAGAGAAAACTATTCCGGTAAAGTTTGGGCTCTGTACCTTAATTAGAAAGCGATGACCAAGAGGAGTGAAAAAGTCCAAATTCGAAGATTTTTATACAAAACAACTAAAAAACCAAAGATCAAACCCTCTCATTTTGTTCTTGATTTTTATAAGAAACTAATAACGTTATAGATATAATGTTCCAGGTTTTGTTTTCTTATCACCTTTATTTTGGTTGTAGTAATTTTCTAATATCCAAAGAACTTTTGTAAAGTTGTTTTTCCTGCATTTTTAAACAGCTAATAACTGTAGAATTATACAACTTAAAAACCTGAAATTAGTTCCATTTTGTTTGTAAATTTTGTCTTTGATTTAATGTGCATCATGACCATCATTTTCAAAAAGTTTTTTTCAATTAAAAGAGTAAAAAAAATTAATGAAAAAATGTTTTTGAAAAATTTTTTGAAAAATATTAAAAGCTTCTTAACTCTTAAAATGAACATTACTACCAAATTTCAAGTTGAAAATAAAATTTAATCATGTATAAAAATAAAATATTTGAAATTTAGGCAATTCCCTCAACTATCCCTAAAACTACACAGCAAGAGCTATTCACTCATGGAAAATTCATAAGCTCGCTTGAAGGTGTCCATATGACTTAAAACATGCAAAAAATGTCAAATAAAACAACAAAAATAAAAGTGATAAAAAAACAATACCTGGAACATTACATCTATAACGTTAGTAGTTTCTTATAAAAAAATCATGAACAAAATGAGATGGTTTGATCTTTCATTGTTTAGTTGTTTTGTATAAAAATATTCGAATTTGGATTTTTTCACTCTTCTTGGTCATCGACTTCTAATTCGAATACGGAGTTGAAATTTTGGCTGTGAGCTTCTATTAGCTGTTCAAAAAAATAGAGGGTGCCCAGAATTCTACCTGAAAAAAAAGTTTTTTGGGCCACCTTAATGCACACTAATGCGTAATAAAGGTAGCCAGCACTATACGAGACAGCAACTTAAGTTGAACTTACTTACGTAACTAACAAACAAAGTAGTTCCCATTGCGGGTGTCATAATTTCGAGTGAAACAAAGAACGTCAATTTTAAAATATGATTATTTCGTTAAGCCCATGTATAAATAGTGTCTTTTTATAACGATTCGCGTACCGATATTCCTCCTATCAGCCCAACAGGCTTTGTGATTACTCACTTTCTCCATCCGCGTAGTGACGTACTGGGTTCAAGAAACGTTGTTGTGAATTATAGTACCAGTGACATAAACATACCACATAAAAAAATCCAAATCATGCTCAGCACTACATTGCAATCCCCGTTTGAAGCACATTTAAATTAACAAATAAAATTTACATAAACATAACCAGAGACGTATACGTCTTGATGGAAATATACACTGAAAAGAGAAACTAGGACGTTTGTACTGACTGTATTTTTCCCCGCGTATTTTTGGCCGGTCTACTACTATTCGGCGCGGCCGTTTGGGCGCGGGCCGATTCGGCGATGGCCGTTTCCGCGCCAGAAATAAAATGAAAGTAAATAGAACTCTTTCATAATCCTTCTAAAAATTCGAAGAAAAAAATTTTGTCTCGCGCCGAAACGGGCCGGCGCCAAAACGGCCCGCGCCGAAACGGCCAGCGCCCAAACGGCCGCGCCAAATCGGCCGCGCCGAATCGTCCCATTCCAATTTTCGGCTGTAATAAAATTAGCTTTGTTGTAACTACAACAGCAAACGGCAATAATCCAAAATCCCCGACCAAGTAATTACTTTCACAAGTCCCTAACAATGCTATAACGCGGTTTAGTCAAGATATTTAGACCCGTAGAATCTCACCTTAAACGCGTCACCATTAAACACGCCGTATACGGCGAACTCCGCCATCAGCGTTTTGATACTAATGATTTGTTTTCCCTGGGAAGTCTTAACTAAGCAAAGACAAATTTATCAGGATGAAATCTCTCTAAACGACGACAACAAATTACGGAACTTAACTGCTCGGCATTAATTCAGGATTAGCGAGGGCGCGGTCTGAAACCCTTGTTGGTTTAATTTTGCCAGGGATTGTTTACTTTTACTTGGGGAAGAGCGTTGAAATTAAGCACACTTGATTAAGCTGGTGTTTAATTATAATTTCCAAGGTTTCGACTTACTTAGATACTTAGGGTGGGATACGAACGCATCGTTATGTTCAGGGATTTGGAGATTTGATCGGGTTGTCGTTCGTTCTTTCGTTGATGTGCGTTTTCTTCCTCAAAAACGTTCAAGATTCTTTCAGTTTTTGTTATGCAGGGCCACATCTCGTTTACTTTAAATTGCATTTAAGTAACCTTGATTTATTTGGTATGAGCTGTGATGAGCAAAAATGACCACTTTTGATTTTTAAGGCATCGCATTTTGTAAAAAATTCAGCAAATATGGCAATATTTCACTAAAAATGCAAGTGCACTTAAGGAGTAATATTTTTTATTCAAATTTATCAAGTTCATTAGTTTTAATCAAAACTCAAAATGATCTGAACTCAAAAATGGAGAAATGAAAAAATTTGAACTTAAAAATGATCTCTGTTTTTCCCTAGAATGTCACGTTTCCTGACAATTTTGTTAAATTTGTAAAATAAGCCATTACTTTAATTTTAATAAAATAGGTTCATAAAATAATTTTTTATTACAAATTCTCAAGAAAATCATTAATGTAACTAAAATAAGATCCTCTACACCAGCGGTTCCCAAAGTGGTCCATATGGACCCCCAGGGGTCCACAGCGAATTCCAGGGGGTCCACAGGCATGAAAATGAAAATTGGGGGTCCACAGCTGTTTCTAGGGGGTCCATAGGAAAAATGTCATTAAAATGAATACATTTGATACTAAATTTCAAAAACAAGTTATCCTGGGTTGTGGTCAAAAGAAATTCCATTTTTGATTGCTTTTCCCTCTTCTTTTTGGTGAAGAAAGGTTTCAGCGCTGTGGCCAAACTTTTGACAAAGGAAAGAAACAGATTGGAAATTATACCGTACGGGGTGATTTGAGGTTAAACCTCACGTGGTTGAAACTTAATGTCAAAGCACCAGATTCATGTTGATTACAGATGTATGTTCTAATATTCCAGTTTTCCCTCCCTGTTGTTTAAATAAATTATATTCATATAATTCCTATTCCCTACTTAAATTTTCAGAAATAATTATTCAATGAGTTAAAGTTGAAATGTGGATTTTATTACTTGTTTCTAGCAATAATATTTTATAAGGAGGGTTTTTATGAACAAAGGGTGCTTAGGGCAATACGTTTTTACATTTTAAAAACCTTTGACTGATAATTTTTTTATATTTTATGATTAACCGGGCGCTAGCGGAAAGTTCTATGATAAATTGTCATAAATTAAATGTTATATTAATAAAACATTAAAACTAACACTATCATTTGAATTCTGTTACATTTAGCCTTAGTCAATGGTGGTCATTTTCTCATGTGTAACTTGTTAAACGTCAATCATAAAGGCGTGTTTTCAAGATTTGGAACCCAAGTAATCCTAAAGTACCTAATTTTTTAAATTTAAATATAATTTTTTTTATATTTTAATGTTGATATTAGCTTTTAACAATTGAATATTTTCAATATGATGGTTCTTCTTTGATGAAACTTAACTATCACTGTTTTTTTCTGATTTTAGATTTGTTTTTAGTTTCAAACTTTTTAAGTTTTATTTCTACAATTTCATTAAAAATGTTGTGTAACTGTATCAATGGCAAAAACAAAAAAAGATTTTTTTTTAAATATGTAAAGTAGAAATCAAATTCTTATCAATGTACAAAAAAAACACTTAAAAAAATTACAAAATTTATGCGGGGTTTAGAAATATATCATAAACATAAGATTTTAGCTACTTTTTGAACGGTCCCTAAGACAGGGGGTCCACGGGGTATGAAAAATGTCGTCAGGGGGTCCACGGGCCAAAAAAGTTTGGGAACCCCTGCTCTACACAATCAAAAGCCGATTTTTCCACCTTATGAGACTCCTTCTCGTACATTTACCCTTGTGAGTAGCAACAAGAACGTTTCTTTGAACCATACAACAAAAATCCTTCATTACTGCTCTATTAAATCTTCCGTAGTATTTTCTTTCCATCTCTTAAATCTCCTGGTGAAGTTTATTGTGCGCATCAGTCACTGATCCTAATAATTAAAATTATAGAGCTAGAAATTTACAAAAACTATGGAAAAAGGGAAAATTCGAAAATAGTTTTGCAATTTGTAAATTTTTTCAATACTTTTTTCGTTTTAAGCACACCAAAATACATGGAAAATCGCTAAAATTACAAAATAGCTTTTTCCTTGCAGACCTGTGTGATTGCAATAAAATTTAGTACTAAAATTTAATTGAGAGTAAAGCTGAGTTGTCCAATGAAGAGAAATCTAAAGTGTCGTCAGGACTATCACACGTCACAAAATCTTGCTTCACTTGAAAATGCTTTTCCTTATGAGTCTTGTTGTGCGACGTTACTAGTGATCCGGAGCACGCGATCTGGACCACGCGGAGATTAAGAAGGAAATAATTGTTGTGTAAATAGTACTAGTGTTTTAATTTACTTTTACTCATAATAGCAACTTTTAAGAATAGTGAGTCGTTTGTAAATAATAAAGATGATGGCGTTCTTTTAGACATTCTGAAGTTTTACTACTTTTTACTACTACTTACTTTTACGCGACTCAATAAGTCTAGTCTAGAAAGGCCATGCTATATTTCAAGTCCATAACATAACCTCCTTACCATAAAGCTCTACATCCCATACTTCACAGATCCCCTTTCAATTTGTACTCACAAGAATACATTTTCTAATCCAATGCATTCCTTCCCAACGAATCCCGAAATGTGTTCCGAAACATCCGTTTCGCGTTCGAGCAACAGCCCTCCAAAACGAAATTCTCCCGAACAAAAAAAAGATATTCCCCTTACACAACATATTTTAACGTCACTACTCCTTACGATTCACTGGCTCCGAAAAAAAAGTTATAATAAACGCAATTACTACACACACCCTTTGAAAGAAATAGCAAGATCAAAACCGGGCAATATGCATAATAAGTTTCCTTTCCAAACATAAAGAGACTACTAGCGCGATACGTGAGTGACTAGGGGATGTTCTGTTTAGAATATTTCATAATTCTCGCGCTGCCGCTTTTGTATGGGTGAAACAGGTGGCATAAAATATTCTCTTTTGCAGGGTAGAGGTGGGAATGCTATTTAGGAACGTATTTTTATGGAATGTTCGTTCTTTAATCCTTTTTTGCTGCTCAGAAGGGAGGAAGTCAAGACGAGATACCAAGTATGGGTGATTGCAGGAAGATCGTATTATCTTTTCATGCAGATACAAGAAGCGCGATAAATATGTATTGATTTATACTCGGATGAAGGAGGCCCTGTGTATGCCATTGCATAAATATTGGATGAGATGAAAGTTTTAAATTTGCGCCTTGGCTATTGTTTTTCCGGAGCTGTGAGGTAGATTGGGTTTTACTGTAACCCGCGCGGAAAAGTTTTTTTTTTGTTTCCGGAAAATGAATAACTTGGATTTTGTGGGAAGGGGAAGGTTGAGATTCTCCGGTTTTGAATTTCTAAAGTTAATTACGGTTTTCTTCTTACCTAGCTTTTTGCGTATCTATGGAATCAAAAGTTTAATAACCGGGATGTTTCTTTTAATTCAAATATGTGAGTAGTTTTAGAGTAAATTTATGTTCCAATAAATTGCGCAACAAAAAGCTCTTATGGAAACCGAAAGTGAAAATTAGTGTTTGAATATTACAAAGTATTTATTGTACAGGGTGTTTCAAGGAAGTCCACCCAAAATCTGCTTATACAGATTACACTTAAAAAGTGCCAAAAAACTGTTTTATCACTACGAAGCATAGTTTTCGAGAAAGTTACTACAGAAAAGCCATGACGTCACATCTGGTTTACGCTAAAAAAGTTTCATGAAAAAATATGAACATGCTTATTTGGATATGTTTGCACTCAAAGATTCTTAAAACTAATGCATGCATGTGCGCAGCGTGGAATGAAATTATTTTTTTATCGAAAATGACGTCATATTTTCGGAAAAATAAATGTCCTCGTACAGGTATTCTCCTTCGGGAAAGATTATGTTTATACTCGATTAAAGAAATGAAATCCACTCGATTAAAGGAAAGGCGGAAATGTTGAAACTCCCTGTTGAATCTTACAAAAGACGCAACGTTGTTGTTATTAAGGTAAATGGGGCATTTGAGTCTTAATCTTAATTCAATATTTTTAAATCACGTAAAGTATACAAATTTTCAGACTCAAATCCAGTTTTTTTTCACGTTCCCTGAAAAGTTGAGAGCATTGAGTTACGTCATGGTGGTTTTCACAACAACGTATTACCTCCAATGTCAAATAGAGGGAAATGGTCAGAACATTTTCTACTCACTTTTATTATTTATTTAGTTTAACATTGAGCTGGTTTCATCCTTCTTTACGAACCATGTCGTTACCTCCACAACAAAAACACGAATCTTCTATTAAATACGGGCTCAAGTCCTGAAGTGAGTTCAGTTGCAGAGCGAAGTAGTAGCGCCAATGTGAGCCTAAGTGCTGCTTAACCAACGATAGTAAAAGGGTCACGTGATTTTTACAGAGGTTGCACGGCCGATAGTACTCGACTTGTATGCAATAAAATCTCCATATTGATATACAAGGATCGGAACCGTTTATTATCAATATGGAGATTTTTTTAATACAAGTCGAGTACTATCGGCCGTCCAACGTCTGTAAAAATCACGTGACCCTTTTACTATCGTTGGTTAAGCAGTATCAAAGTGAAGTTGGTGACAAAAAATTCGCCAAGAGGTGCCAACCCGAACCCATTTCTAGGATTTTACATAGCCATCTAGAACAAAGAGGCCTGGCTTCTAACTGGCCTATTCCCGATAAGGCCAGGCCTTCTAGCTCTAGATGGCTATGGATTTTACCTTATTATGAATGCAGATTTGCGTTTTTGGCGTGGTGGTAATGACATACTATGGTATAATTTTTTATTCAAATCACATCTTGCTTTTGTAGGGATTATTTTTCTTAAACAGACGGTGTATGATGTTTACTGTTTTTAGGAAATGAAGACTTTCAAATGTAATAATCATACCTTCTAAAAAAAAGAACTTGAATCGAATGTTATTTTGTTTCAAATCGTAAACCAATTCAAAGCAGATTTTCAAATTTGCGAAGAAAGTGCAAGTGACAATCAAAACGAGAAAGATATTGGAGATGCAAACAAAATCCCGTCATATTTACAAAAGTGCAGTTAAGAGTTACATTCGAAAGCAGAAATTCCGTCGAAGCAATCTATATACATCTCAGAATAGACTCAAGAAATCTTGATATACACTCATGAAGCAAATTTGAATCAGTCTGTTGCTATGGAAACGTCTCCACTTTCTCCCTTTTATAGAGTTGAGCCCTTTAGATGACTTATTTAGACATTTTTCGAGAGTTCTCAACTTTATTTTTACATTGATACAAGCTATTTTCAGTTTTTTTACTAGAATATATGTTCAAATACGATTCCTACATAAGAGTTCTACACTTATTAACAAGAGTTTGACAAAACAATACGATCAAGCTTTAGCGAAGAAGGTTTTAGAAAAAAAGCTTAAGCGGGGGATGGGGTGACTTATTGGGATTACTTGCTGCTTACTACGCTAGCACCCGCTTATAAACTTTCAAGTGGTGACCTTATTCACAGCTACCTGACCAGTGGTGTACCTAAAAAAGAATTCCTCCAATGAGGGGGTCAGCTCATTTTCCTTCTTTTTACTGGATTCCAAGAATTCCTAGCAAACCATCGACTAGCATGTTGCCACATATTAGCATACAAATAAGCACATAATAATTAGCACATAATAGCAATTACAAATAATATTATTAAATTTGGTTTGTTGATTTATTTTTAAGGGGCTAAACTACCCTGCGCACATCAGCTTTGGTGTGTTCTGAGGTTCTCTTTGTTTTGCTATTTTGCATTTATCTTTGAAAGCATGCAGAGAAATAATTTGGTGGAGTTTTTCCACCCGGTGTTTAAGTCATCGAAATATTTGGAAATGAAGATATAGCTGTTTATTATTATTCCTGAGAGGCTGGAAGAAAAAAATAAGAGGAAAGTAATCTTAACTTACATTTTTTTTACTTAAGTTATGCAGGTCAAGATTAATTAGTTCCCAGCATGAGCTCAGACTGAAGTGATATTTTTTTTATCAATCCTTTATGCTGAATCCAAAGATATTCGTGCTTCTAACAGTATCCTGATAAAATCCTCATTCATTTTGTAAAGAAGATGAAACACTAACTTCACTTCATAAATACCCTGTTCACGTTTATTCTCTTAACATCCAAACGAATAACACTGCTTTTCTCTAATTCGAAAACCAGTTCATTATCCCAAAGGAAAAACAACTCGCCTCAACAAAAACAAACTATACCACGAAAGAACAACACGGTGTTAACGATCCCCAAATCCAACCACCCCCCCCACCCCGAATTAAAACTTGGAGGGAGAAAAAAACCCACCGCCAGGAGTCGCTGAATCCGAGGCCAAACGATCTGATTGATGACTACACCCGCTAACAACGCTCTGATTTGAATAAAGCGCGATAAAAATATCTGATGGAAGGACCAAGATTTATCAAACGGTGAACAGGAAGGTGGTCATTAGGGAGATGGGTGGGAGATTAGGACTGTAGTGTCTTCTTTTTTTGTGTCTCTCTTTTTCGCCAGGGGGCGCTTAATGACAGGTTTAAGGGAGGGGGAAGGAGATTTGGAAGTGCGACTGTTTATGTTGCGATGTAAACAAAGAGGGCTCATCAACTGTGTCTTTCAATGGGTCTAATCCGTAGTTAAGAAACGCTTTGAAGGGTCGTTTCGTCTTGGTGTTTTGTCATCGGTCGTTAGTTTAAGATGAAGTTTCTTCGTGTGGAGTGTAATCATTTTAAACTACACACTTAGATGAGGAGAGCTCTTTTCCGAGTTCATTTTTAGTTGTGAAGATGATACATCAAGTTTACTTAGATGTGTTATGCATCGTTAGTGAAATGTAGGTGAGGGATATCTTCAATAAGCATTCCGTTTTTTGTTTGAATAGTTTTTACGCTTTACTGATTGATTATATAAAACAATGGTATTACTTTTCTACGTCTAATTAATAAACGTCTAACATTTTTTTAAAGAAATAAATTAAATCTGAAACGTTGTAGAGCGAAAAAACTATAGATGAATAAACTATAGAACTTAGATGAATGAAGATATAATCTCTGTCACCAATCTATCTGTCATATTCCTTTCCAATTTCAATACATGTTCGCATTATTGAAAAAATTTTAAAAATTCTAATTACTATATGTTAATTATTAATGTTTAAAGTAAATCAAAGTATTTTAAGTAAATTAAAACTCCTTTACTTATGGTGTCTAAAACAGCAACACTTATATGCACATAAAAACAATACTTAATACGACCGTTAAATAATTAATATCCAGTGCTGCAGTTTTCGTGAAGTACTCGTAACTATCAACAGAAAATATACTTGGCCCGCAAGGAGGCAAATAACCATGTTCACTTTTCCCATAAACCTTTCTTCATAACCTATCCATTTCATCATTCATGTTCATAAACCTATTAAATTAAACCGGAAGTGACGTCATATAGCTTAACGGTCGCGATTTTCTTTAAAACTACTGGTTGTAGTGATATAGCTCTCTGGCAATTTTTTATGTACTCGACGCAAGGAATCTTGCTGTGGAGAGTTTGGGAGAACTTTTTGAAACACCCGGCATAGCACTGAGAAAAAGCCGAACAGAGATTTCAAAACGCTATATTTTCAAGCTTCGTCTCATGATAGAGGGCAGCACTGCGAATGTCTGTGATTGACAGAAGGGTTGGCAGTACAATTTGTGGTGGTCACAGCTGTGATTGGCTGCAACGTGTTCATTCAACTTTAGGAGGGGAATTGGACGATTCGAGGATTGAGATTATATTTCTCCGCCTCTAGGTCACGTGACCAGGGAGGGGTGAGGTTGATGCGATCCCAGTGCCACCAGGGGCCCTACTACGCACTGCGACGAATCATTCGTCACGACGAATGAAGCTGGTCACGTGATCATTTTGGCGGAATCTTTAAAAACACTACCACGCACTTCGACTTTTCATTCGTCGCGACGAATGATTCGTCTTTTTTGCCTTTTTTGGGAGAAATCATTTCACCACCTAATTCGGCGGTGAAATCAATTCCGCCATTTAAATTTATCACAACATTTGGCCCTTGCTGCATTCCAAGAGAGAACAAGAATCCATAGAAACAAAGGTAAGTCTCGTTCTTTTACTTTGTTGAAACTTAATTTAATTGAAATTAGTAAAGGAAATTGTTTTAAAATTATATTATGTAGTATCATTGTATATATTTCATGCCCTATATCGATTACATCATGCTTTTGTAAACATCAACAAAAATACGAATACAACTTCTTATAAGAATAATAAATCCTGATAAAACATAATTTTATTGAAATTAGTAAAGGAAATACTAGTTTTTAAATTATATTATGTAGGATCATTATCGATATTTAATGATAATAAGTTCTGGAAAGAAGATAACGCATCCTTTTCAAGTCAGTCGCATATTTAACATTGTTTTATTAATTTGCTAAAATCCCTGTTTTTTTAATATAAAAATGCTTCTTTTTCAGAATATTTAAATCGGCGTTCGATTTGTTCATTGATTAAGAATATAGCTCTTTCGTTAAATATTTTTGCTTTAATTTGAATTACCAGAATTTTAGTCTCTTTTTGTGTTGTTTTTATAATAATGTGTTTTTTTCTTTTAGTTACTGTCGATAGTTGAATTATATAAACATTAGCATCCAGTTATGATAAATACTAATATTTATTTATAGAGGCTTCCAGAATGAAGATTTTTGTTGTTTAAAGGATAAATTTTATAAGTAGGAACTGATTTTTTAATAATTTTAAAATCAATGTTTGTTTTTAAAAACAATTGGCGGTATAATGTTTAGAATCTTTGTTCTTAAAATGAAAAAAGTGAAAGATTAAAATATATTGTTATTTATTCAAATTTTCCCATTATCAAATGAAAAAAAAGTAAACAAAATGAATAAATCTTCCTTTGAAATGAAATGGAAGTGATCTAGAACTGAAAATGCATACACAATGTGCTTATTTTTTGATTAAATATCGTTTGGTAATACTATTTGATGAGGACTATATTATTTAATACTACAAATGTTTTCTGTTTCCTTAATTTATTTCTTGCGTTTTTATTATAGTATGCAAACCTTATAAATTTTTTAAAAAGAACCTTCCAATAGCCAATTATTTACAAGTACGTTTCAATGCTATTCTTATCTTTTAATGGTTCATTATTACTAACTTTATTTGTGAAAATATTAATTAATGTTGAGTTAAGTATTAATTATTAAATTAGAACTACGCCTATCTTGTAATTACTGTTGACTTTTAAATCGAGTCTTTATCCCATTCCTTTATTGTATTTTCTTCAGTTTATTGATTATATTTTAAATGAAGCCATGATGAACTTTCTTTTGAAGTTTTTAAATATTTGAGTAAGTTCAAATTACCTTTCTCGAGTAATAAAATATTAATCAATTTGAAAATATAAAGTTGAAATATATCTATGTTTTAACTAAACCTGTTCAAAAGTATGGTTTTGAAATGCCTGCTATCTCTATAAAATACCTACTTAATTTTTTTTTAAATAAATTCTTCAATTTTCAGGGGCTTTTGTATCTGTTGGTTGCATTCAAAGCCATCAACAATGGTTTTATTATGATTCCTCTGCACTGTCAAAATTGCAATGCTTTTTGTATTACTATTTTAAAACTAATTTTTATATATTCATTATATTTTAATTTGTGTGTTGTTAAAGCAAAAATGTCTTTGAGTCAGGTAATAAATTCAACAATAATCTGTGTAAACATTTCTAAAAATTTTGTTCAATTCTATTGTGGAATATTATAATGTTGACAAAATTCCTCAAGAAATTCAAGGTATCTATTTCAACTTGTCTAAGTCATTGAAAATTGATGATAATTTTTTAAAAGGAAAAATGTTTCATTTTTGTAAATTATACCTAGATATCATTAAAACTTGTTTATTGTGGCTGGTTTTTCTTATTCAAATTTTGTAATATTGTAACTGGGAACCTCAGTTGTGTTATTTTATTTATTTTTTAATTTGTCTTAATTTGTGTTATATCTGTTCAATAAACTGTTTTTGTTTTGCTATTTGGATTTAATGTGTGTAAATAAATATTAGGTATGGAAAATTTTCCTGTGTTTCTTTCAATCTTTTCACCTAAGAAAAATTATTTTTTCCTTTTTTGAATTTTTAATCTCTTTGAAAAAATATTTAATGTTAAAGATGTTTTATGGATGGTACTTTTTTAATTTATGTAGAAAAACTTAAAATCATTTTGAAAATAGAATTGTTTTATTTATGGTGTTTGTCCTTAGAGTAAAAGAAATTGCTCACAGTAATAGGAAACAACCTTTCAAAAAAGAATTGTATTATAGATTTTTTTAAATATTTATTCTTGATTGAATAATATTTTTATAGGTACTGGTTATTTATAAATAATGTTTAAATATGTGCTAACTTGATCCAATGATTTAACAAAATATATCCATCAAATTGATCATTTGAATTAAGTTAGCATATTTTAAACATTATTTATTTTGTTCTGTGACATTCACATATCACAAAAATTTAGGAAGACGAGAGCTTTGCTAAAGGTTGCAAACTACGTTCGGAGATCTGTTTTTAAATTCTGCAAATTATAAACATGTTATTAGTTAAAGGTGATAATTTAAAATTAGATAAGTAATTTATAATAAAAAAACTAAATATATGGCATCGATCTCCTATATTTGCCCCCGTTTGACTCTACTAAAGGCAGAAAGTTTAGAATTTTATAATACTTATATTAATATTCTAACTTTATATTAATATTTTTTCTGCCCCTCTTACTCTCCCTGATCACAGGCTCCAGAAACTACCATGGAGTTTCGTATTGTTAAGTGTATAAAGGGAAAATTAGGCTTAAATGTGTGTTCCTACAAGAGGAAAATTAAGTTACAACTTAAAAGTTAAGAATTTTTCTTAATTTTTTTTTCTACACTTTTTCGGCCTTATTTGAAATATAAGAACCGTTCGAAAATGGGTTTTTGCACTTTCCCCATCTTTGCTGTCAATAAACAGAACATTCATCCGCAGTTGGTGCATAAAACAAATTATTTTTGTGTTTATAAATTGCTGATTTTCGTGCTTTTTCTTGCCTCTCTCCCTAGTGACTAGTGAGCCCTGCCAGATTTCTACTATCGCAATTCCTTTTCGCCTGAGAATAAGGAAAAGAATGGATCCTTTCATTATGTTTATTTACGACTTTAAACACGAACCTCAAAGAAAATAATCAATCAAATTTTCACATTCGACTTCATTCTTCCACCCCTTCGCCAAGTGAATGGATCTCTTGTATTATGGAGCATTTGAGCAAATTAAAAAAATAAAAAGAACAAATAATTTATTCCAAATAACACAAAATTGAAATCCGTTGATTTTCCTCTTCTGCGCCTCTCACCATCCCCAATAGCAGACCCGAAATGTCCAACATCGCGATTCAAAAACTACAGAGTCTAAGGAACAAAATGGCTATTTTCATTAAGCATCTTCACGAAAAAGCAGACGAAGTCCATTTTTTGTAGTTATTAGAAAACTGACTATTTCGAGATCTACATCCTCCCCAAGAATCGGAAATGTTATTTTTTACCCATTGATAACCTCTGAAATTACGCCAAATTCCCTCTCTCCGAAATTTCAATATCCTGCTTGCTTTGTAAATAACTCTCAGACGCCCACCGAAGTCTTAACGCGCTTTTTAAAAAAAATGTTAATTTTCAAAACTAAAAACAAGAAAGACGGCGGTAAACAGAAAACCAGTCACGTTGAGGCCGAAATCGCTGCGATTGGTTAAGAGATTTCACAAAAACTGCGTCATTTAACCTCCAACCCAAAATACCTCTATTTCATTCCGCCACATAATTTCACACAATGCGTGGTTGTCCTAAATTTTTTGGCGGAATTGAATTGGACGAATCTCCAGATTCGTCACGACGAATTATTTTTGGTGAAATGATTCGTCGCAGTGCGTAGTAGGGCCCCAGGCCTCCTATCACAAGGCGTATCCCTTTGTTTTTACTTTTTTCATTACCGACTATGGCCCTGAACTGATACTCTGTTCTGATCTGATCTGATACTCGGTGGTGCATAGCAAAGTGTAAAGAGCTAACAGATATTCCAAACAGCAGTTTTCCTCTTTAGGTACTTAATTTAATTCATACTCGCAGATTATAATTAATTTCACCAGCAGCCAATCAGAGAAGGCGAAATGCGAAAGTGATTCCCGATTGGATATGGAACTTCTATCAAGCGGTATTTTAATTCCATCAGTGCTGCTCTTTTCCCTCCACTTCCGATTAGGATTTGAGTGGCAGTTTCAGTGGACAGAGAGCAGGAGTGACGTGCAACTGTGGGAGGCGGTCCGAAGTACCAGAAGTTGCCTGTGGGAAAACCCCTGTTAAAAAAGTTGCCATTAGCGTCAATGGAGATGAATCCTCTGATAAGCTCTATACGACTCTGTATAGTCTCAGCTAAAAGCGAATTTGAATGAAGACACGAAAAGTAATAAAGATGCATAAAATCGCCTTATCTAAATCACCCACTATCAGTCCAGTAGTACTCCACTCACGGAATCCATTGAGAAGGGGGAGCACTATCACTTTCTTTCGGAACAAGTGGAGCACAATTAACCTGATCCAGGACAATTGGATAAGGAGCTAAAATGGCGGAAATATTTCTTCGAGGAAAGAAGCGTAATCCCCCTTTTCTCTTGCCTCCTTCGTCAACAAGGCCTTATCGCAGGACCCTAGGAAGAGAAAACGCTTTCGGGGTGGCTAGGAAGTGAAACAGTGGTTTTCTTTCTGAATATTGGACCGAATTTATTGAAGAAATGTGCTTGGTTTTAAATTAGTATGGTTTTTTTCAGATTTAAAAGCCTGTGGTGGCAAATGATGTGTATTGGTCATAACTGGAGGGCTCAGAATTAAAATGGACCAAGTCCACTTTTTGTCATTTTTGAGTTAGCAACGCTATAACATGCACCAACTATGTAAAATTTCAGTGCAATAGTGAACCAAGTCCTAGTTCTGATAATATCCGCTTGGCAGCAGCAAGTTCTATTCCGTTTACATGTAATTTGCTATGAAGCTTTAACTTTAAACGTCTGTAGCTCAAAAGTAGCTAAAGTGGACTTGGTTCATTTCTATTCTGAACCCTCCAACTCTCGAATCTAACTTTTATTTTTGAAAACTGTTAAAAAAATCTTGCGCACCTAATAAGATTTTGTATAAGGATGAAGCTCGTAAGGCAGTTAATAAAATTTTATTTGAAGCTGAATGTAACACAAATTAAATCATAAAAAGGGCTTTTATTTGTAAATTATAATTTAAAATCATGATGTATGAGAATTTGCCACTTTTACAGATGTTTTGAAACTCTTCCACCACCTTAGGGAACGTACCCATACTACGTGACCCATTCAGGAGAGGGAGGGGGGTCTTCAAAATACCACGCTCGGTCACAGGGGGGAGGGGGGCTTAGGGTTTCGTCACGTATTCAATTTCTTCTAGTCAATAAGACAAAATTAAGCCAAATTAATTGAACTGACTAATTGAAATTTGACTAATTAAGCCAAATTAATTATTAAAATTAGACAAATTAAGCAAAATTAATATTTTTAACCTTTTTGTTTGCAAAAAAGGATGGTAAACCGTATTTATAAATTACTACGTGAAAACTAGAGGGGGAGGGGGGTCTTGGCATATGCTACGGATGGTCACCAAGGGGGGGAGGGGGGTCAAAAATGGTAAAAAATGGGTCACGTAGTATGGGTACGTTCCCTTAGCAGACCGCTCGGGCGCCATACTGGATCAAGGTACATCAATGGTCTGATGTTTCTTGTATCCAGAATTTTCAAAGGCATTTTAAGGCCTGAGAGCACTTAATTTAGGTGATGTATGATTGAGAAGGTGGTGTGTGAATGTGTGCAATATGAGAAAATGAAATGATGTTGGGTGCGCAAAGTTTTTTTTCAATACAAAGAAATTAATGGAATAAAATTAACCTATGGACAAAAGTTCATCGAATGCACCATCTGGCTTTTGATTATTTCAAAAAACTCCCAGAATCGAAATCCTATTATTCATTTACTTAATGGAATTTTAAATATTGTTTTTATGAAGGGTTATTCGTATTAAGGATCGCTTTATACTTTGTAAAATATTAAGCAACCGTGCTATATGAATAATATGACCTGCAAATACGTGAAACAGTTTTGCGTGAATACTAAGTAAACACAATAATAAACACTTGTGAACCGTTTCTGGATCGAATAGATATCCAACTATACTATATATTCAAATTCAGAACACTTTCACAACATAAAGTTATTATTCCTGAAACAAATAACTAAAATATTGCTAAGTTTATAATAATAAGTAGATTTTAAGTGTGTTTATGATGATTATGGAGCGTTATGTTCATGTGAAGCGTTTTCAATGCATCTTAGAAAATTAACGCTAAAACCCCCTTAAAACAATATGTGAAATTCAGGTTATTTTTCTGTGAAAGTCGAAACAAGTCTTGTGGTATAACATCAGATCTCAAAAATCTTTCACATTTAGGGCACTGAGCTATAAAACAAACTGAGCGTGCCGAAACCGCATCACACCTCATCAAAGTGTGTGTCTGCGCGGGAAGGATTTGCGTCTTCTTTTAGATTCCCCATCTTGTTGGCCAATTGTATTCTAAATTTTGCTCATAGTATTTTAAAAAACACGCATGGGTGGATTTAAAGGGGGTTATGGGGGAAAATGCCCTTTCAACTTTTTGAGAAAATTTTATTTTTATAAGGGAAAATCATGTTTCAAAAGTCTTTAAAGACAGAGTTCAACTCACACAATGTTAGTCTATGGAAAAATTGGTTAGTTTTGCCCGGTTCACAAAATTACTGTAACCCTCCGCGTCGGCACGTTCGGTTGCATGTTGGAGACATCCATAAATTACGTGAGGTCAAAAAGGGGGGGAGGGGTTTGGAAAAATCTCACCAAGGGGGGAGGGGGGTCGATTAAAATCTCACGTCAACTTTTTAAGTTAGAAATGATACGGTTTTCTTTTTTTAAGTGAGTATGAGAAAGGAATATACACAGATAAGATACTGAAAATTATTTTTAAAAAGTTGTAGGTAAATCTCACTTGGGGGGAGGGGGGTCCAGCAAAATCTCACTAAATCCCACCAAGGGGGGAGGGGGGTCCAGATTTTGGAAAAAATGCCTCACGTAATTTATGTATGTCCCCTTATGCTATAGGAGGTTGTCACTCGAGTTAGTTTTATAGCTCAGTGATTTGGGGTTCTTTAAGAGAGGGAAAATAAAAGGGAGGGAATACTGAGGAAAGAGGGAAAATGAAGAGAGTATAAGAGGTGGTCTTTCTTTGCTGCCTTTTCTTTCACCTTTAATATTTCACTATCATTCTCTTCTTTGCCGTCTTCTTCTCTTTTACACATCATTATTTCTTGTAGTAGATAATATACATTTGTATTTCTACCCAATCCCTTCTCTCAACTATTTCCCCCCATCTATTGCGTTACTCTTTTTGTTGTTCTCGCCGTATTACCTAACCTTAACCATACGCAAAAGTGGAAACGCTCCCTTACACGTCATCGCTAATCAGAAGCGATACTCTATGTCCACAGAAGTAACTCCACATGAACAACACGCATGACAGAACGAGACCTCAATAAAGCCTCAGTAAGAGACGAATACCCTTAAGCCTAGTTTTGTCTCTCTGACCTCGGCACTAAAAATGTCCGGTCGGAGGACTTACGACCGCGCGTGACACGACTGCGAAAGCGAGACTCCCGAAATGGGTTTGGAGGAAAAACGGCGTAAGTGGAGATTCTTGAGAGGGAGATTATCCTTTAAAACACCCGACTCCACTTAGTGAAATCGCGGTTAGTGTTATCTAAATAGACAGATCCCAATCATTCCTATTAAGCTTAACGCAATATATATCGTTTTATGTTATCAACATTTCTTTAATGTTATCAAAATTTGTAAGTATCTATGCTTAAAAATACCAAATTTTCTGGCGCTTTACAGTAAAAAGATAAAGCGGAATAATTTTCCTTTTTCCAGCCATTTATATGTAACTTTTTTGCCAATAATAAACGCATTCTTTCTTTCTATCGGTTTTCACCACTAGAAATGATACTAATGATATGAATTAAAAGAAACTTCAAAATATTCAATGGGAAATATAAAAAAAATATTTAAAGATTTTATAAATTTAAGCACATAAAAATAACAATAAATAAATTTTACGCTCCAACTTTTCTGTTTCAGACAAAACTGTTCATTTTCAAAATTAGCAAGTCAATTTTTAGTAACAATAAATTTGTAACTTACTGCACTTTTCAACTAGAGGTTAATGTATTCTTTCTTTGAAACCAAACTTGAAATAGAGAACTGTTCTAATAAATTGAGTTCCCAATACAGAATGATTATTATTATAAGTTGCTATTTTAAAAGGCTGTAAAAGGCATTGATCAGAATGACGTCATATTTCTCTTGAGAATAGAAACAGAACTAACATTGACTAATAGGGAATTGTACTTGTCATAGCCCTTTACACCATTCTAAAAATTACATGGGAAAATGGATCATAATAATCTTGCATGTTTTGTTTTTGGTGTGAAGGAGTTGTAACGAGTATAGTACCCCATATCGGTCAAGGTTGGTACTAGTTGTACTACTTACACCCAGAAAATTATGTGACTCGGGTGAAATATGTGATTCTTCTTCTGAGCAGTGGTATCTTTTTCACCATCCTTTTTAATAGCAACTTCAATGATAATCATTCTGTATTATAAGCATAAAACATACACAAAACAATATTTTTTCCCGAAATCATTCCCCAAGAACCATTTCCCTGAATGCCAACACCATCTCTTGAAAAAATACCAACAATTCTGGAAAATGGGCTATTCCCGCATTTATTTTTTATGCAATGCTTTCATTGTTTAAACAATTAAAAGTCATTGTTGGGTTTCACTTTAAGACTAGGCGTGCCCTAAAACTTTCGTCGCAGCGACTGGAAACATAACTGTAGGTTGGGACATAGCAAGAAGCTAGAGCACCCGCATTAGGCGACGAGACTCTTGGCCGATTGCCATTGTTCTATACTATACTAGACAGCAACGTTAGTTGACCCTACTACGTCATTAACAATTAAAGTAGTTCCCATCACGGTGTCTGAATTTCGAGTGAAACGAAGAACGTCAATTTTAATATACGATTATTTCGTTAAACCCATGTATAGTGTCTTTTTATCACGATTTGCGTACCGAAACTCCTCCTATCAACCCAACAGGCTTTGTATTTACCGACTTTCTCCTTCCGAGTAGTGACGTACTGGGTTCAGGAAGTAAGGTGACAAGTCGCCGTGACGAAAGTTTCAGTGCCCGCCTAGCCTAAAAAGAAGGCCGAATCGGTCGTTACTTCAAACCGAAAGGGCTTAACAATTTTTATTTTCAAATATTTAATTATCTAAATTTTTTTTGATACTTTTCATGTTGATTTTTCGATTTAGATATTTTTCCTTTACTGGAAAAATGCATTTTTTCTGTGTTAAAAAAATGCTGATATTGCCCATTAGTAAAACAAAAAAAGGGTGTGAGATCAATCCGAAAGATCAACAAAATTGATCGACTTCCGAAGCTCGGTAAACCCAAAGAACACAATAGCCGCTGCCGATAAAAAAAAGCGCTTAGGAACAGAAAACGAGACTGACTGACAAATATTTATGTACCCCATACTTTTTACAGTATTCAAGTGGAGGAAGAGTCAACAAAGTGTTTACTCCTCGTTATTTCTCAAAAAATCCACTTGTTACACAAACACAAGCAGCTTTCTTTCCGGACTGTTTCTTGTGATGATTTAAGGAATGTTTGTCTTCAGGTTTGAATGGTGTGATGGTCAAACATTGAATGATGTCCCACATATTTTTTCCTTTTCACGGGATTGACTGATTTGACTGAAGATCATCAACAATGGTCTTTTACTTGGTCATCATTTGGGCGGTTTATAAAATTCTAAATTAATTTAATGATTGAAATATTTCTATTATCTTGGATGGGATAATTAATATGTAATAAGTTTTAAAAAGTGTTTTTAATGTGATGTTGAATTTGGATAATGGATACCTACAGACTAGGGTTATGATTCTGAGACTTTTTTTTAAATATTTAAAAGCCTGATGTTGCATTCGATGAACTTTTGCCCAAATGTTAATTTTATGGTATTATTTTCTTTGTATTGAGAAAAAACCTTGCGCGCCTAACATCATTTCACTTTCTAATATAGCAAATCACTAGGGTGTCTCGGAAAAAAACTTTTTTTCCAAAACCCCCTTTCCCCGGGGCTTTTCCCATTCCTTTTGGTCCCAAAAGATAGTGTGTGAAGTTTCATCCCCATAAGTTAACTCTAGGGTTTGCCTATAGAGCCCCAAATTTGAAAAAAAGTGGAAAAAACTACCTATTTACAGAATTTTTAAAAAAATATTTTAAATTTATATTGCTATAAAACTGGTTCAGATGTATTCTTTAAAACATATTTAAATGGATTATATATATTTATGTGTATTAACTGTAACCTATAGCCCCATAATTTAAGATTAAAAAGTGCTACTTAGGGACATTGCGCTCAAAGCTTATATCGCACTACCGGTGGACGAAATGAATCAAATCCGAATTTCTTCGAAGGGACTCCCTCATATGATGCTATTTTTTTGTTAAATTGATGTTTTATATAATAAAGGCCAGTGAAATAACAGTAATTAGGCCTTCCAATGAACTTTTAATGTAAAAAATACTTTTGTGCGAAAATGCTTGTTTCTAGCTGATCAAATCCAAAATTTACTCTGAAAAAGAGGATTATTGTACTTTTAAGATAAAAAACCTTGAAATACCTTTTTAAACCTTTATAGATTTCTTTTTTAAAGGTAGAACTTAACTTTAAACCGACAGATTGGAAATGACATGAATTTCTCCTTTACCAGAAATAAAAATAAATTTCATCTTATGAAATTATGAAAATTACCTCTCTTCAACGTATTAGGAGGAAAGTTTAATTGAAATCTTCTTTCCCATTTTGTCTTCTGGTAGAGAAGTAACCAAAGTCAGTTCCCGTCTGTTCGATTTAAAATCAAGTTCTACGTAAAAATAAAACTTATAATGGTATTTAAAAGTTTTTGAATTAAAAAAGTACAATAACCCTCTTATTTAGAATAAATTTTGGATTTGATCAGCAAGAAACAAGCATTTTCGTAGAAAGGCATTTTTTACATGAAAAGTTCAGTAGAAGGCCTAATTACTGTTATTTTTCACTGGCCTTTATAATTTAAAACGTCAATTTAACACCAAAGGCATTTGAGAGAGTTCTTTTGAAGAAAATTGGAATTTAATTCCTTTCTACCACTGAAGTGAAGTCTGAAAATAGGTAGTTTTTTCCACCTTTTTCTAACTTTGGGGCTCTATAGGCAAACCCTAGAGTGGTCAACGTAGGGGGCAGAAATTTCACACACTATCTTTTGGGGCCAAGAGGAATAGGAAAAGCCCTTTTACAAATTTAAAAAATTTTTATGAATTGTTATATTCAGCTTCATAAAAGATTTTATTAACTGCCTTTTAGTGCTTTAGCCTTATGCAAAATCTTATTAGGCGCGCAAGCTTTTTTCACAGTTTTCAAAAATAAAAGTTATTTTCGGGAGTTATGGACCAATACTCAACATTTGCCACCACAGGCTTTTAAATCTGAAAAAAATCATAACCCTACTACAGACTGTTATCTGGGGGTGAATTACACTGGGGAGAGGCTGTGCGAGCGGATGTGTGTGTGGCGTGGGTAGCAGTACCTCACCTCCGTGGTTATGGTCCACAGGTGCATGCTGGGTAACGCTGAGTAGGTACTTCTTATGACAGTTCAGTGGTCAAGGATTAACATATCCAGAAGTACCACCCATCAGCAGAAAAAAAACACTGAAGAACAATTTTTAACATAATATCTGTTGAGTTCATTTTTTTGCTGTTTTAGTGTTCAATGGGCACACTGATTACAAAACTGTTGTTAGTTTTATATTACCAATTCAACTTTTTAAGATACAGGGTACCCCAAAAATGTGCATCCAAAGCAAAATAAATGACTTTGAATTCGATTTTCAGGTTCAAAAACTATTACTTTAGTCTTTAAATTTCACATTATTATAGTGTGTACTACATTATTATTTTTCTTACAACGGATATACAGTAAAAACCCAAGAAAACCGTCTAGAACCCACTATACATAAACCCCTAGAAAATCCCCCACACACTGCTTTTGTTGACTACTTGATAGTTTTTTAATGATTGAATTGTTGTCAGTGACTTGTATCTAATGGGCAATACCAGCATTTTTTTAAACAAAAAACACATTTTTCCAATAAAAGAAATAGATCTAAATTCAAAAATCGAGATGAAAAGTTTCAAAAAAATTTAGTCAATTGAATATTTAAAAAAATTGAAAATACCTTTGCTTTGGTTTAGGATTAAATGACGTCAGATCTTTTTCGGCCTTACTTTAAACTGAAAACCTCGCTTTGAATTGTTTAAACAAATGAACCTTGTTTGAAATCAAAGTTTAGGATTAAATGACGGCACATTTTCACACTTGACGTCTTCAAGCCCTGTTTTAACCCTCTCGCCACCCTGGGCCTCATATGAGGCTCTTACTTATGAGCTCAATTTTTGTATGATGTAAACTCACAAATTTATTTTCTTTTCATCAGTGACTTCACTGATTCATGTCATGTAGATCACATATGAGACTTCTACATGGTTTCTGTATTCGTTCCTAAATGGCAGCAAGATGATTTATACCTCAATGTTTACATTTTAAGCTGATGCTTGTGAAGAGAAAATACTAGCTAGATAATAGCTTCTGTAGAACATTTTATAGGTTAGTAGATATTTTCTTATTTCGTAACCTTCAAATATTATGACCATGTCCTTTAATAAGTTCTAAACCAAGTATTTTCTGTTAAAATGAAAGAAATATGGCCCATATGGCATCATATGAGGCTCATAAAAATAACTAGGAAGGAGCGCACACAAGAAAAAAAAATTTCCAGACAAATTATAGGGGCATTTTGGATGTATTAAGAAGAATTGATGTTCTGGTGCCGAGAGGGTTAAAATAAAAATTTTAAATTAAATAAAAAAAATCATCGTGTTTAAAAAAATTTTGCGTGTATATTTCTATCTTGGGTACCTGTATCAAATAAAAATATAATAATGGAATTGCTACCATTTACTGGATTCAGCTACCCATTTAATCCGATAAAATTTTTTACTGAGAAACTCTTCCAATAATCCATAGATAATCTCTGTTGCATACGAGGAATGTCTTTATGCAGTAACACGATTCCATACAACAGTATTTCCTTTCGCAATTTATAGGGGTTTTCTGGTAGTGAATTTGACAGAACTCTGTCAAAAATCAACATGTGTTTTTAGAGTGTTGGGCACCTTATGTTTCAAACAACATGAAAATAATTGAGATGGCAATTTTAATAGCCTTTTCTTTTGTCTTTTTAACATTGATAACATCGACTTTATAGGGAATTCAATAAAACGTTAAGAGTTATTTTAATAACAGCACTGTTCGTCTATAACATAGATTACGTTATTCATTTAGATTCATTCTCCAGCCCTGTTTTTTAGCCTATTCGAAATCGTCACTATATGCTTCACCCGGGGATAAGACACAGGTCACTTTCGCCCTGAACGTATCACTCCCATTCCGAAAGGAAATGAAATTTATCTGGCTCGCCCCCGGGCGTCCCGTGTCATCGCTTCTCGTGTGACGAGTTAAACGTGTCAAAAGTATTTCCCGAGCTGAGTCAACGCTGTTTGAGCGCCTCTTTTTGTGGCCGAGGAGCTGTCAGCAGCGAATATGGTTTTATGAGCGAAAGATCCTCTTTTGGCGGAGAGATCTTATTTATCGTATTGATTCGTGGGTTTTAGTGGGTATTGGATGTGTTTTTTAGGTTTCCGTATTCAGACCGGATATGGCTTTCGGATTTAATCTTGGCCGGTGGGGATTTTTGGGCTTTTGAGTAGGGTATGATGAGGATTGTGTCTTATATTTACGAAAGTTATCAACAGCTTTTAACTCCAAAGCAGTAAAAATATACAAGGCGAAAATCAGAACTATCTGTTGTTGTTTCTCCTCCCCCAGGAGTAGGGCCTTCAACAAATCTAAGACATCAAGCCGCAAGATTAATTCTCCGACTTTAACCTGCTTACCGACAACTGTCTAACTGATACTATAGCCTGTTCCTGTTCATTTAAAACTGGCGGCTGAGACATAATGTATTAGAAGCAGTTACTATTATAATTATCACCAAAAAATGTTCTCGAGCATTTACTAGACAGACTAAACAGAAGTAGTTAAAATGCTGTAAAATAATCGGTCACGGTTATAATCGCTTATTAGGCGTTATTTAGCACTTTTGATCGTGTTTCATCCGCCTATTCTAAATTAACAGGCTATAAAACAGTGTTCAAAGAAATCACAATCCCTTTATCTAATTTTGTATTTTGGGGCTTGTACCACTTTCGTCCTGAGCATATAATTTAACTACAAATACCAGTATTACACTAAACTAAACATATATACATAACTACCAGTATTAACTAAACTAAACATATATATACTAAACATATATTAAAACCATCATCTCAACAATTATTACCTTTACCTTAACAAAACGTTTAATTTTTAAATTTTTTTACCTTTAAAACATTTCCCCCAAAAATGTATTTCTCTCATTAAAAGAACCGTAAATTTCCATTTCTTGAACCGTCCATGAACCGTCCATTTGTTTTTGACCGGAAGTCCCGAACGGCACTTCCACCAGAGTGCTTCTGGTTGATTTTGGATTCCGCCTGTTTTTAAACTACTTCTCCACCCACCAATTTGGTGCCCTTTTCAAAATTTGAACAATTATTCCCTTTAACGGCCCCTACTAAGTATTAAAACCATCATTTCGATAATGATTACCTTTAACCTTTACCCTAATAAAACCTCTTTAATTTTAAACAAACTCCCACACAACATGGTCACCCCCACCTGCCGACAAAACTTCCACCCGGCAACCCTTTTGTTATATAATAACCGTCCGGGTACTTGTGGAAACCCCTATTCACAAAAGAGCTGCCGTATTTGCGCAGACATATTCAGCAATTGTGTTTGCCGTGGATCGCTTTGATTGGAAGCCAGGCTGATGATGATGATAATAATAATAAAAGATGATAATAATATCGATGAGAGTGTGTTTTGTGCCGTCCGTTCTTTGTTTGACCCTCTAATGGAGGGAGACGCAAGGTAAATAGCCCGGGGACGGGCACAAATGAAATTTTGTGGCCTCATCAGGGATGAGACTAAAAAAAGAAAAAAGCCTGAAGAACTGCCTGAACAGCATTTTGTGAGAAAAAAAAACTCCTATTAGTTTCATTTTGATAAATTTATAGTTTTACTAGCTGATTTGCCCGGCCTTGCACGGGTGGAGTGTATTAATTCCTTTTTTAAAGTTCTCCCAAGTTATATGTCCGATTTTTCGAATCACCAATAACCCCGGTGTCCCCAGTACTTTTTCATATTCCCGATAGTTCCCGATAGTTTCATTTCCTATTTTCATGTTCCCGATAGTTCTCATAACCCGGTTTTCCCGGAACTTTTAATATCCGGGTGTTCCCGGTACCTTTTCATATCCGGATGTTCCCGCTACCTTTTCATATCCCGGTTTTCCCGGTACCTTTACATACCCCCGGTTCCCGATAATTTTCATATCCAGGTGTTTCCAATAATTTCCATCCCGGTATTCCCGGTTCCTTTTCCCCATCCCAGTTCCAACTGTGACATCTCATTCCATCAAATATTTATCCTTACCATGTGATAAAAACAATCACATTGAAATCATCTCTTTTTTTTAATCTAGTGTTTAAAATGTTCCTTTTAAAGTGTACCTTTTCATATCCCGGTTTTCCCGGTACCTTTTCATAACCCGGTGTTCCCGATAATTTTAATGTCCCGGTTCAAAAATCCCTCGATAAAAAGTTATCAAGTAAGCTTGTCTTCTTTTTAATAAAACCAACTTCTTTAAAAGCTTCTCTGAAAGAGTAAAAACAGATTGCTAGTTATAATAAAAATCTAGTGATTATAGCCTAGTAAACCAATTCCGCTATGAAGCAATGAAATTTTAGCTCTGTTTCCTTGGAAACTTTTAATTCTTGCTATTTAAATATATTTATTTTTGAGAAATTAAAATATTAAAGAAAGTAAATTAATTATTTTAATTTACTTCGGTTTTCTGATAACTTTTATAATATTTAAATACAGATATTCACACTGTTTTTCTTCATAAATTTTGTTGTAAATAATAAAATATATATAAATGTTAATCAGTTATTTTCATTCAAGTGAGGCAAGACGTCGCCTTAAGTTAGAGAAGTAAACACTGCAATTTATGCCTTTCAACAATGCACAATGTTATTTCAATGGGTAAAACGGAGTCGAAAAAGCGCCGAAAAACAGGGAAGGAGTCGTTCGATTTTAAAATCGTTTCTTAGTGCGCGTCTAATGGCTGAAAGGAAGGTCTCTGTTAAATTTCAAGCCTATCGGTCCTGCAGTTTTGGAGATTTCGTGATGAGTGTTATGAATGAATGATGAATGATGAATGAATGAATCACCCGTATTTGGATTTTATATATATAGATTTTGAGGCTATTGATATAGAGGATGAGAGTAATATTAAAAAATACGTTTTAATAAAGTTCCTAGTTCCAAAGGGGGTCGTTCCCTTAAAAAATTTTGGAGATTTCACCTAACAAGCAGGATTTTACTCATTTTCATGCACTCAGTCTAAATTTTGTGAAGACTAGAGTGGACTCAAAATTATCACTAAGACCCCATGTATATTAATTATGTTCAATAGTTTTCCGATACATTTTTAGGTAGAATTTGCATCCCAATGAACTTGATGTAAAAAAATATTTTAAAAATAGAGTTCCAAGTACTAAAAGAAGCGTCTGGGGGGTTCTCCCTCATAAAATTTTTGGAAGTTTGATACAAGTAATCAAGGCTGTAGCTTATTTTGTAAAATCTTGTCCAAATTTTTTGGATAAAATCGGAAAAAAACTGAAAATTTTCAGAACAATCTGAATAATCAGACAAAATCGGAAGAATCTCAAGCCTGCCACATACAAGTCCACCCGAACTCAGAACAGAAAGATCCCTTGAGTGATGTAGATGTATTATTTTTCACAAAGAACTATACATATGCGACTTCTTTTTTTTGTTGAAAAATGAAGTCATTTTCGATAAAAACGTATATATCAAACGCTAAAAATTTGACGTCATCCGATTTCACGTTGCGTGCATGCACGAGAAGAGGATATTTTTAGCTCATATAACAAGTAACGAACATACTCAAGTAACGAACATACTCGTAGTAGTACGAACATACTCGTAGTAGTAAGTAGGCGAACATACTCAAGTAACTATTTTCATGTGTTTCATAAACATTTTTAGCGTAAACCGGATGTGACGACGTCTTACTTTTTCTGTCGCGATTACCTCGAAAATTATGCATAGGTATAGTTTTATGGGGGCATTTTTTATGTACTCCACTCAAGGAACATGGTTGTGCAAAGTTCTGTACTCTGGAGAAACAGAAGTGCTTTCCAGTCTTCAAGTAAAAGGTATTATATCGTCGGCTTACAGGCGAAAGGCACTAAGTCGCTTCTGACTCAAATACTTTGTACGACGTTTCGCCAAATTTGGCAATAGACAATAGTTTTATTTTGTGTCATGCCAATTGATCACCTTACAGGTTGCGAGATTTGGGGAATGGTCCAAGGCCCGGCTCATTTGTTTGGCGATATTCTAACACTTTCAAAAGATTCACCAAAAGTGACTTAGTGGCTTTCGCTTGTAAGCCGACGATATATCCTTCAAGTAAAAATGCTTTTAGGAAGAATAGGCAAGGAATAAACACCCATTCCCGACGTTCTTTTCCATAATTTATTTTACAGGTTCACTTAATCTTTTACATGTGGACAATATTTTGAAACTTAAGATTTGTTTGACACCTTTAAAAAGTCTGAAAGAAGAAGCCACAAAACAAATACTTTTCGTCGTTGTAAATGTCATTTTACAGATTCCACTCGACAACGGAAACGCATCCAAGCCATAAGTCACAGAACAACCCCCAATGAATCTCCCATTTACAGACGACAACACCCCCAACTCTCCATTTCCTTCTCTCGACAACGAAACAAAGCGACTCAAAACCACCCTCGACCTTACCCTTACAACCCTCAACGAAAAAAAGACAATACCCCCCATAAAAAAATAGAACATTCCGTAATGGATGTCAACTGCGTCCCGCATAGTATTCTCCCGATGATCGATGTCGCGATGCATGTCACCAAACCCTTGACAAATCTACCCCAGCGAAAATAATAATAATACCAAAAAATAACTATCAACTCCTGTCGCTGACTCTTACAAAGATCTATTATCACCCCCTTTTTTCTGAAAGTTCTATTCATCACCTTTTTGCTGACCGGTGCTGGACCCCTCACAGACCCCCTCCTTCCCTCCCCCTGGCTATTATTAGTAAAAGTAATAGCTTCCCCATCGCAGGGGAAAACAATTACCAGTTTTCTGTCAGGAGCTGCCGATTATAAAGGACTTTTGCACCTCTTCATCTTTTTATTTTGTGCGTTCCTTGTAGTAATGGATGTCCGCTTTACTTGTGATGGGGAATAATAATTACGGGATGACCGCCGACGATTGGTGGGAAAATTGCTTTCGGACGGTGTTGTTCGAGGGGGGATCGTGTGGGGAGATCAAGCGTGTGAGGAGGTGGTTATGCCGATTAATATACCGTTAAGATGGTCGTAGAAATTAGTTGAGGAATGGGCAACATTACCAGCATTTTTTTGAAAACTGGAAAAAAATGCATTTTTACAGTAAAGGAAATACTATATCTAAATCCAAAAATCGACGTAAAAAGTTTCAAAAATATTTAATATTTAAAAATAGGTACAATACTGGCAAAAAAAATCGACTCAGACCCTATATCTCCGGAACGGCTTGTGATATAAAGACAAATAAGGTATCATTTTTCATGATTTGAAGTATTCTATATACAGAAAATTTTTCAAGTTCTTAGGGGGTCGTCTTCACATTAAACGAAGCACCAACTTTCGTTTTTCCTATGGAAACCATCAAAGATTATTCCAGATTCTGAAAGAGCACCCTCTAAAACCCCCCAAAACCAGTTTTCATGCCATTTGGTCCCCAAATGAAGCCAGGAGTGGGGGTTGAAGTTCGTCGAATTTACGTTGAAATCTCGTTTTTTACGTTGAATTCTCGATTTTGATCCTTTCAACCATCAACCCCGCAGGATCAAAATCGAGAATTCAACGTAAAAAACGAGATTTCAACGTAAATTCAACGAACTTCAACCCCCACTCCTGGCTTCATTTGGGGACCAAATGGCATGAAAACTGGTTTTGGGGGGTTTTAGAGGGTGCTCTTTCAGAATCTGGAATAATCTTTGATGGTTTCCATAGGAAAAACGAAAGTTGGTGCTTCGTTTACTATGAAGACGACCCCCTAAGAACTTGAAAAATTTTCTGTCTATTGAATACTTCAAATCATGAAAAATGATACCTTATTTGTCTTTATATCACAAGCCGTTCCGGAGATATAGGGTCTGAGTCGATTTTTTTTGCCAGTATTGTACATGTAATAAAAAAGTAACACATAATCGAAGACACAGTAATATCTTTTTAAATTAGCTTAATAATATTCAGAGGAATAGTCAAAACAAATCGCACTAATATCTTTCACGGTTCATATCTTTCACGTTCTCAAACGGATTGATCGAGATTGATTCTCTAAATGAATACTATGACAGATCATGAAAGATCGGCAACTTTTTTCTGACCAATGTGAAAATGTGTCAAATCACGGCTTACTAGAGCTATAAAGATGTTTTAAAAATGCTTTTAATACTTTTAGTTGCGAAGCCTGATCAAGTAATCAAATATCTAAGCATTAATTTCTGAAAAATTTTGGTCTACAAAAAAAGCACAGCCATATTAAAACCGCCAAACGAAGTCGCGAAAACTGTTTGGCGAGAAAGAGGATTGGCATACTAAAGGGCTTCAAATGTTAGATGTGCGGTATTGCATCTTCCACGACGATATATAATTCTCTTACGTGACGCTGAAATTTGGCGGTATTTAATTTCTCCCGTTAGCAACGGTTGGTTTGTTTTGTTTACGTTTCGTAAATTCAAAAGCAATCTAAGGACGGATTTAAGTAGAGCTAGAAAGTGTTATTCCAATCTGTGAAGGTTGTAGCTCAAAGCAGGAGTATTTACAATTGTGCTTACAAAGAAGTTTTAGAGGAGTCATTAAATAATGGGGTAGGTAAAAGCACCTATATCAACTTTTAAGTATAACATATAACATGTTAATAGTACTTATCTGATATATTATACTTCTTATGGTGTTTTTTCTGGACTAGTGCAACAGTACCCATGCATTTTATAAACACTGCATACATATTTTCATACACTGTACTTAATGTTTCCCTGCTGCATATAGCTATTTATAAAACTCTATTTTCACTAATAAGTTTAGTTGGTAATGAATCTCAGCTAGGTTGTACCAGTGTATGGCGAGCGAGCGTAGCGAGCAATCCTAGGGGAACTGCGTCAGCAGTTCCCGGGGGTTGGAGAGCGATAGCGAGCAGGGGGCGATAATCCCCTAGTATTTGTATAACTTATAATTGTCTATCTACTACATAAGTTAAAATTGACTTTATGAAGATTTTTAAGCAAATATAGAAAAGGGCTTGCGGGGACAATATTGCTTACTTTGAAGAAATGAAGAAATAAGTTTATACTTTACAATAAGAAAAGTTTATTGATATAACCCCTGATGAAATTTCAGAGCGATATCTAATTTTTTACATATGGAAATGGGGAAAGAAAATTTATTGAAGACGAGGTCTAATATTTATTTTTAAATCGGACTTGATATTACCGCAAAAATAAAACTCACCCAAAGATCTATGAAGATATTGATTTTACGCATTAAAAATTGAAAATGATCTCCTAAGCTTTATATATCATACAAAAAAACAGCTTTCGTCGCTAATCAAGTTTTGTGGTTCATATTAGAGGAAAATGACATTTTGTGGCGAATATTTAAATTGGGTTACGTTTTCCCCAGAGGCTTTTATTTACTGTAAAAGTGTCTTAAAGTACATTTTTATTAATCCAACTAAATAGACAAATAAAAAAGGTTCTTTTTAATGAGATCTAAGAAGAAATAATTTCTCAAATATTTTGCCATGAACGAATAGGTAAGTAGGGAGTGACTTAATCATAAATGAGGAAAAAAAATTCTGGATCTAGTCAACAATATAAAAGACAACATTTCAATACAGGATGTCTTAACAGCCCTTTTCTTGCCTTTTTACTTTTGCCTCATCAACGCAGCGGTAAAGATCGCAAAAGATTGTCTCAGAAATATTTCTATTAGGATATAGTATACCAATCGCAATATCTATAGGAGAAAAATAACCGACTATTCAAGTTATAATCGACACATAACATTATTAAATTACAAATTTAATACTTCGAACAATCAACATCGGCCGAATCAATGAGGTATTCTCACGTTTTGAGATTAAATTTTATTAAAATAGTAGATAAAAAACCATGAAGAATTACGTTTACATCAGTATTTCCGTAGCCTACTTTCTGAGATATAAATTTTTTAAATTTCGTTTTTTTGTTTGGGCGCGAAAACACTTTCGAATCACAAATCATGCGCTGTGAGGTCACATACAATAGGAGCCCGTTTTCTGATCACGTGAAAACAGAAAACACATTGGTTTTCATGCGCTGTGATATCACATCCAATAAAAGCCCGTTTTCTGATAACGTGACTTTTATGACGTCTTCGCAAAAGTAAAATTGAATTTTAAATTATTTAAAACACATTTTTGAACTTAAAAATCAGAAATTTGGGAGTTTTAAACCATAATGTATCAAAAAAGTATAAAATCAAGCAAATCCCTCACTCATGCAAATACCTCATTGTCATCGGTATAGAGCCATAGGGTAGGTGGGGGCAAAGCCACGCAATTTTCAGTATTTTTAACATTGTACCTACAAAGATAAGATAAGATAAGATAAGAAATTACAGGGCTGACCGTCCCGTCGCCTGAAAGGCGACATTCGGCGGACTTTGTGATAGTCCTGCCCCAGGTGTCGGAGTACCCAAGGCACAATATTCTTGGTTACATATTTCTGGGTTATTAAGTTCTGTTGATGATGATGACTAAAAGTATGTACAATGACAGCTGATGAAGTTCTGAGTGTTCCGTGTGTCCGTGTGGAGCGTGCTGCTCTCTTCCGGCAAGGTTCTGAACTGGTGAATCTGATGCGGTTAGGAGTGAAAAACCCACTCACTGATTTGCCTATTCAAGATGTCGATGATGACTGTATAGACGAGTCGATGTTTGACTGTTGATCAACGATGTTCGATGATTAGGTGTCTAGATTATGATGATAATGGAATGCGGGCTGATGTAGTGAAAGCCTTGATGATGGGGAAACGCATGAATGATGTACGATGATAGATGTCTAGACTAGATGTTCATGATGATGGAATGCGGCCTATGTGATGAATGCCATGGTGATGGAGAGACGCATCAATGTTGTTCGATGATAGATGTCGAGATGATCATGGTGATGAAATGCGGGCTGATGTGATGAGTTCCTCGATGGTGGAGCGGCGCATCAGTGAAGCTCGTTGATAGATGTCTAGATGATCATGATGATGGGATGCTGGCTTATGTGATGATTGCCTTGATGATGGAGAGGCGCATCAATGATGTATGTTGATGGCTGTCTAGTTGTGAATGGTGATGGTAGCAAGCAGATGTGATGAGTGCCTTGATGGTGTGGAGGCGCATCAATGATGTTCAATGACTAAAGTTGTAAGTCAATGAGTTTTTTCTGCTCCTTCTTGATGATCTCGATCACCACCAATCTGTCTCTCGGGTGATAAATCATGTCTATGACTGAGTTGGAAGTGTTCATTATGGCCGAGCGTTCCCGTTGGTAGTTAGGGCAGTGAAGGACCAGATGTTCGATGGTTTTTGGCACATTGCAGGTGGCGCAGTCCGGGTTCTTGTTGTGGAATCTGTGCTGATATTCACCCTGCACCCCGTGGCCCGTTAGGTATTGATTTATAAAATGGTCTGATTGTAATCGTTTGACGTTGACTTTGGGATAATAGTTGTATGTGCGTCGCCCTGTTGTTTCATCTTCCCATTCGTCCTGCCACAGCCCGATGGTATCCTTTCTGACGCTTGTCTTGATCGTGGAGAGTGGGACTTTGGTGACGATGTTAATGTCAGTCTTTCTTGTCCCTTCTTTTGCCAGTTTGTCTGCTCTCTCATTCCCTTTGTGGCCGATGTGAGCTTTGATCCACTCGAACTTTATAGATTTATTACTCCTTTCGAGGTTGGAGGTGGCGTCTCGGATCATGTGGATGACTCCGGAGGTGCAGTAGCCTGCAATCTTTTTCAAGGTTGTTTGAGAGTCCGAGATGATGTTGATCTGGTCGTGTGTTGTGGTACTGGCATAGTCGAGGGCCTTGAGCACCGCGTAGGCTTCAGCCTGTTGGACAGAAGCATGGTCTGAGAGACGCAGGCTCTGTTCAAATTCCGGACGGCTGTTGTGGAATGCAACCATCCCCAGTCCTACACTCTCCTTCAGTTTTGAGCCGTCGGTGTAGAGGCTGAGACAACTGGTGTTTTCCTTCTCATATGTTGTCCACGGTCTTCTCTCCATTTTCCAGGGAATCGCAACGACCTGTGCCTCGATATCACAGGCCGTGACCAGGTTCCCATTGATGACTACGTGTTCTTTTCCATTCGTGATGTTGTAAAGTCTCTGGATTTCACCCAGTTTCAGGTGGATGGGAAGGATTCCCGCCAACACTTGCATGGCTGAGGTGGCAACTGTGCTGTAGGTATTGGTGATGGCTCGCAGCGCGGCTCTCTGGATTTTTGATAGCTTCTTTTTCTGGCGGGCTGTGTGTTTGTACCAGACCTCGCACCCATATGTGATTATTTTTTCCGTGGCCATATTGTATATTATCTTCTTCACTGGTCCGGAAAGGCCCCAAGTGGATCTACACGTGTTTCCCAGTTGATACTGTAGTTTTACAACCTTATCTTCCAGTTGTGATATATGGTTGACGAAGGTCAGGTTGTTATCGAACACAACGCCTAGGTATTTTAATGTCTTGTTGTGCTTGAGGTTTCTGTTATTTATTTTGACTGTAGGAATCCTAGACACCTTGTTGTGGAGAATTATGAAGGTTGATTTCTCGGTATTGATTTTTAGTTTGTTCCTTGTGATCCAGTGCTCTATTTTTGTCAAAGGGTATTTCGCGTGCTCGGTGATCTGGTATACTCTTTTCGTCCCAATGAGAAGCACAATATCGTCCGCGTAAGCCTGGATGTGGACCCTTTCACCGAAGTCCTCCTCCAAGAGATCGTTGAGCATCAGATTCCAGAGAACTGGTCCTAGACTGGAGCCCTGGGGTACTCCCACTGCGTAGCTGTGTTCTACGTTATTGAGGCAGACTTTTCTCTGGTTGAGGAAATCGAGGATGGTGGCTTTGGTGTTGTTGTCAAGACTTAGGTGCATTATTTTGCTTTTTATGATATCCCAATCAACAGAGTTGAATGCGTTTTTCAGATCTATTGATATTAATGTGCTGATGAAGCCTGCTTCTCTGGTGGTTTGTATTTTATCCATTATGGTTTGGAGGGCCTTGACCGTGTTATTGTTCTTTCTAAAGCCGTACTGGTTAGGGCTCAGGAGATTGTTTTCTTCCAGGTGGGCTGTAAGCCTGCAGGTGAGTATTCTGTCTAGAACCTTGCCCCATGTTGGCAACAAGCAGATGGGGCGATAGGCGCTTGGGTCATCCGGCGACTTTCCGCTTTTCGGCAGCAGCACTACTTGGGCCTTTTTCCATGTTTCAGGGAATTTCCCTAACTTGATGGCTTGTCTGATTGGGTATGTGATCCATTCAGGCTGTGTGTTATATATGAACTTGATTAGCTCCGCTGGAAGTCCGTCGATGCCGGGTGCCTTCCCCGTCCTGATACGACTCATGACGTAGTCAATTTCCCTGTCCTCCACCTCCGCGTTGCTGTCCAGTGGTAGGTGTCTTCCTTGGTTGATGTGTGAGCCCGCTCCGAAGTGATATGCCAGCAGGAATTTGTCTATCTCCTCCGGGTCTTCGATGGTGCTTCCGTCTTCCTGCTTTATGGTAGTAACCTTGGGAAGCTCGGCTCTCTTCCCCGCGAGAAACTTGTAAGTCTTTCCTTTTACAGTATTGGTGGTTATGCCGTTGACGTAGTTCTTGAAACTGCGGTTTTTGGCTTTCAGGATTTCCCTCTTGTAAAGGGCGTCGAGCTTCTTATACGTCTGTTTTCTTCGCTCTCGCTCCGTTCCCGTCGCATGCTGATAGTGGCGTCTCCATGCTCTTGTTTTGGAACGCATTACCTGCAGCTCCAGGCTCCACCACGGGGCCTGCCGCTGTATTCTACGGCTGCTTCTTGTTGAGATCCTGGCTAAGTCTCTAAGTTGGCATTGGGTGTGGTTGATGACATCGTCCAGTTCTTGTGCGTTGGAAACGTCCGTCATTCCTGACTCCAGCAGTGCCAGCTCGGTTTCCAATTTCTGGAGGTCCAAACGGTTGAAATAAACCCTGTTGGACTTAGTTGTCACATGCCGGACGTCTATTTTTGCAGTGATAGCGTTGTGGTCGCTGCCTGTGACTTGGTCCGTGATGATTATCTCTGTTTTCAGAGCTCTTGTAATGATCAGGTCTACCCAACTGGAACCTCTAGTGGAGTGGAAGGTGGGAACTGTTGTGTTTGAATTCTCGACGGTGAGGTCGTGCTGGATGCAGAAGGTGATGATGTCCTCTCCTCGTTGGTTTTGTGTCTGCTGACCCCAGAGGTCTGACTTCCCATTGAGGTCTCCGGCAATGCAGATTCTCCTTATGTCCGCTCCGATGATGATGTCGTTCAGGTGCCTGAGGATTGGTTCCAGTGGCTCGTTCGGGGAGGCGTAAGTGGAAATTACTAAGGTAGAACCTCTGTGCTCGACGATTTCCACTGCAACGATGTCTCTAGTGGTTGTGATGACCCTGGTTTTAATGTTCTTCTTGGTTAGCAGGGCGGCTCTGGCTTCCAGTACTGCAAACTGTGTATAACCTTTGGGTATGATCTTTAATATGCCATTGATGAGGTACGGTTCATTAAGTGAGATTATGTCTGGAGGATTAACTATTGAGTCGTGTTGTAGTTGAGCTGCGGCGGCTCTGGTGTGTCCGAGGTTGAGGTGTCTGATTATTGTTTCTTTGTTTCCTGTATTATTCATGTTGAATTTTGTTAAAGGCTTTTTGTCGTTCTTGTTGATATATCTTACATTCTGGGTTGAAAATGGCCGAATGCATGATGTCTAGTTTAGTGTTGAAGGTCTTGTTGCTATACCTGCAATTACCGCATACAGGAGCTCTATTGCACTTCTTGTGGCTGTGCCCAGGTAGGAAGCATTTCGTGCAGACCTCAGTGTTTTGGCAGTGCTTCGCAACGTGGCCGTACCTTCCGCATCTGAGGCACTGCGTCACCTTTATCTCCTGTCTAAAGCTCAGGACCTCCCAACCGATGAACAGCTTCTTTTTTGGAATTATCTCCTTTAGCGTTTTGGGTCCAATTTCTACATAGAGGTCCATTGTGTGGATCTTATTTTTCTTCTTGTGTTGGATCCGGATCTCTTCCTCGGTATCTGTATCCAGATTTTTTCTGATACCTGTGACAAGGTCCTCGTCGGAAAGGTTGGCAGCATGATTTAAGATTTTTATTATCGGTCTTGTTAAGATGGGCTCCGTGGCTTCGATTTCTTGGTCTTTAAGGGTGTCCTTGAGTTGATTTATTTCCTCAAGCGTGTTAAGCTCCACCAGAACTTTCCCGTTTTTAAGGGCCTTTGTCCTGATGGGTTTAATACTGCTGTTTATCTTGTGTAGCTCTTGCAAAGTTGAGCTCCCTTCCTTAGTGGAGCTAAGGAGCAGGCTGTGACTCGTTCTCGGTTGCAGTTTCGGCTTGTCTGATGCTGGTTCTCTCGTCTGCTGACCACTTCTTTCGCCGCTGGGCATCCCCACTGCTTGTGCATATGTGAGTCTGGCTGTGGATTGCGGTTCTTTGGGTACTCTTGGTGGAGCACCACAATATAGGTTTCGGACTGTTTTTACCTCTGTCTCAAGTTCCGTGATGCGGTGCTTTTGAGATAGGATGAGCGTTGTAAGCTTTAATATGTTCTTTTTAAACTTGCTCTTAGCGCCACCTCGGCTGCTCTCTTTATCGAAGAGACTAGCGCAGTGAAGGAGCGCTTGCTGAGTGTTCAGCACCCAGGCGTAGAAGTCTTCCTCTGTCATGATGTCTCCGTCGTTATTTGTTGTATCTTGTGGGCAGGCCGTTTCAATTCTTTCACTTTCCGCCGCCGACTCCTGCACGGAGGCTGGGGAAGGGGATAGTTCCTTTGTCAAGGTTGTCAGATTTTTAGTTCCGCCTTGAGATTGTCTCGAAACCGAAAGTCTTCTACCGGTCTTAAGTCCAGTGCCCCTGGTTTTAGCTTTGGTAGCAACCATTGTTCTCAATATCGATTTGTTGAGAAGAGTTTATTCAGAGAGTTTATACTTTCAGGTTCTCTTATTTTGGGCGTAATCGCAATCTAATCTCTTTGTCAAAACTTTTTGAAGCCTATCAATAAGGTGGGAGGCAAGACAACGACGTGCCACCGACGACCGACTGATTTATTATGGTTCTAGTGAATGCCCTTGAAATAGGATTTGGAATTAATTTGGAATGAATTTACGGCTAACAATGGTGTCGCATCAAGGGGAAAATCTCAGAGTCCAGAGGCAGCTAATTCGGATGACTTAGTGCCCGCAACTATGTACACTATTTACACATGACACAATACAACCATACACTACAAGTAGGAGATGATAGTTTACATATTTTCATTTGGAAGGAAGGAAGGTGGTGGTAAGGAGACTGCACGGATAGTGACCTGGCATACAGGTCTGCTGCGATTAGTACTGACGGGCATACCGTCCAATGCGATTAATTCCGCACAAGGCAGAAAGAACTGCTCCCTGCAAGACGCGGACGTGAAGATGGAGGGGCGTTGGTGCGATGCTCAGGGCATGACGACTCAGACCCCACTCATAATGTGGATAATGACAAGAAGGGGTTCCACAAGGCCCACAGGTACTGCATACATCACACCAGCCACTCTTGTGGCAGTGGTGTATTTTCCCAATGTGGAAAACCAAGTTTCCCCACCAACCGGCCCCATGCCGTCAGCCGCCAAAAGACCCATCACACGTAAGCACGTACCACACCAACTTATCCAATGATCTACAGGCGAGCTTAATGGTGGGCATACCACCGCACTGCAGTTAGTATTACAGGGATGTTTATATCCAGGACTAGCACTGTATGAGTAGGCATACTACTCCTCTGCTTTTAGTTCATATTTCAATTGAAATGTTGGGTAGGCATACTACCAGAATGCATTAGTACTAGAAGGATGGTTACATCCAGGACTAGGTGGGGAGGCAGGCATACTGCATTGTTTGCAATTAGTCTCCCTAGGACCACGAAAAGAGGAGTAGAGAAGAAAGGCCAAAATAGGTGTGTGTTATTGTCTGTGTTGTTATATTTATTATTTCTTATTCAGGGACAGATTTTATTTATTTCAGGCTTAGGTTCTGCAGGCACTTCAGGCATGGTTTACTGGAATCTGAAAGTGTAGCATGAGTGGCATTGTGTACACCTGATTCTTTACCCATTTTTAGGGCATACTATATACATACTATATACATTTATCGCCAAGATCCCGGGGAACCGAGTCACTAATATACAAAGACCCTACTTTATAGAAGGGTAAGACCGGGTCGGAGCGCATTTTGGTTGTTCTATTTTTTCTCCTTTTATTTCTATTTATTTTCATTTGTGTCTTTCATTATCCTTTTATTTCTATTTTCCTCTCTCTTTGTTTCTTTTATTTCATTTGTTCACATTGTTTATCCATTTATTTTTCCTTCATTTTATATTTATGTATTATTTTGTCATTTATTTCCTTTGATTCTTACTTGTTTTCCTTATTTTGTCTTTTTATTTCTCATTTACTTACTTTTACTACTTTATATTCTTGTTTATTTCTGCTGTCTTAATTTTTTCCCTGAATTTCTTTTTGTTTTATACTATCCTACATCACACCATACTGTTTCTTTTCATATTACTTTTTTTTTTATATTTTATTTACTTCTTATTTTATTATTTAGAATATTTTATTTTGTTTTATTTTACTCTACGTTTTTACTTTACATTATTTTATGTTTTCCTATTTATTTTATGCCTCTGTCATTTTATTTATGATTTTATTTATTTTGTATCTTGTTTATTGTTTTCTTTGTTTATCTCATTTTATTCCCTATATTACTTTTTATTTTATTTTTGTTCTGTTTATTTTATCATATTTCCTCGTTTACTTTCACTATTTGCCTGAGTTTGGGTAAGTATCGATATCAACTCAACCGCTTCACAAGTTCAAGATCAGGCAAATTCATTTGTCTGTCCTTACTATATCTATCTAATCACCCTCCCGTTCCATCCAATCCAAGAACACAATATCCATCGCTCCGACCCAGGTCACGTGATGTCAATAGAAAAGAGGAGAGAGGCTTTTTCTTCTCCGCAAAGTCATGACAATACGTGACAGTGCATTCCACTGTCACGCGGTGATTCACCCGGCGATCTGGCCAGCGTCCCGTGAGCCGGGGAGCTACTAATTTCGAATATTTCGATATTGCACTATTTACTTAATTCTGGTCGATTTTGACCGGGTTTGAGGTGAAATTATGGGTTCTCCTGAGTTCCGGTTTCATTTCATTTACTTTCAGGAGGTTTTTTGGGTATATTTCGGTCAAAGTGAGGAATGTAAACAATTCCGCCGGACCAAAACAAAGACATTATAGGGTCATAATTCAGACTTATATTTATTATTTTCTCTTTTGAGACACATTTTCGTGGACCGGAAGGCAAGCTGGTTGCTCCGGTTGAGGTTTGGATCATTTTAGAGACTATAAATTTCACAAGGATTTCTCCCATTGGTTAACATGGGGGGCAATGGAATGTCATACATGGAGACTCAGGAGAAGAGCCATTTAAGCACTTAATACAGAGCAGTTTCACCAATTACATATGATATACACTATTATATTCCCCACATAATGAGAGTGGTTCCAGGACTCTGAGCATTTCCAGTGAATTTACATGAATTCCTGAAGTTGGACTTGGTTCTCTAGGGGACGCCAACTTAAGAGATCCTCTCACACATTCAAAGCACTAAATATACACATCAAACACTATTATACTGGTGGTTATGATACTATGTACAGTGTATGAGAGGTCTCAGAAGTTGAGGAGTGAATTTAGTCTTTAAGGGGGATTTCAGTCATGCAACACATGGGAATCCAATATTGCACAGAGATGGCTTTTCCCATACTCAGAAATATAAAGGGCTGTTATTTAATTTTGACTAGTGCAGTGGGCCCATGTTTGGGCTTATTGTGAAGGGGATAGTGTGGAGATTTTTTAGGAGTACATTGTTAGCCGATAAAAATTTTCAGTCGGTCATAGTAAACGTAAGTTTAACAGAACGGTGGCAACGACCGCCATCTTACCTCCGTTTGATGTTTTTATCTCTTCATATTTAGTCGAATACTTGGCTCGGAAGAATTATTTTTGCACAAATATGATGGTGAAACACTCATGCAGCGATTACGACGAATATTTCGGCTGGGGCTAGTTGATTTCTCTCAATATTTTGGAAAAATTAGGAGCTCCGGTATATGCGACTTCTTCTCCCTGTCGACCGACCTTCTCTCCATTGTACCTACAAAACCAATCCAAGTTTAAACTCTTATCGATGGTATTTTAGGAGAAATTTACAATTTAGTAGAAAAAAAATTCGCGGGGCTTTGCCTCGCAAAATGGGGCAAAGACCCGCACTTGCAAATCTTGGTGCCCAAATGAAATTAACAGTGATAAACAGAATTTTTCATTATAAAAAAAAAACTAAAAATAATGCTCTTAATGTTGTTTTAATATTTCTAAGCCAACCAACAATATTAAAAATAAATATGATCAGTTTTAATGAAAATTTGTCAATCTGTTGTAGCAATTAATTTCAGATTGACCAGATATCTTTTAAAAGGGAGAAAGGATGGTTTAAGGTAGAGGGTTGGCATCTCGGACACCTTTATTAACCTCTTTAGAGATAAAGTAGTCCCATTTTCCTTTTGGGACGAATTCCTGAGCTTTTTAAGCTGAGTTGCTTTGCCCCAAAACACCTGCGTGGATTTACCCCGTTTTATTTTATTTTGAAAAACAAGCCTTATTATTTTTAGAGACATGTTGAGGCAATTCTTTCAAAATGAAACTGAAGTTGAATTGCTATCTTATCATTGGGCTATTTGTTTGTATTTCTCCTCAAGCCCTATTTTATGTAATTTTCAAGTAAAAGATCAGAAAAATTACATCAAAATGATGAAAAACAAACTTACAGCATTTTTTAAACTCATGAGTGACTTAGGGGTGCGAACTTTCGCAGAACAATAGGTCACAGTAAGACAAACCAACCACCTGGTTTTCAACTTTTGAATCGATCATTAACAATTAAAAATCGCGGTGCGTGGTTTTGCCTCGTGCGGGTTTTTACCCCCACCTACCCTAACTGTAATCATAAAAATAATTGTGTATTTTTTAATCAATTAGTTTCCATTTATTGACAATACTTCAGATTTTTGGCATCCAAAACAGCTTGCCGATATTTATCAAGATATAGATAACCTGAAAACACCAAAATAAAAAAAATTTTCTTTAGTGACCAAAATCCCAGCATATATATGTAATTTCTTTAAAACCCCAACTAGGTATCTACTCTTATCTCACCTGTCGACCCATCCATGGAACATTCCGGGTCGTTTTCCAAACCCCCCCTAAAAGGAAAGAGGACGGACCACCCCTAAAACGAGGGAACATAAATTTTAGTTGACCGAGATAATTGGAATAGTTGAGTCCCGTTCCGGGCTTAAAAGCAGATTAGGCCATTCGTCTGAGCACCGCTATTAGCGAAATGAGACCGTCCTTTGTTTGCAGCGAATGAGAATTCCCAGGTATCCGTCACCTGGGCCTACCTTCCACCCCCGCCGGAGGGGGAAGGGGTGGTTTTCGTCCGGAAGAGAGGATTTGTCCGATAAAGCCGGGGGATTCTCCTTCGGGTAAATGAATAAGTGGTAATTTGTTGATTTAAGTGAAGTTTAGTGCTCGTTAAAGACCTGCGTTTAAAATGGATTTCTGGTAGGACGAAAATATGTTGTTGAAAGCTTCAAGTTGTAGTAGGGTACTATATTTTGTAACTTGCCTGCTTTTAATTGAGCATAATTTTTTAAGCGATATGTTAAATATGAGTTAATTATAATTAATGGAAAATAAAACATATTTATTAGGTAATAATTAAGACCCACTTGTCTCTGGATATTTCAACTGAACTGAGTATTCCCAAATAAATGGGATTTTTTCGGCGTAAAGAAACAGTACCAAAAATTTATCAATGTGTCACTACTCCAACCAACCCCTTTTGGCCGAATAAACGCAGGATATACTGTTCTTTTTTATCCATTTTGCCTGTGTAGGAAGATATTGAGACTAGTTCAGAACCCCTTCGATGAATTTTGGTACAAATTTTTTCTTATGCTGGAAATATCCCCCGTCTTCAGGAGTACCCAAGTCATGGCGACCTCTTCTTATGTTTTTCTTGAGAGAAATAGAATCAAATGAATGAAAAATATTGGATGGGTGATGATGATGGGTGAAGACGATTAAGAGAGATGAAAAAGAAAATGATTAAGATGTGAAAGGATGAGAAAAATGAAAAGGATGAAGAGGGTGAGAATGATGAAAAGAGGGGAGAGATCTGACAAGATGTTGAGAGAATTAAAAGGATAAGATAATAAGAAAGATGAGAGGGATGAAGATCTAAAGAATGAGATTGATTGAAGATGATGGGGGTATCAAGATAATATTGTTGAACAGAATGAAGGAATAACGACAATAAGAGGATTCCAGAGGATGAGTGAGATTAAAAAGTTGAAGGGCAAGGGAGTAAAGAGAATGAAATGTATTAGAGGATGATAATATCAGGAGGAAGAGAAGAAAAGGTAGGATGAAGGGTATGAAAAAATAAGATGAATTAAGATTATGTAAATGTCTATAATCAAGAAAATGTGATGTACGTGTGAAAAGGATAAAGAGACTAGATTTATAAAGGATTGGGTCTGTTCATTTAGAATAGGCGGCTAAAAAATAGTGATTTCCCCTTGCCAAAGACGTAACCATAGTTACTCTCTTCACGCACGGCCTCAGAGACTGATTCGTTAGTTGTATTTTTCTACTGTAGTTGAGGCTGGCTAGAAAATATAAGGCGCATCTTTGTGAGATGTTTATACTTTACCACTTTACGGAAGTAAGTGGGAAAAAAGTACTGAGCCTTCTCCGTCGCTTTGATTTTGATAGTTGCCATGGTTACTGATTTGGTGGTGAGGGAAGGAAATATTTTCAGGCGCCTATTCAAAATGAATAGAGTATAGTAACAGGAAGGATGAAACTAAAGGATAGAAGGAATAAATAGATGTGATGTAAGGATGCATGATAGACATAAAAAAATTTAATTAGAGGATAATTTTAAGAGATAAAAAAGCTGATAAGGAAGTTATTTTACTAATTTTTTGAATTCAGTCACAATAAACCCAATATTTTTTAAGAATGGAAGAATAATTGAAGCATCTCTGCCAAAATTTTTACTTCCATCCATTTGCCTTTCAATCACAAAGTTTTCAAGAGTTCTCGATAATAGAACAAGTATTATATAAAGAAAAAGAATTTAATCACTTAGAAAAAAAACTTGTCTATGATTAAAACAATGTTAAATCCTATTAAAATTATATGGCACGATATTTCCCATTAAAGAAACAAGCGATCCAGGTTGCTAAAGCTTGCTATGGCAGGTAAACAAACAAGCGTCCTAGTAGTGTCTACCCGTTGCTAGGAGCTCCAATAATGTCAGGAATGTTTATATGCTAAATATCCAGTCTTACACTTAATACGTCCCCTATTTTCATAACATCCACCTTCTTGCGAAACAAATTCATTCGCAGATCTAAAACACGCGCGTACTTTTCTCACAAAAGAAACAACAAAACGAACGGCACAAACTCTCTCAAACATCTACTCCCCTCTCTAAAACGCCCCTTACCGAAAATTTCATATTCTTCTTGCCTGTTTTGGAATTCATTTATTCGCTCGCTTAAGTTTTGTCTCCCAGCAACTCGGCCTCCATATTCATGAGGTCTTTTCCCGATATACCTCTGTGTCTGCCTCCCTACGTCTCTATCCACATCCCTGGGATTTCATTAGTGGCGAGGTCATCGCTGCTGCGGTGGCGATTGAGTCGCGGTAAATATTGGTTCGGAAATATACCTACTTGTTGTCTTTTCGGTTTTTTCCTATTTATAATATAGGTGGACCTCACAGATGACTAAATATAGATGAATACATTTAAACCATGTTTTTGTGCGGAGGATAGGGACAGCATAAAAGAAAACGCATAAACAAAGATCGCACAAAACTTCATGAGTAGCTATAAAAATAGTTTTCGCAACACAATTTAAAATACATTTTTATGGGGTGGATAAGGACCGCATAAAAAATCTCACATAGTACTGTAGCGAAAATCCCTCCGCATATGTTTAATTGATAAACCCCTTATATTCGGACCTTCACGCAATCCCCACCCTTATAGCTGTTGAATAGATAAGGAATTGTTTTATACGGACCGTAGAAATTTTTCAGTTACTATGAAGTCGGTGATGACTGTTGTTTCACTAGACCCTGGAATATGTCTCGGTAGCCAGATATACAAGATTTTTGTTTCAATTTGAATACCACACAAAATAAATCGCAGGAAACAATCGCTCAAAAAAGGTTTGACTGTGTACCATAAGATGCACAAATCCTAATGCTTAAATTATCGACTTCAACAGTGAGATTTATTATGCCAGTGGAATTATACTTTTTATGCAAGGCTGTGTTTCATCGCATATTCACAAAGCCCGCAAGGTTTTTATACTTTGTCAACAATGCGCATGCGTGGTGGACTTGATTTTTGCAAATTTTAATAAAACAATAACTGGGGATAGAACCCCCACACTGTCGCATGCTACGCTGTCATCCTACCACTGCTCCAGCGGGGATTCAGTAACTTTAAAACTTATTAGTATAAGATGTTATTTCTTTGTGACGCACGCGCATTATATCATATTATAATCATATTATTATTATATCATATTATTGCGGTTTTTGTGAACAAGCTGTTTTTCATCAAGTGTGTTTCATATAATTAGATCCGTATAGTTTATTTTTAACCAATAAAAACTCTAATACAAGTACTCATAAACTCCCAAACTATCTTATAATCATGAAGTGGAATTAAGGCTAAAGAATCTTAAACTAATTCACTCGCACAGAAATGTAAGATCAGTTCCAAGAAAACAATAAAAAAACCAGCAAAGGCCGTCAAACCGAGAAAACCACGTTTCTCCGCCCATGTCTTTTTCGTGTGTAGTTAGCCTTGTTCTCCAGTTAAGTGAATTAAGCCAGTCCCTAAACAAGAAAACTCGCTTTCTGTTGAAAAATCAACCTGAAAGCGGCTACTTAGGGCACGAAAAGAAACTAGATGGCGCAGAGAAGAAAGAATTCTTGAAGAATCTACTATCACACTGGGGACCTTTGGGGCAGATAGTAGAGATCATACAAATTGAGGGAGCTTTAGGGGAGGTATCCCGGTGGCTAAAGGTAATCTGGGTATTTATGTATTAGCCCGTCGACCATGCTGCTACTGTTTTCAAAAACGTCATATCACTGTAAAAAAAACAACCCAGCTGCCAGTTAAAAACCGTAAAACTTACGATTTAAAACCACCAGCTGGGTTGATTGTGCAAAAACTTAAAACTTACAAAGTAGAGCCGTAATTACACTGGTTTTTTATTAAAAAAAGTGGATGAAAACGTTGAAAAACCATTGTGATTACGGATTTATTTTGTAATTTTTACGGTTTTAAACTGTCACATTGTACAAATACTCCACTTCAATTTGGTTTTCTGTAGTAAGTAAAAGAAATCTCGTAAAATTTACGGTTTTGCACAACCAACCCAGCTGCCAGTTTAAAACCGTAAAAATTACAAAGTAAATTTGTAACCACAACGGTTTTTTACCATTTTCATCTACTTTTTCTTTAAAAACAATCGGTTGGAATACGGATTTGCTTTGCAGTTTTAACGGTTTTGTACAATGAAGTATTTGCATGAGTAAGGAATTTGCTTGATTTTATACTGTTTCGATACATTATGGTCAATAACTCCCAAATTTCTGATTTTTAAGTTCAAAAATGTGTTTTAAATAATTTAAAATTCAATTTTATTTTCGCCGAAACGTCAGAAAAGTCACGTTATCAGAAAACGGGATTCTATTGGGTGTGACGTCACAGCGCATGAAAACCATTGTGTTTTCTGTTTTCACGTGATCAGAAAACGGGCTTCTATTGGATGTGACCTCACAGCGCATGATTTTTGATTCGAAAGTGTTTTCGCGCCTAAACAAAAAACGAAATTTCAAAAATTTATATCTCAGAAACTAGGCTACGAAAATACTTGATGTAAACGTCATTCTTCATGTTTTTTTATCTACTATTTTAATAAAATTTCATCTCAAAACGTGAGAATACCAGTTGCCAGTTAAAACTGTAAATTTTACGGTTTTAACTGGCAACTGGGTTTTTTACAGTAATAAAAAAGTGGATGAAAATGGTTAAAAAAACGTTGTGGTTACGGACTTACTCTAATTTTTACGGTTTTGCACAATCAACCCCAGCTGGTAGTTTTAAACCGTGAGGTTAACGGTTTTAAACTGGCATCTGGGTTTTTTTACAGTAGTCTCGAAAAGAGGCTCACTACAATAGAAGCCGTCAAAGCTCCTCCTTTGCCTGTTACCTCTACGGGGGCATCTCTATAATGGAACACAAATAAAATGAAATATTAATCCACCCGCAAGATTAATTGCTTTTCCGGAAGTGTTAAATTAATGCATGGTGTGGAATCGAGTGTTTAATGCTTAATGCGGCCGACCTTGATGAATGGAGGAGTTTGGGCACTTATACAAATGCCTGGGGATGCCTTGTGTATAAGAGCGTTGTAGATTAAGGGAATAATGTCTTGGTAACTGGAGGAGTTATTCAATGAGAAGGTTACAAGACCGACCATTAAATCCTATGGAAAATTTGGGGATGTAGGCACTAAAAAGGTTTGTAGGTGACTAAAGGCCCATTTTCATTGTTTCATCTTAGGTGTTTATCATAAGTGATCCATGAATCATTCTTTTGTGAAGGAAATCGGTGATTGAAGAGTGAAACAATTCACGCCTTTTCCCTTTGTAGGATTCTTCCGAGATGAATATTAGGGAGGAGCGAAAAAAACGAAATTTGAATAATCAAAACGTAATAGCGCGGAAAAGTTGTCATTTGTGGTCAGAAACAAAGTCCTAAAATTTTAGACCAATCAATTAATATCTTTTACCGCCTCAAGAGGACGAAAGTTTTGAAAAATCGTAAAAAAAACACGTATTTTTCAGAAAAATATTAAAAATACATAATTTACCGAAATATTTTCTAATTAGGCACAAAATGTTCATCAATGAGTCATTCAAGTGCCCTTAAAAATTAATTTCTGTGAAATAAAATCTTAAGCCACCGCAAGGGGGTCAAAATATCGAGAAAATGCAAAAAATGACAATTTGGGGGTAGTTTTTACTCTTTTAGGATTTTCATATTTTTACATTATTTTTTACCTGCTTCTGACGTAATTATAAAAGGCACTTTATTGCTTGAAATATTAAGCCCAAATTTATCAATATTTATCCCTCATATCACAACAAATACGATCTTATACTTAACAGTCATCTTAAACGAAAATTATCCGGAAAACCGTTACAGATAGATTTAAAATCTAAAAAAGAAATCATAAAAAGTGCATAAAACACATAAAGCATAAAACTAACAACCATTTCAACCTACAGAACCTTTTTATGCGAATATGTGTTTTGTGTATGCTCTACAATGTATCACTAGTACTTTCTGCGAACATCCTCTGTTTTCAGGAATTTTAAGTCGTCAGCTCTATATCTATGAAATGAAATATGTTTAAAAATTTATTAAGATGGTAACCAAAACAGTTACCCAAGTTTATGGAGGAAATATGCAGAAAATTGTAGCACCATGCAGTTAGTCTTTAAACGAATGAGGATTCAACCCGAGTCGCAATATATTTTTAATAATTATTCAAGTTAATTTACCACCATAATTTGCAAAACCAATATGGTATCTAAACTTGCAATTGCCAACTGTTTTTCGTACTTGAAAACACTTTATATGCTTTCCTTTTTGGATTTTAAACCTATCTTTAAACCTATCGTATTATTGACCATAAATTTTTAACTTCAATATATTTTGCCTGGGTTCAATCTTTAATCAACTACGGAATAACATGTTATGCTTCAGATTACTATAATAATATAAAACCTCTTAACCACTTGCAGAATAAAATCCTATCCCATATTAAAACTAATTCTTTATTAAATCCTATATTGTCTGTAAGAGAACTCTACATATTTCGGTTACTGCTTTTCATTTTCAATAATAAATTTTTCTATCAATATAAAACTAGTAACTTTTCTCTTAGAAATACACAAGGAAATTATTTTATACCAAAATCTAACAAAGAAATTTTTCACAAATCACACGTGTTTCTTGGTCCCTTTTTGTTTAATAAATTAAATGAAACCCTTAAAATCACTAATAATAAATCTGAATATAAATCTGGACTACATAATTTCATAGCAGGACACAATGACATAGAAATATTATTTAAGGTAGCTAAATAGAGTCAGCGCAGCTTTGTTGCCTAGGGAGAGTTTTTGGTATTGGGTACCATGGACGAGCTCTTTTGGTACTTCAAAACTACTATTTTCTTTTTGTATGTATGTGGTTTTTTTTGTCTCTTCAATGTTGTGTGCGTATTATTCCATTGTTTTTTTTCTCTCTTTTGTGTAATTTTTAATTATATTTTGTTGAAATAAAAATCCTTGAAAAAAAATCTGTAACGGTTTTCTAGATAATTTTCATTTAAGATGACTGATTAAGATTAATTTACAATTTTTTTTCTATGAAACAAATTCCCAACCCTTCAAAATGCCTACTTTAAAATTTTAGATTTTTACCCCAATAGTTTTGTCTGTAAAGAAATTTAAAGTAGGTTTGTTATTTTGTAACCACCCTGTATACAGGGTGTCCCACGAAAAGTGGTCCAACCCCTTTAACTTTTGAACCCCTACAGATATAGTCATGAAAGTGGGGTCTAGGTGTAGTAAAGTGACCATGCCCTATCCGAGGAGATCCAACTTTCAACGCCTTCTAGGGGATACTTTTAGGAATTATAATTTTTATTTTAAAAACTATTTGAGGTGTGTGAAAAAAGTCAATGACTAAGTTGTAGAGCAGCATCGATTTAGTAGGAAAAGACACTTTAAGCAGAAAAATATCTTGAATAAAACCCCTAAAACGCACGCTCAATTAGGTTGAATTTACGTGGATTTTATGTCTTAAAACGCTCCTCAGGAGGCAAAAATGAGAAATTTTCAATGGAGAACTGCAACATCTCTTAAAATTCTAAATATTCAATTTTAATTAAAAATTCTCTCCTGATTCCAAAAATACGCTTGTCTTTTCCACCAAGCTTTTTTTAAGGTAATTATGACATATTTTAATGCAGAAAACTCCTAACAATGTGACGTCACATGTGCTAATGGAAATGTGGGAAACAGCGTTTTCATCGATACACTAGTCTGTAAAAAAAACTAGTGCTCATTGTTTCAAAGCGGGATTATAGCAACAAGCGGGAACAAAGCACATTTCACGTCACAAGCTGTTTAAGCTCAGACACAAAAGAGGCTGTTTTTAATTGAAGATAACTTAAAATTTAGGGTTTTGAAAAGCAAATGAAAACATTTTTTGGAGGTTTTAGGCCATTCTGAACACATTAAGATTTAAAAAAAATTTGACTGCAGTTATCCATTTAATGAACTAAGAATAATTTTAGCCATTTAAGTCATAAAAATAAAAATTTCGCATTTTCGCCTTGTGAGGCGTTTTGAGACGTAAAATCTACGTAAATTAAACTTATTGAGCGTGCATTTTAGGGGTTTTATATTCAAGATATTTTGTATTAAAGGTGTCTTTTCCTACTAAATCGATGCTGTTCTACAACTTAGTCATTGACTTTTTTCACACACCTGAAATAGTTTTTAAAATAAAAGTTATAACTCCTAAATTTTCCGCTAGAGGGCGGTGAAAGTTGTCTCATAGGATAGGACATGATTCTTTTACTATACCTAGACCCCACTTTTATGACTATATCTGTAGGGGTTCAAAAGTTGAAGGGGTTAGACCACTTTTCGAAGGACACCCTGTATAATACTCTTACGTAGCTCCCGATTTTCGCTTTATTTCTTCTCCTCGGTTGGCTACACTCAGTTTGTTTACAAAATGAATGCATATTGTTTTGATTTTAATTTTTCCGATTTCAGTCTTTAATGATATTTGCCGTTCAAATGTGTTTAAAGGGATTAAATGTTACTATTTAATGCATTTATTCATAGCTTCAATTCTTCAACATCTTGGATCGAATTTCAAATTTCCCTCGCTTCCTTTCAAAAATCCCTATCCTGTACTGACCCAAGTGATTGGTTATTTGGGAGTGGCTGGAGAAGATCCAACCTTATCTTACTCCTAATAACCTTGAATTAAATCGTATTGAACTTTTACTTACTTCTTGTTACGAGCATCCGGCTAATTGTAGCCGATAGCTCGTATTGAACTTTTTAAGGCTTGAAAATGGAGCGTTAATTTTTAAAAGCGATTGGCAAAGTTTGTTAGCAACACATATTGCTGTTTAGATTTTGCTGATAAAATCGACGAAATCAGCCGGCAAGCTTAAGCGAGGTTTGAAGTTTAATGACTCTAAAGAGCAAATACGCTTATTTTTTATTTTATTACGGAATACAAAATTCACTCTTTATGCAATAAGTTGATACCAATCTGTGACACCAACGAAATATTTAAGGTATCACAACATTGGTAGTGATGTGGATAAAAGATGATTTCATTAGTGCTTCACCACTCACATGTAATGTATATTACTTTCTCATTATCAGAGATGAATAACCCCCTTCCGATCTCCTTGCTAGACTAACGAAGTCTGCGAAGCAATCTTAGTAGAAGTGCTTCAGCAGTTCCCGGGGGTTGGTGAGTGTTTAAGAGCAGGGGCCAGTTGACCCCTAGTTAGAATAAATACTTTTAGGAGAACCTCCAAACAAAACAAACAGTAAACATATTAAAAAAAATTAGCAGAAGAAGCTCCAACCAACTTTCCAAAATTACAATCCCTTAATAACAATCTCTTAAAAGTTTGGATATTTATTAACTCTAAATTACCAATAATTTAATCAAAATATTTCTTTAAAAACTAGGGAGCTACCGCCCCCTGCTCGCTATCGCTCGCCAACCCCCGTAAACTGCTGACGCAGGACCTTTTGGAATTGCTTCGCAATTCCCACAAATTCTAACTCGCCGAACTTAATACACTTTACAAAACAATTAAACAATTTACAAAAAAAACGTCAACCAACTTTCCGAATATACTTCCCCAAATCCCCTCCATGAATAAAGCTCCCTTAAAAGTTTCAATATATATTAACTCGAACTTATCAAAAATTTAAACGAAATTTTTTTAAAAATATTCATCTTAATTATTTTTAATCTATGATTATATAAAAATAACTATTTCTAATTGTTTATCAATATTCGAACTAAACAAAAACCCGTTATTTTAAAATAACTCATTAGTATAATATGCCTAGTGTTTATCATTCATATTTTTTTTAAACCCAGACCTGTTAACCCAGACAATACCGTTTAAGCAATCGAAAATAAAAAGAGACAAAACATCACTCTATGTTTACAATTAATTTCGATAAAATCAGACTAAAAATTATAAATATTGGACAAAAACTGTGAAACTTTAGTATGAAATGGCGTTCATGTAAGTTTTTAGAATATGTTTTTATCAGTCTTTGAGTGATATTTCATCAAGAAAGTACTTTTTTTAAAAGGTGAAAAACATGTTTCATCTTAAAATATAGCGTCAATCGGTCGTTGTGATTGGATGCATAATAATTTGAATGACAGTACTTGCTTTGTAACTGCGACCTTATCCGTTATCTTAAAAAATGGAAATATTTTAAAATTGAGAATTTTTTTGAAAAATCGAAGGGCTTACTCGGAAATCCGGAAGGAATCCGGACATTTTGATACCATATATGTGTCATTCGGTTCAGTAATTAAAAAGCCTTTTTCTGGAAACCGTTCACTAAAAACTTTTTTTTAGAATAGAGAGATATCCAGCACATCTATTAGCTATTGTTAATCAACATTCTGGGGGAAAAACTTACACCAATAATCTTTTCAATTCAATTTAGTACCGTCTAGTAACTTGATAACATATCTAGTGTTTATCATTCTTATTTTTGCTTCAACCCAGACTTGTTAAACAATGTAAACAAGTCAAAATTTGATTTGATTTGTTAAAGAATACCTTTTAAGGCATTGAAAATAATAGAAGACAAAACCTACATGACACTTAATGTAATTAATTTTGAATATCAGACTAAAAATTATAAATTTCAGACTGGTGGCAGAATCTATCATCCAAGCAATAATAATAATAATAATTATAATTACTATTACTGTTACTGTTATTGTTATTGTTATTGTTATTGTTATTATTGAAAAAATTGATATTATTGTTATTATTGTTATTATTGATATTATTGATATTATTGTTATTATTGTTATTATTGTTATTATTGTTATTATTGTTATTATTGTTATTATTGTTATTATTGTTATTATTGATATTATTGTTATTATTGATATTATTGTTATTATTGTTATTATTGATATTGTTATTATTGATATTATTGTTGTTATTATTGTTATTATTGATGTTATTGTTGTTATTGTTGTTATTGTTATTATTGTTATTATTGTTATTATTGATATTATTGATGATATTGATATTATTATTAATTAAAAGAGAGACGAAGCGGCTCATCTTAGAGTAAGCAAAAAAATGTCTCCTAAACTTTTAAACTAAGAACTAAATTTCAGACAAAATGTGTGAAAATTTAGTATGAAATATCATGCATGTGTAAGTTTTTAGAATACTTTTATTCAGTCTTTGTAGTATTATATTTAATCACCTGAAACAAATTTGTTTCATCAAAAATATAGTATCGATTGATCGTTAGGGGGATTGATTGGTTGCATTACAAGTTGTTTGACGGTTCTTGCTTTATAACTGCGACCTTATTCGAAATCTAACAAATGGGAATATTTTAAAATTGAGAATTTTTTAAAAGTCCAATAGCTTACTCGGAAATCCAGAAATAATCCGGACATTTTTATACCAGATAATGTGTCATTCGGTTCAGTAATTAAAAAGTTTTTTCTACTATTCAAGAGTTGGTTATACCTTAATCTTCTAAAACACGAGAGTGGATAGAGAAGGCCTCTTGATTTATTGATCTTAAGTACGTTAATCCTAGTTACGTTAATGTACGGGGATAAAATTATCATTCTCGTAAATAGGATTATTATTACTATAATTATTACTATTACTACTATTATTACTGTTACTATTATTACTACTATTAAGATAAATTACAGAATCATAGTGTATTTAATTATAAATTACTGTATTAAATTTTAGTTTTACAGGAAATCATAAATATACCGATCACAAATATTTTCTGAATTTATTTCAGCATCCTCTTTTATTTTAGTAGTAATTTAAATTTAAAGTTCTAAGAAAAGGTGAATATAATAAAAATTATTTTATCCTCTTTTATTGATTTAAGCAGTAATTAAAAATTTTATGTACTAAGCAATCATGTTAAAAACGATTTCAAGATATTTTAGGAGTGACGTAAGATCATGCAGTTATAATAATAATGATAATACCATAATTAAGTTTATGATACAAAATATTGAAAAAAAAACTCTGCATCAGATGTAAAAAAAGTTACCTACACAATGTAAAACATTAATTTTATTTAACTTATTATACCCAGGAGTAGTTTTTATCAGACACAAAAAACAAATTTTAAGCATCAAATTTAGTTCTTAACTTTAAGAAGTTAATTATCTTTAATTTATCCACCTAATTAATAACATTCAACCCCATAATTAGTGGACCAAAAACGAATGTGAGCTATACTAATTAAAATCAAAAGGATTAGCTAATGATAATGAAGTTACAATACTTATTTAGCACTTGGCGTATTTTAAGTACATTTTAAAGCTTCGGAAATACTGTCTATTCCTTAGAAAAAGATTACATTTTTGTGGATAGTAATACATAACCGCTCAATAAAGATTTACCCCCACAAATGAAAAATACATCACATACCCATATCTAACCTTTATTCCCTTCAAATTCCCTGATGAAGTGGTCCAGTGGTCGCATGCATTTAGTTTTAAATTAAATTTTAGTTTTTGTACTTGATCCCCTTCAAATATGGGATACGATAACCAGGGTTGGATTTTTTTATATTTCCTTTTTCTCCTGAAAAAAATTGTAGTTACAATTTCCAAATAATGGATAATTACAGTCAATTTTTTTTATTCTTAATGTATTCAGAATGGCTTAAAACCTCCTAAAAATATTTCAATTTATCTTTCAAATCCCTAAATTTTAATTTCTTTTCAATTACAAATAGCTTCTTTTCTGTCTGAACTGAAACAGCTTGTGACGTTAAATGTGCCTTGCTCCCGCTTGTTGTTATCCCGCTTTGAAAGACTGGAAAGACTGAGTTTTTTTATACCCTAGTGTTTCGATGAAAACGGTGTTTTCCTCATTTCCAAGAGGGCACATGTGACATCACACTGTTAGGCGCTTTCTGTAATACAGTCGAATCCGCTTAATGTGATCGCAATTGTCCGAGATTAAACTGATAACATTATCCGATCGATAACAATAAGCGATCCCATATCAAAAAGCAGTGTTTCAAGATTGTTTGCTTTAAAATCAAAATCATGTTATCGTTATTAATGTATTTAAAACACTATTTTTACACTAGGCAGTAGGCACTTGCCAACTTAAAATTTTAAGGGGAAAAATACGAGTAGTTAAAATTATAAAATAAAATAATCGCTTACTTAGTAATTTTATTTGCATAGAAAGGTCTTTCTTTTTTCACTCTATTATAGCCTTCCACTCTAATAAACAATCTGAATTTCAGTAAACCATAGAGTTCAGTAAACAGGGAAAATCAAAATCTCTTATCAGAAACATCTGCAAGGTGGCGATGGTTTCTTTAACCAATCACATGTATGGATTCGGACCCACCCTCTTTAACTGTTTTCTTTCAATATGCGGAATGTTTCATTTTTTCTTACTCCTACTGAGTTTCAGAAAAAAGAAACACCAGATACTCTGGTGGGGCAGATGTTTACTTGTACAAATTGACCTTCAAAATGACTCGAAATGAGACGTTTTTTAGGGGATATCGACAAATTTTGATAACATTAAGCGGCGAGTAGATTCATAGTTGATCACATTAAACGATGTATTTTACATTAAATTAAATAGGAATGATCGGGACCTAACGATTTCGATAACATTATCCGATTGATAACATTAACCGTGATCACATTAAGCGGATTCGACTGTAAAATATCGCATAACTAACTAATAGACAAGCATATTTTTGGAATCAGGAGATAATTTTTAATAATTTAAAATTGAATGTTCAGAATTTTAAGAGATGCTGCTATTCTCCATTTTGCTGATTGTAGTTAGGTAATCCCTAAAAATCAATTTGTATCATTGCCGGGGAAAATCCTACCATTTTTCAACTAGTTAGGGCGTGTACAAGTGTGCAACTTCTATTTCTTTAAACACATTGATATGATATCCCTAGTACCAAATTCATACCAAAAGGTGGACACAAATTGGAGCCGAGCGGCGAAGGCGAACAGCCACGAACACGCTCTGCGCACGCGCAACTCGGAGGCTCTAAGAGCGGCGCTTGCGCAGAGCGTGTTCGTGGCTGTTCGCTACGCCGCTCGGCTCCAATTTGTGTCCACCTAAATATATCAAGTTTAGGTATCTGCAACTATAGAATTAAACGAAATTTGGCCATACATGACGAAAATTAGACGAATCTTGTTATGCTGCTTGGGATATAATTGAAATGAGGTTTCAAATCTCACCGCTCACCGAAGCTATTCTTCGCTGATAAATATTACTGTTTTTATGTATTTTTTTTCAACTCCGGATTGTAGCTAAGAATCAAATACAGAAGAAATTAATATGATTTTACTAGATGTGCCAGAGTGTTCGAAAAACTCCAATTCGACTTGAAAAGCGTTACATATTAGAGACGCAAATTGAGACGTATTTTATAGTCGAAATTTTCTCAAATTTGATTTTAGAATTAATTTTCCAAACTCAATAAATAATGACAAGATATTTTTTCATCAACAAAAAAAACGTTTCGAAGAGAATTGAAGTTAACCCACAAGTATAACAAGTAACCCATTACTATAAGAAGTGATAATGTTGTTGTTGTTGTTGTCGTATGCCACTTGGAATATCCAAGCTCCACCGCAAAGCGTACAGGACTTAAGGCAAAGGGGGTGCGGCTCCTGAGAAAGTGAGGCCCATGAAAGGAAGGAGTCCGACTTAAGCCTCGGATGATAGATGCCGCCACCATCTATCGCCACCTCCACAATTTTGCCATGCATCTGAAGGGGAGGGGAATAGTCTCCAGACACCTGGACCCGAGTTAAACTGCGCCATGACCGACCTCAGGACTTTCGGACCCACAGATTTAACGAGCACGTACTCCGCATATACTCGATGGGTCTTCAGCGGTGTCGGGAATCGAACCCGGGATCCTCCGATTCCAAGGAAGATGCCTTAACCACTAGGCTCCCCACGGCCAACAAGTGATAATAAGTAACCCATTACTATAACAAGTGATAATAAGTAGCCCATTACTATAACATGGGGTAATGGTTACTCACTTGTAGACGCGATAACTAGGTAAAAAATCCGTATGATTTTCCCCGTTAACGATGCAAATTGATTGTCAATTATATACCTAACTGCCAGTAGCAAAATTATTTCAAAATTCAAAATACATTTTTTCATAAGCAAAACGGTAATTGAAAAAAAATCTCGTTCATTCCCCAAACCAAATTACCCACACTAATAGACTAAAATTATGTCTCAGGAGGAAAAAAATGGCGACCCCTTTTCCTGTCAACCCCCTTTATCGTCCGCACCATCAATTAGCCCCGGGATTTTATAGTTGCGATGGATCTTGACGTGCCCGGGTATAAAAATGCCCGGATCTTAATAGAAAGCGGCGTTTTTTGGGCGTTTTTCGCTGGAACCGATCCTCGCGTCGTTCCCTATTTAATTAGCGAGAGATATTCGGTTAATTTAACTTGGAAGACGGCCATGACAAGATTAAAATTGCTGCCTTTAAACTTTCAAAGGTGGAAGAAAGAAAGTGGAAGTTAAAGAGCGTCGTAATAGAAATTTAGATGGTTCCGTATTAACGTGAGGGGAGGGTGATTTTTGTGTTCTAGTTTTTTTATTGTTTTAATTATTTTTTATGGATTACGTTTACTTTATTACGATCGCGTCAAGATTATTATTTTTTTGTTGAAAAATAAAGTTCTGTAATTTCATAATTTCATTTCTAGCACTATAACTTCACAGCAACGTTTCCTGAACCCAGAACGTCACTACGCGGAAGGAGAAAGTGAGTAAATACAAAGCCTGTTGGGTTGCTAGGAGGATTTTTTCGGTACGCAAATCGTGTTAAAAATACACCATATGTACATGGGTTTAACGAAATAATCGTATTTTAAAATTGACGTTCTTCGTTTCACTCGAAATTCGGACACCGCGATGGACACTAATTTGTTAGTAACGTAGTAGGGTCAACTTACGTTGCTGTCTAGTATAGAATATGTTGATTATTTACGGATAACAATGTGCAATACCCATTTAAAAAAAGAAAATGCATTTTTCCTGCAAAAAAATTCTTCTAAATTCAAAAAACAACGATTTAAGTTTTTTAAAAATAGCTGAATAAGTACTTTAAAGTAAAAATTGGCAATCGATTTGAACCGTAAAACCATTGTTTTGGATCATCTGACGTCTCGTAAATTTTTCGCGCCTTTTTAACCTTTTCAGTCCTAACTGACATTAATTTTCCAAAGGACGGAATGAAAAAATCTTGGGTGGGTTGAAATTAAATTGAGTGGGTTGAAAAAATCTGAGTGGGTTGAAAGGGTTAAAAGTGGAACTTTGAAATTAAATTAAAAAATAAATAAGCTTAACTGATAAACAAGCTTAACCCAATATATTTCGCTTTTGGATATCTCTGTCGAGCAACAAAATAAAATAAAAATGTGGAATTTTTCATTAAAAGAATACATGCATGTAAAAGGGTTGTATATAACATTCTCAATAAAAAAATGATTCCATAAGGTAAGTTTTGACTTTATTTTGGAAATCCCCCTAAAAACTTTACCCCAAACGACAATGTTCCCAAATGGGAGCATCCTCAAAATCATACTTAGGATTTTTTTCTGCCAATAAATCACTACAAGGGTTTTTGTAATGAAGAAACAAGCCATTTAAGCCGACAATCAGAACCTTTAATTTGAAATTTGAATTGCGGTATAAGTTATTTTATTTGTCACGTCAATACTCTAATACGCTAAGGTATAAAATTGTATCAATAATTTTAAACTATTTTAGACTTAAACGGTCAGGATTTCTTATATTCCGTTTATTAAACTTACGTATAAAAAATTCAACAAACTATAGTCCACTAAACCAGTGAAAAATCCAATTTTTATCTTTAATGTATTTTTTGAGTACTAAAACATTTCCTTAGAAAATCCCTATGGAGACCATCCCCTACGTGTATCACCTAGCTAGATATTCACACGAAAATTACCCGACGTGCCACATTACTGAGCCCAAACATTTTCTAATTACATCAATTTCAAAAGGTGGATCATAAAGCAATAACGTTACTCCAGCAGTTCAGCAATGACCTCAGATTTTCATTACTTACTCCCATTTGGAATTCATCCGGAGCACTTTTCTGGAGCAAAATGCTTCGAGAGCAATTCTCGAGAGAAGGAGATGCAGAGGGGGCGGTTGCAGTTACAAAGCACCTCAGCGATAATTAAACCACGCGATGCTTTAAGAATTCCCACGGGGGCTGTTATGGTTTCGGTTACGATCCTCCAAGAGTGAATACCCATTTAATTCAATCGTTGGAAGTTTAGAAATGTGTGCAACTGTAACTCTTGTTTGCGCAAATACGCGCCTTTTTGTAAGTTGTTTTGAAAATTTGTAAAATACAGAAATAATCTTTTTTAAACAATTAAAAAAGTTAAGTTCAAAAAGATGTTTATAATGGCTCTATACTAGACAGCAACGTTAGTTGACCTTACGACGTCAGAGATGCCAACCATTTCTGATTTTGCGGAATCATTCCGCATTTCGGCCCCGAATTCCGCAATTACGGATAAAGCTAGAAAAACTACGGAAACTACGCTAATTATATTTTAAAGATAATGTATTAAATTTTTCTTCTCAATTCTCTGTTTTTAGCCTTAAATCCTTTAAATACATATTTTTTAACTTAAAATTGCGAATAAAAACGATAACGCTAGTAACTGATGAGATGGGCGACAATAAGAATTGAGAATCAATCGGAATTTAGAATATCTTTATGGATGATTGATTCATGGGAGAAAAAAAGGCCTTCTTTTCTCAAATATTTGCGTTTTCAGGACTTTTCTAAAACTTTTATCAAAAGATTGGGTAATTTTTCTACGTGCAGAAGGCGTGGCGGCAAGCCACGCGTCATGCCGGAATTTTTTTTGCGGGCGGGGGCGATTACGGATGAGCGTTGTCTCAGGTTGGCATCCCTGCGACGTCACTAACAAACAAAGCATGTAGTTCCCATTGCGGTGTCTGAATTTCGAGAGAAACTAAAACGTCAACTTTAAAATACAATTATTTCGTTAAACCTATGTATGTATAGTGTATTTTTACCACGATTCGCGTACCGAAACTCCTTCTAGCAGCCCAACAGGCTTTGTGTTTACCCACTTTCTCCTTTCGCGTAGTGATGTACTAGGTTCAAGATACGTTGCTGTCGAGTATTGTACAATCAATGGTGATTCGTGCTTGATTAAAAATAAACACTACATCGAAAATGCGTCTCTCTGTATTGTATCCTCACATTTCCTGGCCATATTCGTTTTGCGGAATTGAACCCCTAATTCAGCCTACATCCTACCTTGGAGGGCCTTATCTTGAATCGAACACGGATTCACGCTGGGGCCAATCATAGGCGTAGCGTTGGGGGGACACTGGGGGACACGTGCCTCCCCCAAACGAGTCACCAAAAATTTCAGAAATCAACGAAAAAATCTATTATATCCAAACCAGAAAGCAAAAACGTAAAATCACTTCTTTGAAAACTTTTCAGTTGTGCTCTCCCAACAATTTAGGTCACGGAGCATATGGGTGCCACCTTTATGAAATAATTTCTAATCATCTCTAAAAGAATTCCCCGATTCACAGATGCTGACGCCACAAACTGTTTTAACCATAGAGTTAGTACAAATATAGAGACAGCTTACTCTTCTCGGTCAGGCAACCTTGCATGTCGAAAAAGTCGGACCTGTGTGAGTGGCGGAAGTAAATTTTTAACATGGGAGTTCCCGTAGGCGGGTCAAGTGTGAGTGGCAGAACGAAACCGAGAAACCGGTCACACTTTGAACAGCGTAGAAGATGTTTAAGCTGTCTCTATTACTAATTACTACTGTCTCTATTACTAAGCTGTCTCTATTACTGTCTATATTAGTACTAACTCTATGGTTTTAACCCTTTTATGCCCCAAATTATTTTCCTCGTCCTCATCTAAATTATGTCAAGTTTACGCAACTGCAACTAGAAGTAAACTAAATTTGGCCTTTCATGACGAAAATTCGGCGAATTCGGAACATTGGGAAGTGGGACTTCCAAGTCCCGGCGGGACATAAAGGGTTAAATAGTATTATTATTTTCTACATTTTACGAATTCTTTAAATATCCGTTTACGGACTTCATACCCTCCCCGTAAAAATATATGACACAAATTCAAAAGATCTAAAACTGAACCATTCCCTGAAGTTTCCTTAATATCAAATCTCTCCCAAAACATTCCAAAAATTTTCAAAACACCTCAAACCCATTCAAGAAAAGATTCGATTAAATTTTGAGCCAACCTGGCAACGTAACCAACCAACCAATCAAAAGGTAAACAGAAAACCGCTCCTCAAATGGCGCAGAAATAACACGGTGAATCTAAAGAGAAGATGGCCGAAATTAAATCCCTTCGTCGTCGAATTTGATGAATCGGAAAGCTCAATCCTCTAATCCTCACACCGATGAATAAATATTCAATGGAACCGTATGGAGAGTTTTCGAGCCATTATGGAAATTGTGTACACAGAAGATAGTCAAGCGTGTGTGAGGAGTTCGGCTAATGTATACATCTGTGTGGCGAACGAACTTTTCGCTTATCCGAGGATTTCTGGTAAATAGGGTTCCATAATTCTTGAGCTAATTTGATTTCGAGTTAGTTGGGGGGTTAACCCGGGTAATAGAGTCTTGTGCGGGAGAATGTTTGTTGTTGACGTGGTTTATCGGTAAACGGGTTGAATTCGGGAGTGCGAAAGGGGTTATTTTTAGATGCCTTTGGTACATATCGTCGGGAGCAAGGCACCAAGTCACTTTTGGAGATCCTTTTGAAAGCGGTAGAATGGTTCTAATGAACTAGTGGATTATCAAAATATTTCGAAGTTGAAAAACGATCAGCTTGTTTGAGGAAAATTACATGGCGCAAAAGAAGCGAACTGGTAACATCGCACAGATTACTGTCTGTCTGTCTGTCTGGTCTGTCTGTCTGTCTGTCTGGTCTGTCTGTCTGTCTGTCACAAGAAGAGCTCTGGCTGTTGCTAGTTCACATGAGCGGTGGTATGGTGTCGAATGATAAATAGTAAATGTCGAGATCACGATCATGAATAACGATCATGAAAAATCATAAATTTGTATTTTTATGACTTAGGTAAATGACTAAAAATGTTCTTAGATCATAAAAACAAAAATATAAAAAAGCTTTATGACCGCTTATGTGAACTAGCCACGGCCAGAGCTCTTTTTGCGATAGACAGTTCGGACAGAAAGAAATTATACTAGATTACAACGTTTCCTGTCAGTGACGTCACTGGATGACGTCAGAAGACGCCATACTTCCTATCTGCCTAATCGGAGAAAAAGACAGCGAGCGAGTTATCTATGACTCGCCAATCAGATGGATAGAAGATGTTGTGTCTTCTTACTTAATTCATTTTAAGCCTATTCTAAATATATATGATATTCTAAAATATAAAACTATTTTAATAAAAATTGAAAAATTTTATGGAAAGCTCCGATCAAAAAACACGACTGACTCAAAGTTTGGATGAAGTTCAACCACTCCGTTTAGTACACTCGTCTATGCCCTTCTGAATTCAATACAGATCGAACCTCTTTCATCTATAGCTAAGCACTCTACCGACAGACAACGCTGAACTATATATATATAACAGATCATAACGTGAAGCTGCAGACTATCAAAGCCCAGGCACTGTACCCCTGATAACCACTCGGCCGTTCCCGTTGGTATCAAACAATGACCGATTCGTAATACACGGCTTTAATATATTCTGCGTATGGATATGGCAACAATCTATCACAAAGTCTCGATTACTAGGGACATTAATCCGGCCGAAGGGTTCCCCAAGACTTATCCCCTTAGTAACTGTACAGGACTTATCCCCTTTACTATATGGGAAATCCTTGCTGTGATCAGCTTGTGTCAAATCCGTTTTATTGTATGAACGGGCGTTGTGAGTTTGGATCTACAATGGCTAAATTGGCTATATTTTTATAATTTTTAGATAATAAGGAAGTGTTCAGTATGGTTTTTTGTATGGCAAAATGAAATATCAAGCCAATTTTTCAAAAAAATGTACAGGTAATAAAATATTTTAATTTAAATGTCGAAAAAAACACGTGACTGAGAACGTTTATTGTTTAAAACGTACGATGACATCAACAATCATACCATCAACTCCGTTGCTTTCCAACAATGGCCACAGTACGATGACGTCAAATCCCAAACTCTTAGCGCTTTCACGCGCTTTGAAAAAGGGGATTTTTGTTAATGTTTTTTGTGTTTGCAATAAAAAAACTGTTTGATCGGCCTCAAATTTTGGGTAGTTGCTTATTTTTGCATGAAGAATCGATTAAAAAAATAAAAGAGTCATGCAACTTCCTTATTATAAAATGTTAAGATTATAATTGCAATTTACTTTTATTATTTAAATAGTTAAAATTTACTTAAATTATGCTTTATAAAAAATAGGACCCAGTTAATTTAGTCCAAAATTATTACGAATCTAATTTTTAATTTATAATTTTAGCAGAGAGTTATTATAAAAATGTATATAATAATATTTAACAAATATTATTTAGATTATAATTTAGGGTCCTTGGTTCAGTCTAATATATTGGTTTTACTTCACTTTTATAGTTTATTACTATTTATCACTTTTATAGTTATTCACTTTTATAGTTTACTCAGTTTGTATTCAATAGCATTTATGGTCAATATTAAGGGTTTTAATTCTGTATTTTTAGAAAAAAACACATCTACAGGATAGGCGTACAGGAGTTACGCGAACAGTAGTTTCTCTGCAACATATCCCTTAGGAAGGAAAAACAACTTTTACAAAAAAGAGCGAATCGGAAACAATTCGAAAAACAACTTACAGAATTATTGGGATACCAAACAAGCAGAATGATCGGAGAATTTGAATTCTTTGGTGTCCTGTGGTAAGTTGTATTGATATTATTAAGGGTGTTTCATAACTCTGTAAAAATGATTGGGTGGGTAGCCTCTACATTGGACAGTCATGTTTTGAATAGGAATAGAGGGCAAACATATGTTACGGGCAAAGTGATTAATTGGGCATTATTAATAATCCCCGGGCAATGTGATAAATTCAACGAAATTTATGAATGAAATTTATCACTTTGCCCGTAACATATGTTCCGTTCGGATGCATGGAAGTAATGTAGTCACACTAAATGTAATGCACATTTTCAAACACTAAAACGCATTAATTTGTAATAAATAGAGAAAAAATTTTTTAATGGAAAAGAAGCAATAATCAAAAAAGTTTGAATCATGAGTTACTTTTTAAAACTATGTTAGTTTCTTACGTAACACTTTAACATTCTAATAACCCCGTGACTCATACCATAGTTTGAAGTGGTAATTTAATACAATAACCGTCATGAAAAGATACACCCGTAAACCCACGCGGGATCTGTTTTAAGTAAATGCCAACATGCGCAAAGTCGTGAGTACACAACACATCCTAATAGTAGTATTACAATGTGTGTCGTGTCACCCTTAAACCACTCGCATTAAAGTGCGTCCGAAGATTCACCCTCCTTCCATTATGCATATTCTAATGGGGAGCTCTGCTATTGACTCGTGAGCCCAAACAGACGTCAGGTGCTTAGAGACGATAGTTGGAGAGGATGTGGATGGATCAGTAGCCCATTTCCATTCCTTACGTGGAATAGAGCAGTGGGGGCTTTTTCGTGCTGCCGTCGGATAGGTGGTTCAATAAAATAGTTTTCTTGCTGCTTAGCTTAGATAGCCATAGCTCACACGACTCGTGTTTTGATTAAGTTAATTACAGTAAAATACAATTTTTTGAATCAGTTATTCCAATATTCTTGCATTGAAAAATGCTGCACTATAGCCTGTGTAATTTTAATCGGCAGCTCATAACTAGTCCTTTCCCATTGCATTTCTATTGCGTTACCATGGAGACGAGCCGCCTTTTCTATTTAAAAGGAGTGCAGTAGTGTTGTCCATTTTTTTTAGTAATGACTCGAATATGTTTACCACTCATCAATAAAGGATCCAAAAGCTAAAATCAGCCCTCAAAAAAGATTGAAGAGGTAATACTTAATATCTTAATATCGCTTTAAAATGTACTTCAATCTATTCCACGCATTTAAAATCATGCAGGGAGATTGCAGGAATAGCATATCCTTTACATAGTAGGTAATTATTTGTTCCCTAACTCTCACATAGACCTGTTAGTACCAGCTTGAATGGATATTAAACTTCTTTATCAGGGGAGGACCTCCATCCACCCCCTTAAACTATTATTAGGGTAATTTGATCTCGGACCACGTATTTCCCCTTTTAGAATATCCAATGGCAACCATTTCATTCATAAGGAACAAAGATTTTGGTCAATCCTTAAATTTTAGGCATGAGTGTATACAGGGTGTTTCAGGTAAGTGTTTCTAGAAGGGATAGGGCACACTTAGACGACTCAGAATCACCTGGAAAAGAGGGGTCGGAAAGGCACCCCTAACGAGCTAGGGGGGGGTTTATAAGCGGGCATGGGAAGTTGTAAAATTCCCTGTGGAAATTGACAGGTAACCTTTTAAGATTGAATTAAAAACATCGATTCAGGTATTTTACCATAAAACCAATTAAAGAGCTGAAATTTAACTTCCTTAATTGGTTTTATGTAGCAAATGCTGGAATCGAACGATTTTGCTGGTTTTAATCCAAACGTGAAAGATTACGTGTCAATTCCCATTGTGGATTTACAACCTCCCATGCCCACTTACAAAAACCCCTAGTTCGTTAGGGGTGCATTTCCGGCCCCCCCTATTCCTAGGTGATTCTGAGTCGTCTAGTTGTGCCCTACCCCTTCTAGAAGTATAAAACACTATTGTATAAACTCATGGTGTTTCAAGATTCCTTGTGGGGAGGGCATAAAAAGCCCATAGAACTATACCTCTACAACACATAGTTTTCAAGAAAATTGCAACAGAAAAACTGCGACGTCACATCTTGCTTATTGAACGTTCCCCACGTAACACATATTTTACTATTTTTGACCCCCCTCCCCCTCTAGTTTTCACGTAGTAAATCATAAATTCGGTTTTCAATCATTTTTTGCAAACAGAAAGTTTAAAAAACTTAATTTGGCTTGATTTTTATAATTTTAATTAATAATTTGGCTTGATTTTTATAATTTTAATTAATAATTTGGATAATTTCACTAATTAAATTGGCTTAAATTTGTCGTAATGACTAGAGGAAGTTGACTACGTGGACGAAACCCTAAGCCCCCCCTCCCCCCTGTGACCAAGCGTGGTATTTTGAAGACCCCCATCCCTCCCCTGAACGGGTCACGTAGTATGGGTACGTTCACTTAGAGCAAGAAACATTTAGGGAAAACGTGTGACTATTCATTTGTATACTTGTTTGCTGATAACGATGTTGAAAAATGCGTCATGAAGACTGAGATAATCAATAATTTTTGCCTACTGAAACTACTAGTTCATTATGAGTGATTTAAAAGAGTCAACTCACGAGTTGCATCTCCCAAACTCCGCAGTTCCCTAGAAAACCAAGAAAAATTAAACCGCCATCGTAACAACGCAACATAATTAATTTAACTCAAACAAGCAAACGCCACACAATACTTTGTAACAAAACACTTCCTTAATAACTCGAGGGAGGCCATTTTGAATTCTCACCTGCCAAAAATAGCGCTCCAATTACCTCATCCAAACACCCCCGTCGTGTCAGAAACTAAAAACCTTCACGTGACAGCTTCACGTGAGTGGGAAGCTCACGCGTCCGGACACCTGGCGGTCACGGAAGGGTTGTCTGTCGGACATGATGCTTTTTGCGTGCGCGGCATTATGCTAATGAGGATAATTGCGTATACGCTGAGAGGATGTGAGTGGTTTGGAGCAAGAGTGACGTCGTGTTAAAACTTTACCTGGCTTGATTTGTACGATATGTCGCTAAATCTGAGCGGATTTCCTATTTTTAGGCAACCTTACATTGACATTTCTTCAAAGTCTGATTGTTTCCACAATTAATTATTTCAAGCTCACGGATATATTCACCACTAAATTGACCTGAGTTTAGCATGGAATCAAGCTATTTTGCTAATTCTAATTGGCTTAAACCTTAAACATTTTTCCCTTTTTAAACTCTCAGTCAAAAGTTTGATTCCAGGTTAATCTTAGGTTAAGTGAGAGTTCAATATGGCCTCTCTTTATGAAAACTGCTTGCTGCTCAATATGGTCTTTAATGAAAACTGCTAAAACACCCTTTATACATTTTACCCCACCTGACCCTACTCTATCTCTCCTGAAAGTTTTTTACCACTTTACTGATGCACCTTATAAACTGATCATTAATAATGATAACTATATGATGAAATAAATCAACTGATCCTTAGTAATCTGCCAATTTTGAATTCAGTCTTTTTTAAACATGGATTTCAAAATTACCTTTACTTTAACTATATCTCATTACTTTTATTTACTGTTTGTAAATGGTAATCATATTTTTTCTCATGAAGTGTATAAACTATCAACCGAAATAAAATGCAAAACTGTAGCATCAGTACACAGCATTTCAATCAAATCAAATCAGATATGGTGTATAGCTGTATCGACTCCTCCCACCGACACCCTAACTTGAACATTTCTGACGTCGAATTACCATAAAAGACGGGAATAAAAAATTCCATAACATATTGAAATTCTGATGGAAACCGATGGGGAAAAATTGAAAATGTAACCCGATGTTTCCGCTGACGGCGCACTGTTGCCATTCGGAAGTGATGAATTTCTTTTCGAAATTCATTTCCTTCGGATTACGCAGCATTGCAACAGCGTTGTATTGAAAGGGGGAGTTCTCTTTCCGGAACAGGGACTTTTCTGTACCTGAGATCCCTGAAAATAGGGGGAAAGTGTTTGGTTCGAAAGGTTTTATGGGTAAGTGAAAGTTTCAATGTGTTTTTCCCGGTTTCCATTCCATTGGATTTGAAAGATTTCGGATTTGTGTAACTGTATCAAAGGTACTCATAACCTTAAGTTGGAGACTTAGGTCAAGTTGCATAGGAAGTATTGTTACGTGTGTAAGATTAGTTCTTCATGAATATTATTTAATTTGGAAGAATTTACAGAATTAATACATGTAGAAAGGAGACTATCAGCTGCTTAATGCTAAGCGCACTAGAGACTTTTGTCACGGCAGCTATACCACTAGGTCACCCGAGAGCAATGCATTTTTATGGCGAAATCTTGGCAATCGGCCAAGAGTCTCGTCCCCTAATGCGCTTGCTCTAGCTTCTTGCAATAGCCAGGGTGATAATTTTGTCTCTGTCGCCGTGACAAAAGTCTCTAGTGCGCGCTTAGCCTAATATGTGACACAAAAACACTGAAGCAGCCAACAATGAATTATTAACAACACACAAACAAGATTGCAATAAGTACAAGGCACAGGGTGTCTCGAAAATAGATAACAAAAAAATTGATTCCAGATATCACAGGAATGTAATTAAGAATATACATCCGATCGAAAATCTTATACCTTGTTCAGAGCGAAAGTTTCTATAGAGGGGTAGAAGAACTCCAGTAAAGGGTAAGGATGGAGTGTTCCTAAAAGATCCAATATAAAGCTTAGTCTGCAGTCATTTCTAATAATCGAGAACTAATGGTTTATAGTGTTTGAATATTTAAAATTTTCATAATTGAATATAAGAATTTCATGAAAAAACATTTGGGAAAAGTTCAATTCATCAAATCATATCTCAGATTCAAATGTGCGGTTAGGTGAGGTATAATGGTATGATGGTACGGAAAAAATGGATGTTGGGAGTTTAACAGTTAATATTATAAATTTTAATGGTTTGGGGCATAGAGTTAGTACTAATATAGACAGCTTAAACATCTGCTCCGCTGTTCTAAGCGTGACCGGTCTCCCGGTTTCGCTCTGCCACTCACACTTGACTTTTTGAACCAACTTGGCCACTAAATCCCTCTTTTGGCGTTTTCGGTTTTTCGCGTGGCTTCACTCGTAAAGAAATTACGTCAAAAACGCCCGCCAAGCGCCAAGCTTTGCCAACTTCCAGCTCCTACCTCGACCACTAAATCAGCAATTTTCTCCCTTAAATACTTGTTTAAACAAATCGGAAATGACTCGTATCGAATAAGGAGGGTTCATATTATATAGTGTGAAGCTTTTTTTAAAGAAACTCCCCCCGCAACATTATAAAAATACAGTTTTAAATTGTTTTTTCCGAATCCGCAGAATTTAAAAAAATTACAGGTAAAAAACTAATTGAGATAGAGAAATTTTTTCTTCACTGAACAATTCGTCATTGCTTTTTCTCGAGTTTCAAATAGTCGGTTTCTTTTTTTCATCATTTTTCTGGGAAGAAGAGCAGTTTTTATACCTCAAATTCCTCCCGCCTACGGGAGCTCCCATGTTAAAAATTTACTTCCGCCACTCACACAGGTCCGACTCTTTTCGACATGCAGGGTTGCCTTACCGAGGAGAGTAAGCTGTCTCTATATTTGTACTAACTCTATGGTTTGGGGCGTGTTAATTTTTCTTGAGCCTCAAAGAAAGCAAGCATAGCGGAAAACATTAAGTTTTACAAATATAATTTTTTTTTAAATCCCTAGATCCATTTTTCCTCTCGGAAGCCCGGTGGTGTACTCTCTCAAGTATCCCCATCGATTTTTTTACCTGTTATAACCATTTTACACCACCTAACCCTAGATGTTAGTAAGATTCAAAGAAGTTCAATAAAAGGACTTAAATCATGTTAAACTTTCATAAATTTTTAAAGGCACGCATGATTAAGCTTTTTTATAAATCACGAACATAACATTAACATCAGAGTAAATACGAAAGGAACTTAATTCACGTAAAAAAGATAATTGTAATTAAGCAACCACAGAGTGCCGCCGTAACAAGTTGTATGAATAAAACACGCAATGCTTCGGAAATAAATTCCCGTTAAACGAGGGAAAAAACGTCTATACCAGGGAGCAGTAAACGGTTCCGCTTCCTCGTAAATTCAAAACGGATGTGCATTAGGGCAAAAACGGTGGCAGAACAAGCCCCGAAACTACTTCACCGATACTTATTCAATTTTTGATTAGGTCTCAAAACCAATCGCGACTCCATTTTAGACCTCCTTACGAGCAAAAAAAGGCCGCTCTCTAAGGTCGGATTTACATGCAGCGTTCGAGCGATGTACCGCGACTGGTCGAAACTTCCCTGTAAATTCCCTGCTTATACATTAGGGTGGGTCAAAAATATTTTTTTCACATTTTCCCAGGGGCACAGCGACAAAAGGGTGCCAAATGGTCTCAAACTAACATGTGTAAAATATTATTCGATTCTAATAACTCTTTTTGCCTCCGGATTGGCCTCAAAGTTTCGATTAATATAGTAATTTCATGTAAAAATGGACGATCGAAAATCAAGCTTTTACCTCGATTGCACAAATCCGTCATAAATATAAATGTACACAATGGTATTAAAATCATCATTGAAGACTATAAAATAATTATAAATGAAACTAGAGTTGAAATACTTGAGTTGCAATACAACCTATTTTGAAATATCCCAATGGTTTGAACTGGCAATCAAAAATTTCTTGCTGGAATCATAAAAATGTGCGAAACCTTTATTTTCGGTTGAGTAGGATGGTAAAAACATTAAATTTTTAATAAAAATTGATGTGTCCGAAGGTGGATACCTTTTTTGGGTTATAGGTTTCAACCCCAAGGAAAACATTTGGATAATAGTTTATAAGTTGGGGTTTCCTTGAATTTTTTTGGCATATTAGGAATAGTCCATCCCAAGTGTCCCCATATGATTCCCTAATGTCCAAAAATAAATTAAAACCACATTTTAAGAGTCAAATTGTGAAATATTTTCTTAAGAAGAGCCGCAGATCCCCGTTTTGAGCATAAAGCTCAGTATTATCCCCCAAGTTTGCCTCGAATCTTTCCCGCGCAGCCAAAGGGAGATCTGCCGGAATCGCCGCACTATCGCAAAAAGCAAATTGCGTCAGGGTGACGTGATCTAGATTGCCCCAATGGAAATACAATAATTTGTTTGAAATACACGTATTTAACCGTAGGTCTCTGAAAATTTCAAATATTATTTTTAATATAATTAATAAATAATAAATTTCAGTATTTTAACCAAAGATTAGCGGATAATTTTAGTTGTGCTGCCATCTGTAATCGTACCAGTGAAGTACAACTAGATTCTTTTGTATATATACTTTAATTCGAATTCTTGTTTTTCTACTGCACGAAACTTCTATAAGACTCTTTAAAAAATAAATTTGAACAATTTGAGACAGAATATGCATCACGATTACCATCATTACTACATAATAACAATATGAAGCCTCGAATCTTTCCCGCGCAGCAAAAGGGAGATCTGCGGGAATAGACGCACTATCGCAAAAATCAAATTGCGGCAGGGTCCCGTGATCAAGATTGCTCCGTTGGAAATACAATAATTTGTTTGAAATACAATTATCATGTATGCGAGAATCAAAAGCGGAATGTAAAAATAAACGCTTCGTCGCCAAAACCAAAACAAACGATGCGGCAGACAATCGCACGATCGCACTCGCCGCATTCGCATGAAACGCAGCGCCATTGTAGACGCGGCATAAACGTTCACAAACGGCAGGAAAAAATCTTCCGTCGCAGTCGCACTCGCCGCACTTGCCGGCTGCATATAAACCCTCCTATAGTTTCAACATATTTTTGCGATCATATTTGGATCCCAAGACCAGCCAGTGAAATAACTGTCCGCTGAATTTCGAAAGCGCGGCGTATTTATGAAAAACACAACTGTTTCTATTTTGAAAAATTAAAAATACCATTTTATACTGACCAAACTTGAGGGAGAATGTATATGAACTAACCAATATTTAAAATCTTTACCACTGTTTGTTGGCAAAAAAATAGATTCATATTTTACGGCTCTTGTTAATATGATAGCATATTATATTGCCACTTTGGCAGTTATTTTTGTATTAGTAATGCATGAAGGTGACTAATGTGATTAAAATTGCTTTTAAATACCCTTATTTGTGAACATTAATAAGTTTTCAACAAAAAACATTTAATTTATAAAATTTAAAAAAATATATTAAAAATAACATATTTTTGTTCTATTTGAGGCCAATCCGGAGGCAAAAAGAGTTATTATAATCGAATAATATTTTACATATGTTAGTTTGAGACCATTTGGCACCCTTTTCTTGCTGTGCCCGATAGAATTTGCAAAATTTTTTTTCGCCATAGGAAAATGACCCACCCTATTATACATGGTGTTTCATAACTTCTAGGGGAGGTATGGTACATCAAGACGAGCAAGAATTGGTGTATGTTAGGCGTTCGCAAGTTGGGTTCAACAGGGTGAAAATCACGGGGGGAAATTAGCAAAAAACCCTCGCATATCTGGACAGATAGATACAATTGTTTGTTTCCGGCATTTGTTACATTCAACCAATTCAAATGGTTCATGTAGAAATCAGATGCAGGTGTTTATTCTAATCAGAAACAGGCCAATAAATGAAACAGGCATGCGTTGTAAGTAGATAGACTGCAATAGAAAATGTCACGACGAAAACATCTTAATACTAGTCTTGTTGGTTGGAGTTATATGGTGAAAGGAACTTGAGCCTGACCAAAAGATAATTGTAATTTTCTACTACCTACAACGCATGCATGTTTCATTTATATGTCTGTTTTTGATTAGAATAAAGACTTGCATCTCATGTTTACATGACCATTTAAATTGGTTGAGTGTAACAAATGCCTGAATATAAAGCGATACAATATTGTATCGCTTTCTGCCCAGATACGCGAGGGTTTTTTGTTAATATTCCCCGGTGATTTTCTCCCCTTGAACCCCACTTGCAACCCCCTAACCTATACCAATTCTTGTACATCTTGATGTACCCTACGTCCCCTAGAAGTTATGAAACACTTATCTGATCAACCTACCTCTTAAAGATATGATAAAGCACCCTTCTGGACGAACAATAGCATCAAACATCCTAAAAACAGAACAAGCCAGACAACTGGCATCTATACAATGAAATCCTGTTCACGAACCCTCTCAAAATCAGAACTGACCAAAATATAAACAATAATACCTAAATGACAATAATCTCAGTAATATCAAACTTGTAATGAGTAAAACCAATAAGTACCATCTGATCAAAATGAATATTGGCAGGATTGCGACAGCTTTCCACCGTGTGTTGCCACTTAGGCGACGGGTCGGCTTTGCCTTATATACTCGTATAAATAAAACGTCATAACACCAATCACCAATAGCAGGGCAAGATTCAAAATTGACGAGGAAAGCGATTGGAAATTTTCAACCGTTTTCCCCATGACGTCCGATCGCGTATTACCATACCCCACATTGATGGAGCCCCTGCTAAGTTTTTAGCGTTTTGGTCGGGATAACCAGTTTTTAGTCATTCTCTTTATGGCAGACGAAAAATAAAATCTTCTATTGTGGCTCTACTACGCCTCCCGGTCATATCGCTCGTTTCGCTGCATGTAAATCCGGCCTAACAGTGAACGGCACTAACTACAATCTAATACTCCTTTTTTTATTTAGGGAAATAGATAAAAAAAAGTAACCGATGCATATTTGATCCGAGCTTGTCCTGGGGTATCCTTGCTGCTCCATTATTTATGAGTCGATTTCCGAAGACTTTGCCACGCGAAAGGACGCCATTATCCTCCCTTGATCCTATCGCTGTGGTGGTACGGGGCACTGAAAGTGAAAAAAAGGGGATATGGGTGCTATATTTTTTTTAGTTACGCTCGGTGAGGTTAATTTGTTTCGTTCGGATATTTTTGAGGCTTTTTGTCCTTACAGATTGGAGTGGGTTTTGCGAGGTTGATGTAAGCTGGGGGAGACGACACTCGTTATGGAGATTGTGTCGGATATCAAACCCGGGATTGTGTAGAACACACATTTTGTTTTTAAGTTTGGAACGGCAAAGTAAAAGTGCCAAAAAATATGAGATGACTTTATTTTTTTCGTAACTCCTCTTGGAGATTTAAATTTGGTTCTTATATATCTTTTCAGCTTCTTTTAGTAGTTTTCTTTGTTGTCCAGTTATTTAAAATATCATTTATATTTGTATGAGAGCTAAAATGCTGGTGTTTTGATTCGAGAATTATAATATTCCTATAGTTTTATCCCAAGCATTTCTATGAGAATTCGATAAGAATTCATGAATTTCGATTGTAAATACAATATATGTGAATTTGTAAGCAGCTACAGAGTGGTAATAATAAAACTTCCACTTTAAGATTGCTGTAAAAACCCTACTGGGAAAATCTATCAAACTTGATCACAAGTCGAAGATGTTGTTTGGTTTTATTTCTAGAGAAAAAAAATTTTAAGTTTACAAATTTCACATAAGGAGATAATAGCGCTGTATGACATGTTCTCTAAGGGTAAACACGCTCTGAGACGTTCGTCGCAGTGACTGGGTTGTCAATCGGGCTTTGACAAGAAGCTAGAGCCCGCGCATTAGGCGAATAGACCCTTAGCCGATTTCCATAACTCCAGCGACAGGTCGCCGCGACGAAAGTCTCAGTGCGAGCGAAAAGAAGTTTAACAAAAGAAGATTTGAGAATCAATTTTTATCCCCAAACTTACTAACACAAAATCTATAAGATCGCAAATATATGCATTTATACAGCATTTATACCTCTATTACTTGACCATTCCCATTTGGAGTTGGAAAAAACTCACCATTCATACTATCTTATCACATACGAGATGCATCTGAACGTCAAACAAACTTCAAGACTATCTGTTCTTAAGCGCGTATTTCAAAAAAATTTCTCTCACACGTGAATGGACGTGACGTAACAAATCGGGTCTGAAATTTATCGGCACACAACTTTCACTCCGAATTCATAAAAGGAAACATCCACATATCTATAAAATGTTTGACAACAAGTAAGGGCGATTTTACATGCAGCTACTTTGACGACGCGATCGTCGTAACTTTTCTTATAAATTATGACGTAGCTATATCGTCGTGGCGCCAAGAACCAATGGAAAAACCAGATTCTTCATAAGTGTTCCGCCCCTAGGGGCGTAATGAGATGAAAGGAAATTGAGGGGGTATTAGGGTAAAAAGGGTGTTGAGTTCTTTTCAACTATTGCTTTATGCCACTTATGTTATGGGCAAAAACAATTATACACTCCAGGTAAAAGTAACCTTAAATATCTTTTTAACAGGTTAAAATTCAAAACATTTTCTAGAAAGACCCCCAAACCCCCACCCCTTTCATCTAGGAATTGACAAATAACTTTTATGATGAATACAGGAAATTTTCAGCAAGATATAGCAAATCCCCTTTGGACAAACAAATATTTCAGTTCATTCGCAAAATTAGATACAAGAGAAATAATGTTCATAAAAAACTTTCGAGCTTTCAAGCTGTGGTCAAAATTAAAAATTTATTTAAAAATTATTTAAAATCTAATAATAATTTTTTAATGATTTTAAATAATTTTTAAATAAATTTTTAATTTTGACCACAGCTTAAAAGCTCGAAAGTTTTTTATTAACATTATGGAAACCGGCTGTGAAAATTTCTAATCTTTACAAGAGAAATATTTCAAATCTAATCTTTTGAAAAGAAGGTGCTTAGGAAGCTTGACTTTTGAATATTGACCATATTCCTAGCTTTAAAATTTAGATTTTTTATTGCGAATTAAAAAAATTTTATAATACAAAATGTTTGCATAAAATTCTATAATATAACGGCAAAAATTTGTAAGGGGGCGTTGGAAAACTTTCTACTTGAAAAGGGGGTTGTGATTCCAAAAAATTTGGGAACTACTTTGGGTTCTACTTTCTAGCCGACGTGCTGGCCTAATGGTTAGAGTATCTGACTGCGAAGCCGTATGTCTGGGGTTCGAATTCCTGTTTGACATGGATTTTAGTTTCGGTCCTTGTGTGATGAATTAATGTGTCCCCCCCTGTAAAAAGGGGTTTAGCGAGCGAATGTGTGTGTGGATCGATTTCACCGAATAGTTTTTGATAAAAACGAACTTTAATCTTAAGGGGCGGTATACCGTTGCCGAATGCATACCGCGAATGTTCTTTCTCGTTCGTTACTGAGTCGTTTTTTATTTCCCCAACTGTACTTCTTAGGGCAGTTCAGTGGTCAAGGATAATGTCCAGTAGTACCCACCCATTGGAAATTTTAAAAAATGTTCTACTTTTATGGACGAGTGGAACAATAGGGAATTTTCAACCGTTTTCCCCCTCGACGTCCCGGTTGCGTCGTTCCAATCTCTGCATGTAAACCCACCCTAAGGAGGGTAAATAATAGAGAAAGAGCTTTCGAGACGGGCAACATTACGTGAATAGGTGGATTGCCTTCGACGGATGCATACTATTTCCGGACTGATAGTTGCATCTCCGCTTTTTTTTAAGAGTAATAATAATAAAATGCTGGGTTGTTATTTGCTTTGTTAAAGTGCTTATGAATGGGGAAGCTCGGAGTTCGAAAAAGGGTGTTTACTAAAGTCGAAGTGGAAGCTTCGCTTTTTAAGGAGGTTTAAAAGCTTTCGCTGTCATGCAAGTTTTTTAGAAGGTGGTTTCCAACTCTTATGATTACTGAGCCTGTTTCCCTCCAGTGCACCACTAAGCCTAAAATTTGAACGTTTAAGGAACTTTAAATTCTTAACCCTCTATCTAAAATGCGTGATAAAAGATCATTTTCACTGATTGAGAATGTAATTTAAATGATGTTTTGTAGCATATAAATCTAAGAACAATTAAATTTATTTTACAAGTGATAGTAATGTTTGCATGATTATATTAAGTCTTCGGAACCCACAAAAAATATCCCTTTTTTGCAGACAATCGTTTCTTAAAACCAATGGGATAGTAATATAAATGTTTTTTTAAATGATAAATCCAAACATTCATCATACTAAAGCCGTCTCCTAATTAAACATGGCAGTCACTTCTTTAAAGACTATGAGTTCTTTTTTATTCCATTCTAAATATTCCATTCTGTAGAATAGGCTTTTCTCAAGTCAGCCTATGAAATGAATGTAACAAAGATCTAAACAAAATCCACAATAAGTTTTACCTTAATGATTTTTCTCTTGGTTAATTTGACGAATAAAATTTCTACGAGAGTTTAAAAATTAACGAGACTTAGAACCAGATGCAAGCTTCCTAAATTCGAGTTGAAGACGACGCAACCAACTGAAAACTTGTCAATCAAACAATCGAGATGATAAAAAACTAGACCTCCAAGAGAGTCTCAAAAGTATGTAGTAATCAGCCAAAACTGGTCCGCCAGCTTCTAAAATGTGGCCCGCGGTAGCTGACTGGAATTTCTTGGTTTTCAACCCACCTTTATAAAATGCAAAAAAAAATCGTAATTTTGAATTACATTTTCTCACTTTAGATGGTTAAACTTAAAATTGTTTAAATAAAGCTATGTGGCAAAAAATTTCCAAACAAAAATTACTTTTTCCTTCAAAGCATATTTGTATGACACCCCCAAATTTCAAATTTGAGTTTCAGTCTGGAGATTATGGAATACACTATCTTGGACACCTTTGCAAATGAGACTGTATCTGCGGTCCTGAGATTGGGACCCTTGGTCCCCATTCATTGTAATCTCAACGCCGATGCCTACCGTTTATTTTGGATGACAATGTGCTTCCTACGTTGTGGCAGTTTTACGGGGTGGACCCCTGTTACTTCCAGGACGACAATATCAGTGGTCATGCTGCGAGGGTCACCAAGGCTTGGTATGGTGCCAATGGGGAAATCGAATGGACTGGTCTTTCTAGAGCCCAGACCTGAACCCTATCGAGAACCTCTGGGACGAGTTGGATGGCCGAATTAGAGGCTGTACTACTATTGGTACTACCCGTCCAAAATCGGGGAAGGAACTGTTTCCTCCAAGCCGAGTGGAAGAAAATACCACTAGCCTTCACACAAGAACTTGTGGAAAGTATGTCCCGGAGGGCTCACGCTGTAATTACCTATCGTCGAGGCTCTACTAACTATTGATTATATATATAAAGTTTGTGGTTTTCTTTTCTATCACAGGTGTTCAAATACGTATTGGTAGATAGTGTAGAAGGAGCAAAAACCTTGATATGTTTTATGATTCATCCAACAATCGTTTTTGATTACTGCTATTATAAATGAAATTTTAAAACATCTTTAGTGGGTTGATATCGTTTTTACCTCGTTTTTTAAAGCTGCAACTGACCCATAATCAACTGACCCGTCGGCAAAGTAACCCTGAGAAGTTTTCTGAACAGCCCCTTAAGCATACACAAAGACAGATTATTTCCGAATTCAAATTCTTACTCTCCCTACCGGTAACCTAATAATTCCCCTCCAAAACAAGCTAATAAAAAAGAAAACCAAGCAGAAATAATAATGCACTTTTACTTACTTCCGAGACATCTGTTCGAGAGTTGGTCGGATATTTATCCCACAAAAAAAACCTGCTCCGCAGTTTAAAAAACGCGCGGGAAAACGAAAGTCATGGAATGTTTTACTCGAGGTTGGCGATGCATTCCGAATTTTATTCTGGTTGATCTTTCTGTTTGGTGGTTGGATTATTTATTTATTCCACAAGCGAGAATCAAAAATCCTTTTTTGCCGGTTGGTCCGTCGGCTTTGATTTATGAGCGGGTAGAAATTTTTCAATGAAGTTGGTTCATGTGAGATCCGAGTTTTAATGCTCGTTTTTACCGTAATGGGAAAAATATAGAAATGGAAATATATTTGGAATTTTTAACCCTTTTTTCTATCTTAACTATGAAGAAACGATTTTAAAAAGCCGCGGCACGCTTGACATCTGTCTTTTCCAGTTACTTTTTACCGTTTAAGATCATGCACTTAAATCTTTTGGACTGCTTATTCTGGTTAGATAAGATATTAAAGAACACATTTTGGATTTGGAAAGAGATATCCTATTTATTTGGACAATGAATTAAATATTTATTTTATTGATAGTCTGTTTCTATTAGTTCTACAGGGTGTTTCAGATAAGTGTTTCATACCTTCTAGGAGGGGCACACGTAGACGACTCATTTTTTTACAAATTCAGGGTTATTTAAAAGCTAAATCCATGCAGTTATTAATGGGAAAAAATTATTTCTACTTTTTTTTAACGAAATTGGAAAATGCATATTTTGTGTGGTTTTGAAAAAAAAGTGAAAAATCTATCAATACTTATAATTCGTCACCTTAGTATCAAAAACTACTATCTCCATTCGGCAACCTTCGGGAATCCCGATCCTTGGCGATCAGATCGGTGGAGAAGCTAGTTTTTTGGTTTGTAAGAGGTGACATGATCGAGTAGAAAAGATCAAAACCAATCAAATTATTTTCTCCAACGATCTAAACGCCAAGAATCGGGATTCACGAAGTTTGCCGAATGGAGATAGTAGTTTTTGATATAAGGTGACGAATTGGAAGTCCATTTTGATTGGGGTATGGTTTATCGTGACTGATAAAAATGTTTTGGACCCGTTTACCACTAGTTGTGTTAGGTTATTAATGAGGGGATGGGGTATTTAATCCAACACCCCTTCCATACCATTTTCAGCACTTTAACTCGTTTGGAATGTATTGGAAAGGCAGCAATTTATTTCCCTAACATGTCCAAGACGTCACAAGGAACCATACCCCAATCAAAATGGACTTCCAATTAAGAATTGATAAATTTTTCACTTTTTTTTTCGTAACCACACGAAATGTGCATTTTCTAGTTTAGATCAAAAAAGTAAAAATAAATTTTAATCATTTAATAACTGCATGGATTTAGCTTTAACTCTTTTGGAATGTATTGGAAGGGCAGCAATTTATTTCCCTACCATGTCCAAGACGTCACAAGGAACCATACCCCAATCAAAATGGACTTCCAATTAAGAATTGATAACTTTTTCACTTTTTTTTCGTAACCACACGAAATGTGCATTTTCTAGTTTAGATCAAAAAAGTAAAAATAAATTTTAATCATTTAATAATAACTGCATGGATTTAGCTTTTAAATGACTCTGATTTCGTAAAAAATACTTCCGCCTCTGAAAGTTTTTTATCTACTTGTCGATATGCGTCAAAACCACCAATGAGGTGTTTGCATGAGAGAGGGATTTGCTTGATTTTATACTTTTTCGATACATTATGGTCTAAAACTCCCAAATTTCTGATTTTTAAGTCCAAAAATGTGTTTTAAATAATTTAAAATTCAATTTTATTTTTGCCAAAACGTCAGAAAAATCACGTTATCAGAAAACGGGCTTCTATTGGATGGGACGTCACAGCGCATGAAAACCATTGTGTTTTCTGTTGTCACGTGATCAGAAAACGGGCTCCTATTGGATGTGACCTCACAGCGCATGATTTGTGATTCGAAAGTGTTTTCGCGCCCAAACAAAAAACGAAATTTCAACAATTTATATCTCAGAAACTAGGCTACGGAAATACTTGATGTAAACGTCATTCTTCATGGTTTTTTATCTACTATTTTAATAAAATATAATCTCAAAACGTGAGAATACCTCATTGTATGTTGCATTAATTGAAGTTTCCATCAAAGAAAAAAAGTAAAAACGTTGTCCCTTTCTGGCGTAGGATATTACGGACATGGGTTTCTATGAAAATTTGTTTGTCATGGCATGACAGATCTGCATGTGGCACCAACTTTTTGAGACGCCCTGTAGAAAGTTTAACAAACAAACCATCCGATCCAAACTATCTTACTTTGAATGAATTTGAAACGATATAAGGATACGTAGTAAAATACTTTTATTCACTAGCTAATTTTCCTTCAAATATGATAAATTAGAAACAAATAAATTCGTACAGCTGTTTTAAATAATAATAATAATAATATCAATTTAAACCCGGTTCAAAATATATGTATATTTTACATTGTCAAAATAAAAAGTATAAAATCTCCAATAGTACATTGTGGATAGTAGGGCACATTTCAACAAAAAGTACGTTTTTGACTATTATTCCATCCAGGGTACATAGGAGAGTTCCTTTAACCTTTCCGGAGAGAGCCACAGCTGTGCATGGGAGGTAACAGTATTCGGGGATTTTCAGAAAAGTGTTTCATAACTTCTAGGGGGGGTTGGTTACACCTAGACGACTCAGAAAGGGGGGGTCGGAAATTCAACCCTAGCAAGAGCAACCTATGGCTTTTCATAAGCCATCAGGAGAGGTTGTATAATCCACAGGTGAAATTATCACGTAAACATTTAAAATGTTATTAAAACCAGAAAAATCATTCCGTTCCGGCATTTGCTACATAAAAACCAATTTAGGAACTGAAATTTCAGCACTTTAATTGGTTTTATACAATAACGGCCGTATTCACCGGTAACTTGATCGGCGGTTAAACGAGAGTCAAGTTTCTGATTGGCCGGTGAAGAATGAAAACTAGTTTCCCTCCAATCAGAGGGGTTTGACTCCCGGTTAACCGCTGGTCAAGTTACTGGTGAATACGGCCGTAAATATCTGGATCGATCTTAAAAGGTGAGGTGTCAATTTCCACAGGGAATTTTAAACTTCCCATGCCCCTTTATAAAAACCCCTAGCTCATTAGGGGTGCATTTCAAACCCCTCCCCCATTCCTATGTGATTCTGAATCGTGTAGGAGTCTCACCCCTCCTAGAAGTTAGGAAACACTCATCTGAAACACCCTGTGTAGTTTAGCGACTGCACCCGATATAATGTAATAGACTATAAAGAACTCCTAGTTATTCTATTTGGTTTCACTCTATGATAATGTATCTAACTTTCATCCTCGTATTTTTCTTCATTGCACAAAGTACTGTTGTTGTCATAAAAATCTGATATGTAGTCGATAATGCATGCCTGAAATCAAGAAAAAAAAATTTTGAATCAACAATAATTATAAATCGTACTTACTATAAATAATTTAATCCTTTAAAAAAAATCGTGAGATTTACAGAGCTTTGTGTGGATGGTATTTTCTTTGCAAAATCTTCCAGTTAAATGAAACCGAAAATATATGGATAACATTTGGTAATAAATCACCTAAACACTAATTATATTTTTAAAAAGACAAAAAAATCTTTCAAAAATTTTAAATTTTAAGCACACTTAAAAATTTTAAATTTTGTAGTATAAGCATGTGATACATCTCTATGGGCTACATTTTATTGCTGTTTACGAAAATCAGGCCAACTTTTCAATAAAATTTAGAATAAATGTGGAAAATTTTAAGCAATTTTCTCAATACTTTGTTTTAAATGCTTCAATTTTTCCACACTTATTCTAAACTTTATTGAAAAGTTGACCTGATATTCGTAAACAGCACTAAAATATGTAGACATGTATCATATGCCTATCAGGGTGGTTTTTTTTAAACGAAAGTTCGAATTTTTTTCGGGGCACCCCCTCAAAAGGTGCCATTTGATATAAAACTAAAATTCTGAGAGTTACAGCTCAAAAAAATAATATTTAGACCCCGCCCCCGAGCGTCAAAGTTTCAAAAAAACTCTAAATTTTGCACGTTTTTAGCTATAAAATCCAAACTAATGGTTGTAAAAATACAAAGTGGGTCTCATTTTGTAGATAATTTATTTAGATTCAACTTTTATAATTGAAACTTATTTGTGAAGCTTACAAATCATAAGATACGAGGGGTTTTATTAACTCCCCACGCAATATCTATTTTTTAAGAAGTGCCAGGAAATTTCTTTAAATTTATCAGCTACCGTAAAATGGTTCAATAACATATAAATAATAGTTTTAGACAATATAGGTAAGAAATTTAATATATTAAAGAGAAAAAAAAATTTTTCGAACATACCTGTTATTTTTTTCACAATTGTACAATAATTCAAATAAAATATATAAAATACTTTTTCAACTACTTATTAAATGAGTAATGTGTAAAAGTTGATAAAAAAGCAAAAAAATACAAATTAATGTTATTTTTAGTTTTTTCTAAAAAATAGAAATTTTATTTTCATCGCTTTGATGTATTTTTCAAGGATCTCCCTATTTTAGAAGTAGTTTTGAGAGCAGTATTCGACACGAACCTTATCTGAAGTTTTTAAATTTAAATTGAACTTGATGATAAAGAAGTCAATTCAAAACTAAATATCATTAAAAATATTGGAAGTTTCATTTCTATGCAGTAAGAAAAATTCAAAATATCTTCTAAGAAAGGAATCTTGCAAGTGCTTGGTATTTATAAGGCTTGATATATCAAACCATCCCTAGGTACCATTGTATCATGCTAGATGTAATGCAAAAGTCCAATATTGCGTGAAAATTCTCCTTTTTAAATACAATTGTATCTAGTCCTTAATAAAGGTAGCTGTAATCAGAAGTATCAGTGATATTCTACTACACACCTTTACACAGTTAGGTTTTCTGAGCTAGATGCAACATTAGTTTCATATCAAGAACTTAAATTTGTAAAAACTGTAGTTAGTTACAAAAAAATGCAGAAATATCAAAAATAGCATTATTATTTTTTTAATAATTTGTGGTACTTAAACCCCGAGACTTTTGAATTCTCAGAAAGCTTTGAAAAATAAACTAAAGGTAACATGCTTTTGTGTTATGATGAGGAACTCAAAAACTAGCTGAAGACTATGTGAAAGTAGAATAATAATAGTGGGAGTTAATTTAAGTGTCTAATTATCTTTTCAGCAACGAAATCGACAGTTTCATCACTTCATTTACATTTACAATGAACTTTTTCAAAATATTTAATATTTCTACTTTTAAAGGTCTGATCAAGCTATTTGAAATACTGACTGGAATTTTCATACAACAGAGGGCTTTTGCATTACATCTAGCGTGTAGCATGATTGTTTTGGACTCCTAGTCTGATTTTTTGGGGGAAGGGGGGTGGCGGGTCGCCTACCAACCCCCTTGATATATCAGTAAAATACCAGATACTTCTGATTACAGCTACCTTTTTAAGGGCTAGATACAATTGTATTTAAAAAGGAAAAATTTTCACGCAATATTGGAGTTTTGCATTACATCTAGCATGATACAATGGTACATAGGGATGTTTGATGTATCAAGCCTTATAAATACCATGCACTTGCAAGATTCCTTTCTTAGAAGATATTTTGAGTTTTTCCTACTGCATAGAAATGAAACTTCCAATATTTTTAATGATAAGGTAAATGTGGGTATAGTGGACACTAGGGTGGTCACAAGTTATATGGGGAAAAATTTTTTTCAACTTTTTTAGGTCTTACCCCCCTAAAATGTGCCAATAGGCTAAAAAATGAGATTGGCCAAGTTTCAGCTCAATCCGATAACATTAACCCGTGCCTCATCGAGGTCAAAGTTCAGAAAAACAGCGATTTTTTTAACAATTTTCATAGTTTTCGCCCCATAAAACTGGAACCGTTTGTCCCAGAAATCTGGTTAGGGTGTCATTTGATAGGAAATTTCATACACTTTAACTCTGAAGTTACGGAATTTATTTGCTAAAACGGATGGGGCGCTATTTAGCATTTTCATAGTAAAGGTCCGTGAAAAAGCGACTTCATTGCTAGAAAACTAGAACATTGCAATGTCACAAAAAACTTTATCCTCCGGGCTTTTTCTATTACCTTTGGTCCTAATAGATAGTAAATGAGTTTTTAAACCCCCTAAGGGAATTCTAGGGTATAATTTCAAACCCCCTAGTGTTTGAAAAAAAGGAAAATATATATAATTTTTTTTAATTTTTAAACACTCATTTTGGGACTGAGAATGTGCTAAAGTAGTCCAAATACATTATTAAGAGCTTAATTAGATAGAATACCAATGTTATAGGGTCTTAACCTTTCATTATAACCCCTATAATCTAAGCGAAAGAAGCGCGACTGCGAGGTTTTGCCAAACAAAGGCTTTAATGGCCATTAAATTTTTAAACAGATCCAAATTACAAAATTTTCACAAAAACATCTAGAGATATGTCATTTGGTGTCAGAAATGACGTTTGAGATTATATATGTGGGTAAAATTATAATAATAGCGTCCTTCCGACTCTAAATGTTAAAAAAATCCAATTTCTACCTAAGTTACATGTTTTCAGCTAAAAGAAATCTTATAAAAATGTATTAATTTATTTATTTTAATATACCACAAAATTCCTTTGCCTATCATTCAAGGAAAATAATTTTTTTTGAAAGGTATGCCATAGTAAATGATTTCAAAAATTTTCTCTCTGTGTACTATACATGGTGAGAAGAAAAAAAATTTTACCAAGTAATTTTTAAAAAATAGTTTTAAAAGTTTTTGGATAATTATAATGATTTTCTATAAATTGGGTTTATTCAACTTTAGGTTTAGGACAGTAACTTACTTGCCCTTAAAAAAATCAAGTGAAAACTACAGAGAATATACTGTTGGAGTGTCTTTAAGTATATTTTTCCGAGAAATCTTGTTTATGGTTTTTTTACAAAAATTAATTATGAGAAGCATAGAAACATTTACTGTGAAATCAAAAATATATTTTAATATTTCATTTTCTTACATGATATTTTGTCTCCTTTCACGCAGGTGTAAAAACAATTCACGAATAAAGAACACAAAATATTAAGTAATTAGATTATAGATCAAACATATAATGAAACATTATTATACTTTTCAAGAAAATCGTTTTCCTTGAACGATAGGCAAATGAATTTCGAGGTACGTACATTAAAATAAATTTATACATTTTTCAAAGATCACTTTTAGCTGAAAACATGTAACTTTGGTAGAAATAGGTTTTTTTAACATTTTGAGTAAAAAGGACGCTTTTATTATAATTTTACCCACATATATAATCTCAAACGTCATTTCGGACACCAAATGACATCTCTAGAGGTTTTTGTGAAAATTTTGTAATTTAGCTCTGTTTATCACTTTAATGGGCATTAAAGCCTTTGTTTAGTAAAACCTCGCAGTCGCGCTTCTTTCGCTTAGATATAGGGGTTATAGGGAAAGGTTAAGGCCCTATACCATTGGTATTCTATCTAATTAAGCTCTTAATAATGTATTTGGACCTACTTTATCACATTCTCAGTCCCAAAATGCGTGTTTAAAAATTAAAAAAAAATTATATATATTTTCCTTTTTTTCAAACACTAGGGGGTTTGAAATTATACCCTAGAATTCCCTTAGGGGGTTTAAAAACTCATTTACTATCTATTGGGACCAAAAGTAATAGAAAAAGCCCGGAGGATAAAGTTTTTTGTGACATATTGCAATGTTCTAGCTTTCTAGCAATGAAGTCGCTTTTTCACAGACCTTTTCTATGAAAATGCTAAATAGCGCCCCATCCGTTTTAGCAAATAAATTCTGTAACTTCAGAGTTAAAGTGTATGAAATTTCCTATCAAATGACACCCTAATCAGATTTTTATGACAAACGGTTCCAGTTTTATGGGGCGAAAACTACGAAAATTGTTAAAAAATCGCTTTTTTTCTGAACTTTGACCTCGATGAGGCACGGGTTAATATTATCTGATTGAGCTAAAACTTGGCCCATCTCATTTTTCAGCCTATTGGCACATTTTAGGGGGGTAAGACCTAAGAATTTCGAAGGTTGATTTTTTGTAACCACCCTTGGACACTGTACCAATAGTGGCCACATAGCTGATTAATTTTAAATAAAACGAGTTAGAGCCATCAAATAGCGTCAAAATTCATAGGCATAGTAGGTTGTACAATCAGGTAAGCTGGTAAATTACCACCGATACCACAGATCAGCATGGGAGTGATATTTAAATATTTGAAAATAACAACATCGGCCGAGTGACTGAAATTTGATTTTGCTTATTGAATCGCGTAAGGAAACGGGTATATCGGAACTGATTTTTTTGTATTTATTACCGTTTGATTGACTTTTAAATTTATATTCAGATACAGAAGAGTGTATAAAATGATAATAAATAAAATTTATTTGAAAATTTTGAATTTACGAGGATTTATGGGGGTGGCCACTTTACCAACACAAAATCTTAGATTTTCCAATAGTGGCCACCGCAATGGCTTCTCATAAAAACTTAAATAACATTGAATTTGGACCAGTTTGTCTTCATAAACTGTTGATTGTGCTTTAAAATGAGTGTTGTATTAATTTGGTTTCATTCTGGCTTCGGCAACCAAGGTTTCCAAAACATTGAATTACATGCTTAACTCCTCTCAAATCAGCTACAGCGTAGGCTTTGGGCCGGAAACTATCAAGTATTTTTTTTAAATAAAGCTTATTTGATTTGATATAAAATGCATTTCGTTGGGAAGGAAGATTTAATTAGAAATAAATGACTATACCGAAAAAAAACCATCAATTTCATGCATAAACCCCTCATAAGGGCAGAAAAAGAGAGGTGTCCACTATTGATGCAAGAGGTGTCCACCATAGATACAACAGCTACATCTATTTGGCCACTATAGATGCAATTTGGAGTACTTTTTAAAAATTAATTAAAAATACTTTACCCAATTTAATTAAAACTTTTAACGGTAAAATCGAAAGAAGAAGATCCAATTAATCTAAAAATAGGATGATAACGGTTTCAAAGCAAATAGGTGGGTATTTATTGAGAATTTAAGCAAGAATTTTCCTTAAAGTGTCCACTATACCCACATTTACCTTATTTAGTTTTGAATTGACTTCTTTATCATCAACTCGAACTTTGTACTATTTTATTTACATCAGTTCAATTTAAATTTAAAAACTTCAGATAAGGGTCGTGTCAAATACTGCTCTCAAAACTACTTCTAAAATAGGGAGATCCTATGAAAAATACATCAAAGCGATGAAAATAAAATTTCCATTTCTTAGAAAAAACTAAAAATAACATTAATTTGTATTTTTTTGCTTGTTTATCAACTTTTACACATTATTCATTTAATAATTAGTTGAAAAAATATTTTATATATTTTATTTGAATTATTGTACAATTGTGAAAAAAATAACAGGTATGTTCGAAAAATTTTTTTTTCTCTTTAATATATTAAATTTCGTACCTATGTTGTCTAAAACTATTATTTATATGTTATTGAACCATTTTACGGTAGCTGATAAATTTAAAGAAATTTCCTGGCACTTCTTACAAAATAGATATTGCGTGGGGAGTTAATGAAACCCCTCGTATCTTATGATCTGTAAGCTTCACAAATAAGTTTCAATTTTAAAAGTTGAAGCTAAATAAATTATCTACAAAATGAGACCCACTTTGTATTTTTACAACCATTAGTTTGGATTTTATAGCTAAAAACGTGCAAAATTTAGAGTTTTTTTGAAACTTTGACGCTCGGGGGCGGGGTCTAAATATTATTTTTTTGAGCTGTAACTCTCAGAATATTAGTTTTATATCAAATGGCACCTTTTGAGGGGGTGCCCCGAAAAAAATTCGAACTTTCGTTTAAAAAAAACCACCCTAATGCCTATACTTCAAAATTAAAAAAAAATAGTCTTCTTAAAATTTAATTATTTTTTAGATGATTACAAAATTAAACATTGTCAAAATATTTTATGTTTCACATGATTGGCGGATTTTAACTGTATTTTCAAAGTTCAATTTACTAAATTTAATAACTAACTAATGATTTAATCATCAATTGCGGTTTTTTATGTTATATAGCTATATATAACTACAATATCCTTGAAAAAACAACCTTTGCATCAGCCTCAAACGTTTTTTACAGGAATTTTATAAAAATGTCGATTATAATGTCGATTAAGAAACTATATCAAAATAAATTAAATTTGAAAAACCGTTGAATTACCTGTTAAGTTGCATTGGGAACATTTCCATTTATTCCCCTTGCATTAAATTGCAAAGGGATGCCTGATTTGCCCGAGCGCCGCTCGTCCGCTTGCACAATGCACAACTTTCTTGATTATCCCGTGCTGCGCTCGTCCGTTGATTCTCGCTTTGTATATTAAGTTTTTTTTCCACATTTTTTCACGGTTTTAATTTCTCTTTTTTCGTTTTTATCTCTACTTGTCCATAGGAGTCCTCTTCAGTCTTAACAGATGAATAGGCATGACCAATTTGGTTATTCAACCGTTAAGACTAGAAGCTCCGGCAAGTGCCTCATACCTAGAACCCTCATAAACAGTCATTTTGACCGCTAGGTTTTTCTTAGCGAAAATACACTTTAGAGCTAAAAATTGCATGATATGCTTGTAGATATCGTTAATAACATCAATTCCACAATATTTAAAATCATTTTTATATCTTTAATATCATTTTTTGCTAGTAAATTACACAAAAACGATTATTTTGAAACAATTTTTCATACATCTAATAACCTTTATAAAAGTTAAAGAACTTTTATCAAACGCATACTTTTAATAATATTTGCAATATCAGTAACTTGGTACCGTTAATACTTTACATTTTGACGTCTTTATGACGTCACTAATGCATGTTATGTAAGGAGAAGTAATAGACCTTTTATCCCCCTAATTTTCTCTTAATTAAAACACAAATTGTTGTTTACCAATTATTTTACTAATTTCCTTTTGATATACAATCTAAATGTACAGTGTAACTATACTTAGATACGAAAATTCCATACCTTATTTTATCCCTATCCGGCAATTACTGTGCATTTCCTAGCAATTTCATAACGACATAATATCGCATACAAAACTTTTTTTTAGTCGAATCATTTTCTCAAAACTCTGGTATGCTTCAAACATTCCTTATAACACTGTTAACTTTTTAAAACGATATCCAAATTGGTTTCAATGAATCAAGTCTTTGCTTACTATAAAATGATGTAGTTTGACAGATATTAGGCATGTATCTATATTTCCCACAGTAAAAAATATTGTGAAACATAATAAATTAGTTTATCATTGAATATGTTTGCCCTTCGAAGAAGAAAATTATAAATATTTCATTCAAAACGATAAAACAGGCCTGGGAAATGTAAAGAGCTTAGCAAAGGGATATGCAATAAAATACAGATGTATATTAGTATTTTATACAGAGAAAACACTAAAATATTTTTAATTTGGTGTAAGAACCCCCTTCGGCATATCCTTGAACCAAAAGATGACAAAACTTAAGCTATAAAGTAGAAATAAGTACGTAAAATACTCAACGGTCAAAATGACTGTTTTTGAGGGTTCTAGGCACTTCTTTCAATATCTTCGAAACCCGTTATGCAAACTAAACCAAATTTGGATGGCAATAATAGAAGCATAAGTTAGGAAAAGTCATAAAAGCCCTAACTCAAATACTTTTGACTACTCGTTTTAAAAACGCAACACGGTCAAAATGACCGCCCCGGAGCTTCTAGTGTTAAGTTCACCAATTGGACATGCATTCCTTTTTTGGTATGGTCGGCGATTCCCCCCCCCCTTTCTTTTCTAAGAAAAAAAGTTCGGGGAGCATTTTCCTAGACCAGTTTCTTGCTATTATATGATTTATTACTTACAGCTGATTTATTACTCGAAAACCAGCTAGGCATACAGTCTTTTATTTTCACTGTCCCACACTAAAAAAACGCGCTATTACTGTCAAGATTGCAAGTAGCATTGAGTTTGACACTTTTTTTTAAATTTATCACAAAGGGGATTTTTAAAGAAAAATGTAAGTAGGTAGTTCACATTATAAAATGTTTTCTGTACCATCTTTTCCTGTGAAAACGGCTTTACGGCTGAACCCGATGTTCGGAAAAAGACAACTTTAAGTAAAAGTGCCGCATTTTGGCTAAGATTTACAGCTCATAATTTTATATGAGCTTTGGTTATGTTCAGGTTAATTAATCTAAGTGCGAATATTGTTTTGAAAAACCTGCTTTTTTACCTATTATTACAAAAAAAAAATAAACTGTTAAGTGCAAAACTAAGTGTTCTGATTCGCCTCGTTATACGGTTCATACAATGCAATATGCTTACTGTTTCTTCATAACATTTTACAAATTCATCTCTTGTCTCGCCCCCTATAAATTGAAATGAGCGTTTGATAATTATTGAGATATTTTGAATATGCAAATTCAAACAAAAATCTTGAGTAAAAATTATCCATTGATATTTGAATAAACTTTTTCGAAAGATTGGTCATGATTTATAAATTATATATTTTAATTTCAATTTAAGGGGACACATGACATTAAATGCATCAAATTTTCGATTTTCCAATTTTGCTTTTTAAAAAAAGTATGTAATCTTACCTTTCCAAAAATATATAATATGTGTAGTTTTGAAATATGAAAAGCCGTCAAAAAACGCGTTTACTTTTGTATTTTTAACATTTTTTATAAGCCTTTAAAACTTTAATTCCATTTTTCTCAGTTTCAATTTTTTTGATGTTTTGGTACACTTTTAAAAAAATCTATTATAGTTAGAGATTCCAAATTTTCCCTACATATAAACCTTACTAATTTCTAAAATAATACCCTCTGAATAACCAATCAGAGTTATATTTCAATAGAAAAATTTTTTTTTATGTCTTAAATTTGATGGATTTTTGAAAACTAAATTTAAAATTTTTTTAAATTAATTGTTGTGTAGCTAAAACAAAAAGGATGCTTATTATTATCTATCAACTTACACTGGGGAACAATTTTTGACAAAATTTCTGTTGACTTCGAATTTTCGGCTGTTTTAGAGTTCAATGGGCACACTGATTAGAAAACTGTTGTTAGTTTTCTTCTATCACGTCAACTTTTTTGGCAAACAGCCCCGCCCCCTTTTTACGTTTTTCAATAACTTAATGACTTTGAATTTTATTTTCAAGGTCAAAAATCATTACTTTAGTCATTAAATTACACCCGACAGGACACGAATGGTTAACCCTTTATTTACCGCATTATGATTCGCTGCAATTTTTTTCCTGCAAATACTTTTTTTGAGTCACTAAATTGAAAATTAAGGGATATACATAAAAAAATAATCATCTTTGGAAAATTGAATCCACTAGAGCCAATTACTTAAATTGATACTTTTGGGTACTGTCAGTACACGGAGTGCTAAAGCATTCTCACAATACAAGAAAAACATAGCTTTTTTTATCGCAGTAATAATAGTCCAGTAACTTTGTCGTCTGAAAGCATGGGGTCGTAAGCGTCAAATCCGGTAGTTTTGATTTTTTGCAGACTTGTTTATGATGTTGGCCTAATGAATAATCCAAGTTTTAGACCTCGAGCGCCGAACGCAACTTTGTCAAAAATCGAAAAAACCGCGGAAAAATCGATTTTTTTCAAATTTTGGCGATTATAACCCTAAAGAACTCGTTTTTGAAAAAACTTTCTTATTACAAAGTTAAAGCAAAAACAATTTGCTACAAAATGCACTAATCAACTTTGATTTTCTGAAGAGTGGTTTTGAATCTAGAGCGCGCTGAAAAACATCGATTTTTTTGCCTTTCCGCAAAAAAAAGGAAAACGCGCACTTCTACCCTCTACAAAATGAAAACTATTCATGTTATCAACAAAAATTTTATACCACGTGAAAGAACATTAAAATTTCTGTAAAATAAAGTGCTTTACATTGTCATTTTTTTAGAAGGGGGGAGGGAGGGAAGCAAAGATCGATAATAAAACTCTCGCGCCTCGCAGACCAAACGGACTTACACAGCTGTTAATCTGCAATCTGCGCTTTATTTCCGGTATAATACCAATAAAATTTATTGTTTTGGATTCATTGATGACTAAGCATGCTTTAAAAAATAAATTTTTAAATTTATTTATGAAATATTGAGCGTTTTAAGCGGAATTTCGATCAATATTTTAAATTCGTATATTAAATTATGGGAGTGTTTTAATGAGCAAATTTATTTGTGTCTTGGCATCTCTAAATCCGAATTTAAAGTTTATTTTTATTTTGAAAGTCATCTTCACGTCAAAAATTGCAAAAAATCTCAAATTTTTGCTCTTTTGTTAGGTTTTTCATCGATTTTCAAAACAAATATTCCTTTTACGAAAAATTTCACGAAATCGAATTAAAGAACGTAAGATTTCTACCAGATTCATTGGTTCATTTTTCTTTTGCGATGAGCGGTGTACGTTTTATAGCGTTTTGAAAAAAGCAAGTTTTCTGTTTTTGTGTGAAGTCAGGAAACATCAGTAATTTAGCGCGCTCTAGCATCAATACCTTTCCTCATAAAATCAAAGTAGTTAAATAGTGCATTTTGTAGTAAATTAAATATACTTTTATGTGGTATAAACTATTTGTCGATAACTTGTATTTATGTAGAGCTGTAGTGGGGTAAATAGAGCGTTCACCACTTTTTTGTAGAATAACAAAAAAAATCGCTACACGTCAAAACGCTATAAAACGTACACCGCTCATCGCAAAAGAAAAATGAACCAATGTATCTGATAGGAAATTTTACGTTCTTTAATTTGATTTCTTAAAATGTTTCGTAAAAGGAATATTTATTTCGAAAATCAATGAAAAACCTAACAAAAGAGCGAAAATTTGAGATTTTTTGCAGTTTTTGATGTGAATATGACTTTCAAAATGATAATAAACTTTAAATTCGGATTTAGCGATGCAAAAAATTCGTTCATTAAAGCACTTCTATAATTTAATATATGAATTTAAAATATTGATCGAAATTCCGCCTAAAACGCACAATATTTCATATATAAATTCTAAAATTTATTTTTTTAAGCATTGTTAGTCATCAATGAATCCAAAACAATCAATTTTATTGGTAATATACCGGAAATAAAGCGCAGATTGCAGATTAACAGCTGCGTAAGTCCGTTTGGTCTGCGAGACGCGATAGAAGAAGAAGAAGAAGAAGAAGAAATTTTTTATTGTTTTCAGGCCGAAGCCCGCTAACAAAAGTGGCAAATACAAATACAAATACATATAAACAAACAAAAGTAACAAGCAATTTTCTTTCAACAACAAATTTAAACAACAAATTTTCTTTCATAACATTTTCAAAAAAAAAGGCTTCGTTTCAAGGAATAAATAAAACATTTTCAAAACAAAAATCTTAAAATCAGATTAAACTTCTAAGGACAGACTCTCCAATAAAAACCTGTTCAAACCCTGTGCAGATTTAATAAAATTTGCTATTAAATAAAATTTACGATGTGAGTAGGTGAGAAAATTAGAAAAGTTATTATGGAAATGAGTTAGAGATGATAGGTATTTAGTGCGATAGAAATCATAAGTTGAGCACTCGAAGAACACGTGCTCCCATGTTTCAAAGTTCTTAAGATTACAGAATTGGCATAAACGGTCAGGGTGTATTTTAAAAATTTTGCCTTCAAAATATAATGAATCTTGGTTTGATCTTAATTGGAATAAAATTCTCTTGGATGATAAATCAATTGCTGCAGTAATGTAATCTTCGATGAAAGGGTTATGTTTAATATGTTTATAGTGTGGATGAAATGTACTATTATTCATGCTATTCGTATCTAATTGTGCATACTGGTCAATATAATTCGTAATTATGTGAGGTAAGAATTTTAAAGCGACTTCATGGTCTTGGGAAAACCACACAAAAGAAAAACCAGAGTTATCTAGAATAGATTTAATATTTAGGGACCAGTTAAATTTAATTGGATCAGATTGGTTGTAATAGTATTGAAAATAAGCTGTTTTTGTCAATCTATTGTCTGGCATTTTCAAAATTCGAATCCAGAATTTTAGTATCAGTTTTATAATTATAATTGAAAGGTTAGATTGCCCAAGTTCCAGACGTAAAAGATATCCTGGAGTATAAATCGAGAGATTGAACAGTTTTCGAATAAAATAATTTTGTATATGTTCTAAGTGATTGAAGAGTGTTACTGACCATATAGGAGAGCCATAGCTTAAAACAGAAAGTACCAGTGAGTGAAAAAGTTTAAACCAGTGTATTGGAGATCCTATCCTTCCACCAGTAAGGATTGGCCACATCGCGTGAATAGCAGAGATCGATTTATTCATAAAATGATTTTTTGCAGCAGAAAAAGAACCCGAGGAGGAGAACGGTACACCTAGATAAGTGTAGCTATTTACAATTTCCAGTTTACATGATTGATAGTAGAAATTGTCATGCTTTGATAGCCTACCCCCTTTGCGAAAAGCCATAGCCTTTGTCTTTGCAGTGTTAACTGTAAGTTTAAATTCTGAGCAAAATTTTTCCAAAATTCTTAATTTTTTATTAAGATTGATAGGAGAGTCCGCCATGATGACAGCATCATCGGCATATAATAGGATGTTTACAGGAGATCCATTATATAAAGTAATATCCGAAATTCCAGAGTTATTTAATCTATTGATTAGTTCATTAAGAAAAAGAGAAAAGAGGATAGGACTTAAAACCTCTCCCTGCAAAACTCCGGAATTTATTTTAAAAGGGTTTGTTAAGCCAGTGGATGAACGGACTTTAGCATAAGCTTTATCATAAATGTCAGTAAGGATTCGAATGAATTTTGGACTCAGATTGATTTTTCGAAGTTCGGACCAGAGTAACACGTGATCAATATTATCGAAGGCTCCCTTAAAGTCCACAAAGACAGTGTATAGTTTTCCACGTTTTTTCTTTAGTTTAGAGTGAATTAAACAGTTTAAAACAAAAATCTGGTCCAGACCACTGTAGCCTTTTCTGAAACCCGCTTGCTCCTCCAAGAGTATGTTATGTACATTTAGCCAGTCAAGAAGTCTATTATTTAAAATGGATGTAAATATTTTTGTAATTACTGGAATTGCGAGACGCGATAGTTTTATTATCGATCTTTGCTTCCCTCCCTCCCCCCTTCTAAAAAAATGACAATGTAAAGCACGTAATTTTATAGAAAATTAAATGTTCTTTCACGTGGTATAAAATTTTTGTTGATAACATGAATAGTTTTCATTTTTGTAGAGGGTAGAAGTGCGCGTTTTCCTTTTTTTGTGGAAAGGCAAAAAAAATCGATGTTTTTCAGCGCGCTCTAGCTTCAAAACCACTCTTCAGAAAATCAAAGTTGAGTAGTGCATTTTGTAGAAAATTTTGTTTGCTTTAACTTTATAATAAGAAAGTTTTTTCAAAAACGAGTTCTTTAGGGTTATAATCGCCAAAATTTGAAAAAAACTCGATTTTTCCGGGGTGTTTTCAATTTTTGACAAAGTTGCGTTCGGAGCTCGAGGTCTAAAACTTGGATTATTCATTAAACCATCATCATGAACAAGTCTGCAAAAAATCAGAACTACCGGATTTGACGCATACTGTGATGTATAAAGTTACTGGACTATAAGTCTTAAAAAATAATACACTTAACTTTTGACTTTAACTACTTTTTGGCGGGAACAAAAATGACAATCATGGGAATCTGATCGAAATGGCAGCTAAACTTACAACTTCAATTAAATCTATTCACATTTCCCGCTAAAATACTCATCATAGAACCTTCACTGCTTTTTATCCTAGAAGAGGATAACTGAAAGAGTGTTCCTGCAAATTATCGTCAATATATTCGCAAGGATGGTTATTCTATGTAATTTTAAAGTTGGCGGTACTTGTAAGTACCGTCGGTAAATAAAGGGTTAAAGTTTCTAAAATAAGAAAATTTTTAGCGAATGGATAGGTTTAAGGATTATTAATAGGATTATTACCCCCCTAAAAACGCAAAAAATCGTTGAAAAGGATAGTTTTTTTACGCTATTTTTTACACTTATTTTTTACGCAATTCCTTTTCAAAAGTTTCTAACCCATCCTCAAAGACCCAAATTTAATGAAAATAAGCAGCAATGATTTTTACAAAAAGCGGTTGAGGCATTAGCACCCCCGAAGCACCTGCGAAAGGGTTCGGAAGACTCTCTTTCGCATCGGGGACGATAACACCTCAACCGCTTTTAGTAAAAATCATTGCTGCCTATTTTCTTTAAATTTGGGTCCTTGGGGAAAGGTTAAGACTTTTTAAAGAGGAATTGCATAAAAAATAAGAGTAAGAAAATTTTAAAATAACCTCTATCCTTTATAACGTTCCTTTTTTGCATTTCAGTGTTTTTTCTCTTTATTTTTTTACGCAATCGCTCTTTAAAAGGTCTTAACCCTTCCCCAAGGACCCAAATTTAATGAAAATAGGCTGAAATGATTTTTACTAAAAGCGGTTGAGGTGTTCGCGTCCTCTAAGCGAAAGAGAGTATTCTGAACCCTTCCGCGGGTGCTTGGGGGCGCTAAATGCCTCAACCGCTTTTTGTAAAAATCATTGCGGCCAATTTTCATTAAATTTGGGTCCTTGGTGATAGGTTAGGACCTTTTGAAAAGGAATTGCGTAAAAAATAAGTGTAAAAAATAGCGTAAAATAAATCATTCTATTTTATCATTTTTAACGATTTTTTGCGTTTTTAGGGGGTAATAACCCCTTAAACCTATCCATTGGCCACAAATTTTCATATTTTAGAAACTTTAACCATTCTTGTCCTCTCTAGTGTAATTTAAAGACTAAAGTAATGATTTTTGACCCTGAAAATCGAATTCAAAGTCATTAAGTCATTGAAAAACGTAAAAAGAGGTCGGGGCTGTTTGCCAAAAAAGTGGATGTGACAGACAAAAACTACAGTTATTTTTGGATTCAGGGGCCAAAAGTGATTCAAAAACAAGTCACAGTTCTAAGACAACGAAACGACTGTTCCCCAGTGTTATAATCTATAGCTGGTCCAAATTTTAAAGTAAAATGTGCAGTAGTTTTTTTTAAATGTATACTTTAACAACCCTTAGTCAATATGTATCGTAGAAACCATTTTAACTATAAATTTAAATATTAAAATATTTAATTTTTTTATTTTTCTTGTGTTATATATAAACTACAGTATCTTGACTGCTTTCTGTAAAAAATTTAAAGATGGGAATGCATTTTTAATTATATTTCTGAAAGAAATTGGTAAAGCTAAATTTCACGTATTTTGGCAGTCGAGATGTCTTGTGTCCCCTTAATCTGCTAACCATCCTTTATAAAAGAAATGTTAAAGGGTGTATTCAAAACTAAAACAAGATTCCGGCCATTTATTAATAAGTTATTAAACAAAATTTGATTACAATATGGGAGTTTATGAAATTATACAAAACGTAATCGTCTGTAAATAAAGGAATGAGCTAATCAATGTCTTAATGGATGTCATTAATTTAACTTATGAAAAGTGAACCCAACGCACGATCCTCCTTCTGTACTCAAAGATCATAAAACATTTATGGGGAGGACCCCCACCCTATATTTAACATAAGGGAATGTATTAGTTTAGTGTATCATACACAGTTTAAAAGATTTATGCACTGATGTTTAAATACTACCTCTTAATTTTCTGAAAAGCTACATTCAACCTTTAATTCTTGCATGGAATTATATCAAGAAAGATAGTCGAGGACCAAACCTAACTATACTCTGTTCATTTTGAACTGGCGCTTGAAAATATTTCCTTCCCCCACCACCGATCGGTAACCATAGCAACTATCCTCGTCAAAGTGACGAAGAAGGCTTACTATTGGCTGTTCGAAGAGCGTAGCCATGGTTACGCTTCTAGCGTGGGGGAAAGCCAGGGTTGGCAGGATTGGACCCAATTGGGTTGGACCCAATGGGTTTTTTCAAAAAAAAACATGTGAAAAAAAACACATTTTGGACCCATTTTTGGGTTTTTTCAAGAAAAGTCAAGATTTTGGCAGTTTTAATATTGAAGAAAAACATTTAACGAAATAACATACCAAGAACTGCAGTTGAGTGGGTTTTTTTCAAAATTTTAAGAACAAGTGGGTTTTTTCAAAATTTTAACAAGGTTTCAATAATTATGGGTTTTTTTCATTATTGAATGGGTTTTTCAAAATTTTGGACGTTTAAAGTTCAAAGTATAAACTTTATAAAAAATTAAGGAGGATTTTTTATATTTCAGTGGTTTTTTTAAAAGTTAAATAGATTTCTTTCAATATTGAATTGGTTTTTTCAAGGTTTTTGATATTTTTTACATTTTAGTGGGGTTTTTTTAAATTCAAACCAGGATTCAATAAATAAGGGGGGTTTACAATTTCAGAGGGTTTTTTCAAAGTATAAAAAGTTTCAACTTTGAAAAAACCCACTTAACCCTTTGCGGCGCAGTGGTCGCGTTTTGAAACCGCTACTTTGCGATTTTTTATCTCCTGTTTAAATCATAGCAAAGTTCCAATTTTTTTTCCCAAAGCTAAATTATATTTCTCATGAACCTTCGTAGATGGCATCATGAATCAAGCAAGAGTTTTTATATTTAATATGAATTTCCAAACGAAAGCTGTTTTAAGTAATTAAAAATAAACTCAATTTTTAGCGTAAAAGATAGTCAAAATTTTTAATCTAACCATCAAATTCTGTTATTTGGGTCAGAAAGAACCGTAATATAATTTTTTTCTAGGTGAAACACATTTTTAACACCCCTTTTGAGCCCCTCGAAGTTGGCGAGTTCGTAAAGCGACCACTGCCCCGGATGGGTAGAAGAGATCTTTCTCCGCGATAAGCGAGCGCCGCGAAATTTGAAACCTGTTCCTCAACACCCCTCTCAAAATATATTGTTTATTACTCCTCTTTTTTTTATGGGGAGTACTCTAAGGGGGGGTTGAATGAACATTAGGATTGCTTATATTGAGACTATCAGCACTCTTTCTGTTTTTTTTATTTGATTCATCTGGAAGTGTTGGAGAATTACGATGGTTTATGAGATTCAAGTTCTTTTTCATTCATTGAGATGAGAGTTGGTGGGTTATTTATTTCATTTATGGTTCTGCTGTAATGTGTTTGGATTTGATTTATGAGTTTGCTGCATTGATTGAATTATTCATCGGCTTTATTCAGTGTTTAAAGAATTATTGTATCTATGTTTCTCAAATAAATATACATCATGGAGAAGAAAATTACTTATTTTTTTACAAAATATGGTGAAATATCGGTAATAATTCATTAGCAATTGCCTTAAATTGAATTATTAAGTTGTTAAATTAAGAAAAAGGCGGAAGAGAGCTCATTTTATGCCTTCCTGTTAATGCGCAACATCGCGTTTTCCACTACCCATCCGGGGCAGTGGTTGCGCTATGGACCCGGCTCCCCTGGAAAAACGGTAAGGGATAAATTTTTTGAAATTACCATTTCGTGATCCTAGAAGCCTTAGTAGTTGATTCCAACCATTGCTAACCCGAAAAAATAGTGTTTTTATGTAGCGCCCCTGAAAGGGTTAACTATGGAAATACTGACATTATTTTGACAGAACGCATTTAACATAGAAAGAACTCACTATAAATTGAAAAAACCCACTAACTATATAGGAGAAAACCACTTAATTTTGAAAAAACCCACACTTTTTCTGAAAAAACCCAGTTTAATATGGGTTTTTTCAGGGTTTTATTGAAAAAACCCGAAAAAACCCAACCCACTTGGGTTTTTTCAAAAAAACCCGGGTTTTTGCCAACCCTGGGGAAAGCACTATTTCGCAAAAGCCAATTCTAAATTAATAGAGTATAATTCGTGCTGCGGCCCTGTATGGTGGCGTGGAAAAATTGAATGGAATTACAGGGGAGAGTAAGGGATAAAAAGTTTTTGAGAAGTACTGATTTTAAGTTTCTGCCTTAGTCAAGTTAGTGTCTGAAAAAAAAATTTAATACTTTAGCTAAAGATTCTGTCGCATTCTTAAGATATTCTGTTTATAAAAATGGGTCACGATGCTCAAAAGTTTGGAAATCCCTGATCTGTGCTAAGAATTCGAGAACGAGTATATCATAATTATGACTTATTAAGTAAACCTTTTTAATTTAATGACACTTACAGTCTTGTTCACTGCTACTTGACCAGCGGTTAATCAGTGGTCAAAGATGCATTCCACCAATCAGAGACACCAAAAAGCTTTTTAACCGCTGGTCATGTGTATAAGGTGTTTGCAGTGAATAAGGTCATTAGTAAAAAATATTTGATTCTAACGTATTATACCGTCGACCGTACCGCTTAATCAAAAACGTTATCAAATTCCATTGACTTTTCTATTGATGTGCCGCTGAATTAGACGGCCGCTGAACGGGAAAATACGTAAGTACCAATATTTTACTATGAAAAGAGAGAATGAGAGATTATGTGTTTCTTAACCTCGAATTAATTTACTGAAAAGCAACATTTACCAATGGCACAAAGTATTTCTGCCACACAAGCTGTGTCTGGATCTTTGAGTTTACCGTTTTCTCGTACGGGGGAATTGATGAAATCCCTCGATTCTTTTTTCAGAACAGAAAAGTCGAAGTAATCTCCTCCAAAAAAATTAAATTTGGACTCGCTTAGGGTGTAACTGAACCCCGAGAAAAGCATCAAAATGCCCAGTCCGTGCATAACTGGGTGTAACTTCTTTCGTAGGATTAAAAACCACTGTTGTGTGTGTAAAAAGAAACCTTCTTTCTGTATTGAAATGGAAAAACGTATGTCCTTATATAAAGCAGTCAAAAGTAGTTATTCACAATGATACGTGAAATCGAGTAATTATGCTAATAGCACTGGTTAAAATCGTTGTTAAGTATAAATAACAATGAATAGAGAATTTTCAAACACGGGTGTTTCAACTAGTTCAGTCATAACGAACCTATGGCAAGTGTGCCACTGGGTGGAACGCGAATTTCACAAAAAAAAAGTCCCCTGAAAAGTCCCCAAAAGCAGTTTCAACTTTTTAGATTGCTGTAATTAAAAAAAAATTTCGGGGGAGGAACAACGGACTCCCATTCATATCATAGGTTATGGAGTACTTTCGGTCGTTTTCTAGGATAAAAAAATGAAACTCTGAAGTTCTAGGAAGGTTGTATACCTTGAAATTCACCCTTGGTACAACAAGGGGATATGGGACTTCGATCAACATTAGGGAAGTATCCAAAAGTGAGGTTAACTATATAGTATTTTAGGGAAATTAACGAGAATTTTCTGGAGGAAGACCTTTTTACTTAAAATTAACAATTACAAGAACTAGGGTAAAAATCTCTACATCCCCTAAATTTTCTAAACTGTAGTAGTATCTTCACACTAGGTTGGTCCTTATTTATAAGGTAAAAAAACTTTAAAAGGGTGTGCACTAGGGTGTCCCTTATTTAGGCGTTTTTTCAAAAAGTCGGGGAAACTTTTGCGACACCCCCCAATTTTTTTCCTTTTGGTACCCTAAGAAAGTGTGCAAAATCTTAAATCAATCAGATAATATTAACACGTGCCCCAAACGGCCTAAAGTTAGAAAAATTTAAATTTTTTCTCATTTTTTCGAAAAATTTTTAAAATGTGTTTAATAAATCCGTTGCCGAATAATAGGGCTCTAACACATTTAAACAATATTATTTGACCGTTTTTCATTACTAGTTAGGCCAAAATGCCCAGTTTTTAATCTAGCCATCAATCAGAAAATCCTCACATTTGTCCATTTTACACTGAGAATAGAAGAATCAAAATGCAGTGGTAAATGACTTAAAACCGCAAAATTCCATGATTAAACACCCTTTGTAGACCATATTGATGTGGAGATAAATTATCTGGAGCTCAAATTAATTATGGGTTGCTTAATTACAGACGCCATAATTGATTGCATTAAAACTATAAAAAATTCTAGAAAAACGGTATGGGCATGTTTGATATCGGGTAATGGGTGTATGAGGTTTCTAAACTCAATTAAGACTAATAAAACCATCTTACACTCCTTTTTAAGGCTATTTACCCAATTTTAAGGGCCATCAGATCTCCTAATACAAGTGCAAACCATGATTTCAGAACTATAGATGGTAATAAATTCTATATACACATAAAATAGGCAAGATAAATTCTGGAAATAAGTTAATAATAAGACACCACAGTGTGTCCACGAGTATTTTGTTCCGTAAGTTAGTTGAAAACCTGAAGAAGATACAAAATTAACTCGATCTTCATAATGATTGAGTTATACTCTGTTAAGATAAGCAATTAACCATGATTATAGAGACTGTTCTTGTATTTTATAATAAATTTATACATTAACATTAAAATACCTGCAATTCAACAAATTAGGCTCTTTAAAAACTAAGACACTTAAATTGGCAACGTGAATATCATAAATATTAACAACAGTTTCTGAAAATTAATCCTTCTTTAAAGTCTGTTTTTAAGTTAGAGCATTTCTTCGCTCTCTCTAAGTTTCCTACCTCTACATTCTCAAAGAAGGCTTTGAGGGTTTAAAATAATTTAATTTCATATACAGTTTTCATGAAAAACTTACTCGAAATCTAAGTACTTCTTCCAGGACGTTTACTGATGATAAGTCGACAGCGCGAAGAAAAACTAAGGATATAGTAGAAGAGTTATAGAGTAGAGAGAGAAACTGAAGTTTATATTTAACATTATTACAGCCTCAAACAAAATATCAGTGTTTAATTGTTTTAATGACACTGATTTGTTAAATTGCAGGTATTTTTTATGTTTATGTATAAATTTATGATAAAATACAAGAACAATCTCTATAAACATGATTATTTGCTTATCTTCACATAGTATAACTCAATCATTATGAAGAGCGGGTTAATTTTGTATCTTCTTCAGCTTTTCAACTAACTTACGGAATAAAATACTCGTGGACACACTGTGGAGTCTTATTTTAACTTATTTCCAGAATTTCTCTTGCCGGTTTTATGTGTATAGAATTTATTACCATCTATAGTTCTGAAATCATGGGTTGCACTTGTATTAGGAGATCTGATGGCCCTTATAATTGCGCAAAGAGCTTTAAAAAGTTTTGTAAGAGGATTTTATTAGTCTTAATTGAGTTTAGAAACCTCATATACCCATTACCCGATATCAAACATGCCCATACCGTTTTTTCTAGAATTTTTTATAGTTTTAATGCAATCCAATATGGCTTCTGTAATTAAGCAACCCATAATTAATTTGAGCTCCAGATAATTTATCTCCACATCAATATGGTCTACAAATGGTGTTTAATCATGGAATTTTGCGGTTTTAAGTCATTTACCACTGCATTTTGATTCTTCTATTCTCAATGTAAAATGGACAAATTTGAGGATTTTCTGATTGATGGCTAGGTTACAAACTGGGCATTTTGGCCTAACTAGTAATGAAAAACGGTCAAATAATATTGTTTAAATGTGTTAGAGCCCCATTATTCGGCAACGGATTAAAAAACACATTTTTAAAAATTTTCGAAAAAATGAGAAAAAAGTCAAATTTTTCTAACTTTAGGCCGTTTGGGGCACGTGTTCTTAGTCGTGACGTGTTCTTGCACACAGTCTTAGGGTACCAAAAGGAAAAAAATTGGGGGGTGTCGCAAAAGTTTCCCCGTCCTTCGATTTTAAGGGACACCCTAGTGTGCACAGTCCTTAAAAGTCCTTAAAAACTCCTTAGATTGCCCTAGTCCTTAAAAAAGGGACCTTAAAGTCCTTAATTAACCCATTAGAGTCCTTACTGTTCAGAAGAAAGCAGTTTTTTTTCCTCTCTTTTTTTAAAGGGATTTTATCAAAAATATTAGCATACTTTTCTAAAAGTTTTGCCTTTCTATTTTTGCCGATGTATTTTATGAGTTTTAAGGATGCAGTCCGCTCCACCTGCAGAAAAAACAACTTAACAGTCACAATCACGTGTTTCTTTTCATTTTTGATGTCATTGACTTTAACAGCTTGTTTTTGGAGAAAGTGTTCTTTCATCGTTGTCGACAAAATTTGAATAGTTTATAGCGGGAAAATTAAAAAAGTGAAAGAAAATAATAAGTTTTGTCTTTCTTATCTATAAAAGGGATATATATTAAAGTATTTTTGAAAAGTCGCTGAAATCATTTTATATTTACAGTTTAAGTATAAATTACATTCAAGAAGGTCCTTAAAATTTTTAAAAATGTCCTGAAAAACTACTTAATTTTACTCTTTAAATCTTTTTTTTAATAATTTTTTATTTTCTGCTTTAAAAATACCATCTACAAAAATAAGATTTGGTCACACACCAAGAGGCAGCAGAGCCAGTACTGGTGACTACTAAAATTATATAAAAACTAGGTGTAATCTAGAACTATACAACTTAATAACCTGAAATCAGTCACATTTTGTTCGCTTGTTTTATGCTCTTTGATTTGGTATGCATCAAAACCACCTTTTTCAAAAAAAAAACCTTGGTTTTTTCTTTAAAATTAAAAAAATAAAAAAATATTAAATATTTTTTTTTAATTATTAATAAAATTTAAAGGTTTTTAACTCCTACAAATAAACATTTTACTCTCAATTCTACCTATATCCTTTACAATGAGGTATTTGCATGAGTGAGGGATTTGCTCGATTTTATACTTTTTCGATACATTATCTCTCTATATTAAAAAAAAGTTACTGTCACCGCTGCCGCCGCCGCCGCTGTTTCAGAAAATTTTATTTTTCAACTCTTTGAACCCTCATAACGCAAAAACTGCTTGATAGATATTTATGAAATTTGAAAAGTTTGTAGAGGAATATTTGGGGCACACTCTCGTACAAAAAGCTAACTGATGTGATAATTAGTTCTGGGGTATTTTTAAGGTCAAAGTTGAAGTTTTTCTTTTTTCGCCGCGTAATCCAGTTCAGCGAAATCTATTAGCAGCAGAACTATGATTTTTTGCAGCCTAATACTCTGAAGTATGAAGATGTGCACTACGTCGCCCTTTTTTCGAATTTCGAATTTGGTTTAAAGTAATTAATTTTTTAATTTTCGAAATTTTTGACACTTTTTCGTTTTTTTCTATCTAAAATGAAAACTATTCAAGGTATAAATATGATTTTTTAAACACTTATATTCTTATTTTTTAGAAAGAGATCGGCGTTTAATTCTTTAAAAAATTCTAATTAGTTTTGGAATTATTAAGCATCAAAGTTTAATTTTTTTCATAGTTTTAGTAGGTCTTTATCAGACGTGTTTAGTGTTTTTAAATTTTGTATTTGCCTGTTCACTAGATTGTCGCGAGCACGGATATTTAAATTTAAAAGTTTTGAGGTGCACATTTTTGCTCTAAGTTTGCTAGCGATATAGTATAGACTTGGTTAATAATCTTTTAAAGTGCTTTTGAGTGCTATTTGTGCCGACGAAAGGAAGAGGATTTTGGGAAAGTTTGTTTTACTCTGATGCTAAAGATCGATTGCAGATATTACAGATCGCGAAGCGATCTGTAAAGAGCTGCATAGCAGTTACGGGGGTTGGTGAGCGTAAGCGAGTAGGGGGCTGTAGCCCCCTATCCTTTTAATTATTGATAATTTAAAAAGGAATATCTCAGTAAGAGTTTTATTTTGATATTTTCGTGGTAATAATCCGAATTAAATTATTGAAAAGTTTGAGAGATAAAAAGTTTCGATATTAAATTATCATTAACTATACTCTGTTCATTTAGAATTAGCGCCTGAGACGCAATGTATTAAAAGCAGTTATTCTAATTATCGTCGACAAAATTTTCTTCTACAATGACAAGGCAGCCTAAGCAGAAGTAGTCAAAATACTGTAAAACAATCGGTCACTGAAGTTGTCTGATGAGCGTTATTAAGCATTATTGAGTGTTTTTGATCCTGTTGCAGGTGCCTATTCTAAATGAACAGATTATAAGCAGACAAGTTCCAGGTTGTACTGGATAGTTGAGATGAAACAAGCGAGCTCTACTCGCTAAGATCGCGAAGCGATCTTCAAAGAACTGCGAAGCAGTTCCGGGGGTTGGTGAGCGATAGCGAGCAGGGGGCAGAGCCCCCTAGTGGTCTAAAACTCCCAAATTTCTGATTTGTAAGTGCAAAAATGTGTTTTAAATAATTTAAAATTCAATTTTATTTTTTCCAAAACGTCAGAAAAGTCACGTTATCAGAAAACGGGCTTCTATTGGATGTGGCGTCACAGCGCATGAAAACCATTGTGTTTTCTGTTTTCACGTGATCAGAAAACGGGCTTCTATTGGATGTGACCTCACAGCGCATGATTTGTGATTCGAAAGTGTTTTCGCGCCAAAACAAAAAACGAAATTTCAAAAATTTATAACTCAGAAACTAGGCTACGAAAATACTTGATGTAAACGCCATTCTTCATGGTTTTTTATCTACTATTTTAATAAAGTTTAATCTCAAAACGTGTGAATACCTCATTGAGTAATTCAATGGAAAGGATCTAGTGTTTGGCTTTTCAAACTACCCTAGTAGAACAGCTCATACCAAATATGTCAAGTTTACGTAACTGCAACTAGAAGTAAACGAAATTTGGCCATACGTAACAAAAGTTGAACGAATCTTGAAGGTTTGTGCTGCGTGGGAGAGATCCTGAGTGTTCTCAATTTATATGAATGACTAGACATGTAGACATCCTTCGTAGCCTCTTACATAAAGTTTTTTCTGATAGTTTAATGGTTTTCTAATAGTATTTTTGTTGCTCTCCCAACTTAAACAATGACTGTAGCAAATTCTTTGTGAAATGTGTTTAGTAGGTTTTATATCTTTAAGTCCAATTCCCATGGAATGCGGTGTTAATCCGCAAGCGAACAACGCTTTCCTACTTTCCCTACGTTTTCTGAAGAGGGGCAATCCTTTCTTTAACAACTAGACTTGCAGCAGCACATGTCAAGAAAGGGTCAATCACAGGCTTAGAAAAAAACGCGGTGCTCAAAATTTGCTTGTGTTTTTTCATAGTTTAGTTTCAATTCAAGAAGTTTGCAAAACCGCTTTCTGTTTTTTGGTCACATGATTAATTCCCTCAGACCAATACGAAAGCCCTCTCAAACAATAACGGGATCCATTTTATTTTGATGCTTCAAAGCAGATCATGATCGTCTATATCTCCGATTTTTAATTAGACATCCTGAAAAATAAAAATAATTATGATGAGTTAACCATCCACAAAGTATCAAAAAAGAATCCTCTTTGTTAGGATAAGCTGGTTTTAGATTATATGAATAATTTTTTTTAAAGCAGACGGCATGAGAAGTAGGCAGGAATTCTGGATACAAGCGGTGAGTTAAATGTCTTAAAATACAGTAAAATCCCGTTATAACGAACTTCACGGGACCGTAAAATTTTTTCGTTGTACCGGAAATTTCGTTGTAACCGTACTATCGCTAGTTTAACTGGACTGGTTTCTGGACTTTCGTAATAACGGGATTTTTCGTTGTATCGGTATTCGTTGTAACGGGATTTCACTGTATCTTATATATTAAAATAATTGGGTTTTTCTTTCGGCCGGCCGCCAGGCCGAACCCCCCAACCGATTCCGACAAACTCGGTCTCTATCGAAAGCTTTCCACCTCTAGATGAGCCAATAATATAACACGTTCCCCCAAAACCTTCCATTTTAAAATGATGCGTTCTTTTCGTTTTGCCCCCATGTTAAGTCTATGGAGAGGTTCCTTTCGGCCGGCCGCCAGGCCGAACCCCTGAACTGATTTGGACAAACTAGGTCTTGTTCGAAAGCTTTCCACCCCTAGATGAGCCAATAATATAACACGTTCCTCCAAAACCTTCCATTTTTAAATTAATTGTTCTTTTAGTTTTGCCTCCATGTTAACTCTATGGCGGAGCTTTCCGCTGGCCGCCAGGCCGAACCCCTGAACTGATTTGAACAAACGCGGTCTTGATCAAAAGCTTTCCACCTCTAGATGAGCAAATAATATAACACGTTCCTTCAAAACCTTCCATTTTAAAATTATGCGTTCTTTTCACTTTTCTCTAATGTTAAGTCTATGGAGAGGTTCCTTTCGGCCGGCCCCCAGGCCGAACCCCTGAACCGATTTCGACAAACTCGGTCTTGATCGAAAGCTTTCCACCCCTAGATGAGCCAATAATATAACACGTTCCTCCAAAGCATTCCATTTTTAAATTAGAAATTCATTTCAATTTGCCCCATTGTTTTTAGTTAATATTTTTATCAACACAGGCAAAACGTCCTTGAAAGAGCGTGAAGAAAATCTACATTGAAATTAAATTTCAAAGTTTTGACGGTTCACTAGATTTATCTTAATGGGATACTAGAGCCGTATTGAATTTATAAAAAAATATGGTACATGTTTGATTGTTTTTCCTTCTTTCCCTTTATACAGAAGGGTTGATAAACATTTAACTTCAAACAATGAGACAAATAAAAATCAAATAATAATTTAAAGTGGAAGGTTTTGGGAGGATGCCACCTAAAATGGGTTTATATAGGGGAAGTAAGATTTCATTTAAGAACAAGTTTGTACAGATCCGGTTCGGTGGATTGGGCTGACGACCGGTCAAAATTAAATGACAATTATTTCAATGTAATAAATTTGTGACAATTCGATGTGAAATCGGAGACAAAACCCCTTTCGAAGATAATGAATTAAAACTGCATATTTATTGACAGGGAATGAATAAATACGAACAGGTAGTAACGAGTGAATCTCGCTTCAGCGCCAAAGAAGGCTAGCTGTAAAACACGGCTTTGCCAGGTTGTAACAGCTAGTTAGGGTGAATCGACCAGTAATTGACCAGTTAGTGGAAATTCCTCCAAGTTTTATTTTTCTTTCTTAGAAAAAAATTTTTCTAAAAAAATTGACACTGGTTTAATATCAATGAAAGTATGAGGAATAATAACTAATAATCATTTTTCCTTTCATTTTTATAGAATTTTTTTTATTTATTTTAAAAGCAATTAATTGAGATTTTGCCAGTAGTTGACCACCTACATCCAGTATTTGAACACCATTATTCCAGTAATTGACCATTGCCATATTCACCATTTCCAGAATAAAAATCAAATATACAGCTCAAGCACAAATCAACCAACTGATCCACAACGCAACCTATCATTTGCAAAAGAGCTATTTATTCGAGTCCCACTTCTTTAAAACAGGGCTAAGGGTAAGTTGGCTGAAAAAAATACGCAACGGAGACGTTTGAAGAAAACGTTTCAGAAACACTTACACAAACTTTCATTCAATCTGATGATTATAAAATTCTCTCACAAAAATTAAGAATTGGCAAATTTTAGTAAATTTTTAAGTTTATAGTTTTTCTTGACAGTTTTAAGCGAAAAAATCAATTGTTTTATTGAATGGTATAAAAATTTTGAACTTAATATTCCATTCTTATTAACACCCGTGTCTTTTGGCAGAAAATCCTATGATCTGAAAACCAACTGTTCCAATCCTACTAAAATTTCTTTCATTTGTTGAATACGTCTTAGAAAATTCTTAAAAGCTTTATTCAATCAGCAATCAATAAATTAAACTCTGGAAGAGAACACGGAAAATTGTTCCTATTTATTAATTCTCATACTTTATTAATATTAAATCACAGTCAATTTAAAATATATTTTGTTGGAAAAAATATATCTACTTTATTAGTAATTATAATGATTTTTAAGATGTATTGCAAAATCTTATATATTTTAAGCAAGAAGTAGAAATTTTTTTTTATTGTTTAACCTTTTAAAACCAGACTGTAAACCAGCACGATTTGCCACCTAGGCCACCTAGCGAGCGCTTGCACCGCGAACCGTTCGATTCCACCGTTTACTACAGAAGGCTATCTAAAAAACTAAAAATGCGTATATGTCTGACAACCAACCAACCAACTACCCGTAGGTACGTATTTTAGGGCTTAGCGAGAGGAGCGACATATTTTAAAAGCGCAGGTGTTGGAAATTTGAAGAACCAATGAAAGAGGTACATTGAATAAAGAGTCCCTATTAACAATACTGGTTAATTACTGGAAATGTAACTTTTTTTACAGTAAATCTAAGCAAAAATTGTACTGCAGGTAAAAATCTTTAAGATCGCTCTTAGTTTAAAAAGAAATCTTAAAAGCAAATAAAATCCAGTAGTTGACCACTTTGGTCAAATACTAGCACTTTTTCTATTTTAGACAGCCAGTGGTTGACCACCCCTCAAATATCAAATTAAATGGTTAATATACAAATAATGATAGTTTTATTTAATTCAACTAAACATATAGGACCTAAATACATCAATCAATAAAATATTGGAATAAAAACTAGCTGGATGATTTGAGATTGAACTAAATACTCCATACCATTATTGCTAGTAGTGAGAGCGCATGCTTTGAAGCTTTGTTGATAACTTTTTTTTAACTATTTATTGTGTCTTTTAAGAACAATACTAGAACTTTACACTATGCATGAGCTTTTAATAAAATATCAGCTATGTTTTCAACGCAACAGATTCGAAATAAACACACAACAGTTCTTGTTTTTTTCAAAATTATGCTCAATTGGTCAACTACTGGTAGGTGGTCAACTACTGGTCGGTTCACCCTATATTTAAATTTGTTAAAAGAACTGTAGATGGAAACAACTTCAATCGTATGTTTTTCTCAATTATTAAACTCCATACAGATGTACAAAAAAATTTCAACTAAACCTTTGGCTGAACAGTATAATAGTCATTTAAATTAATACTTTGCAATTCATTTGTATAACTAATACTTCTTCCCATTTGCCGTCTCTGTTCTGCATATTTTTGTGTTCTTCTTTATAGGTTGTTTTTTACTATTATGATCCAAATCAGAAACTGTCCCAATTAATTCGATTGTTTGGAGACCTACTGTATTTTAGAAAGAATATATATGCATTTTATATCCTTGATTTTTACATACTGAAGTTAATATTTTCATCGGAACATGTGTGAGAAGAAAAAGAATAGGCATGTGGAATGAGAAATAAATTATTGATATTCTTAAATAAGCCATATTTTAATTATTTTTAATGTTCCTAACCCAGCTTAAAATAACTTTCATTTTTTACAACAGCTTTTGCATAGATGAAACTGCAATTATACCTCGGAGCTTCTCTGTCTTATACTAATAAACTTTAAAATTTAGTACCTTAGAAGTAATACTCTAAGTATAGATTTAATTTCAGTGGATACTACAAAACTGATAAAAAATGCATGCAATTAGAACTTTATAAAGTTATTAAAAGTTAAAGGTTACTGTAAATTTTGGCGCCAATTCAATATTAGGTAAAAGCCAGTGACCTCGAGCAAGAGGTGAAAGAAACAGAGGGCAAAAAAGCTAGGGACAAATATCCTTCAAAAAATTATTTATTGTAGAAAACATTCGTTAAAACAATTAGTAATAAAGAAACGTCAACCAACTTTCCAAAAAACACACAGGTCATCATTATGATTGGATTGGATTGGATTTTGATTACATATATTTTCCGGTCTGCATCTTCGTAAATGACATTCTTAATTTATTAGATCTGAATTATCAATGAGTTAATCGACATGTTTTCCTTGAAGACATCAAATCTGCTCATAACTGTTGTTTATGAATATTTTTTTTTCGTAAAAAAGTAACTCATAAAAAAAGTCTAGTGTATTTCATGCGAGAGTTCGATTCTATGGTGAAGATTCCAAAGAATCCATGCTCTCAGAAATATTTTGAACGTGACGTCACTGACAGGAAATTTTTTTATCTACCCGAGCGGCACAAATGGTCGAAATTCATCCAATTTTCGTCATGTATTGTATGGTCAAATTTCGTTTACTTTTAGTTACAGTTACGTAAATTAGACATTGGATTGGCTATGCTACTAGGGTAGTGTAGAGAGCCTGTATACGAGAGAGGCGACAATCCGGTATAGCGCGCAGATTGGTCGACAGCGTTTTCTGTTCACCGCAGGTTTCCCTCCATTGGATTAGCATGGGAGCGAGACAAGCAGCATGATACAGTTTGGACAGAATTTGAGATTTGGACAGTTTTAACTGCGCGCAAGGAAGCGCAGAAACGCTTTTAAGCGAGTTGTCGTCTCTCTCTCGTATACAGGCTCTCTAGGGTAGTGTAGTTGACGTAAACTTGAAGTAACTGTGAGATGAAGACATCCCTTTGAACAGTTTAACTGTTATTCCTAACCTTTTTTTTCTGGAGTGCGTATGGCAACGGAACAGTCAGAAGTAGGGTCAGAAGTTTACGTGAACCACTACATGAGAACGTCCAGTTTGACTTGTTTGAACGTCCAGTAGTCCTGTTCAACTTGAAGATCGGTCTACTAGATCTTGAATATCGGAGGATCCAGAGTTTTGTGAGGTTTTTTTATTTGTTATCGCTGTAGTTCCTTTTTAGTTCTGGATTTCTTAAAGAATCAAATAATTTACTCTTGTAAACTTAAGCTTAATTTAGTACTTCAATCTTATTTAGTCTTTCGATCTTAAGTTATAGAACAGAACTATATCTTGTTTTACTGATTTATAATATCTGAGGATGTTAGAATCTATAGTTTTGTGAGCCTTCCTTGATTCGGCACAGCTTCAATATGAGTCTACCAGCTGCCATGTTTACCCACAGATCCAATGATGACTGACAACCATAGGGATTCAACTATTAATATCTTCCTTATTATCCTAAAATAATAATCCACTAAATATTATCGGACCTAAGATAATAATATTCAGTAGATTATTTTATATTTTAGGATCTAATAACGATGATAATTCTCTATGGTTGGTCCGTCATCATTACCCACAGCTCAAATGATGACGGACCATATATATACATATGCATATACATATACCTATACATATACATAAGGTAAATGTGGGTATAGTGGACACTTTAAGGAAAATTTTTGTTTAAATTCTTAATAAATACCAACCTATTTGCTTGGAAACTGTTATCCTAATTTTAGGTTAATTGGATCTTCTTCTTTCGATTTTACCATTAAAAATTTTAATTAGATTGGGTAAAGTATCTTTAATTAATTTTTAAAAAGTACTCCGAATTGCATCTATAGTGGCCACCTTGATGTAGCTGTTGTATCTATGGTGGACACCTCTCTTTTTCTGCCTATATGAGGGGTTTATGCATGAAATTGAGGGTTTTTTGGTATAGTCGTTTAGTTCTAATTGAATCTTCCTTCCCAACGAAATGTATTTTAGATCAAATCAAATTAGCTTTATTTAAAAAAAAACTTGATAGTTTCCGGCCCAAAGCCTACGCTGTAGCGGATTTGAGAGGAGTTAAGCATGTAATTCAATGTTTTAGAAACCTTGGTTCCCAAAGCCAGAATGAAAAAAAAAATTCATACAACACTCATTTTAAAGCACAATCAACAGTTTATGAAGAAAACCTGATTCAAGTTAAATATTATTTATGTTTCTATTAGAGGCCATTGCGGTGACCACTATTGGAAAATCTAAGATTATGTGTTGGTAAAGTGGCCACCCCCATAAATCCTCGTAAAGTCAAAATTTTCAAAAAAAATTTATTCATTATCATTTTATGCACTCTTCTTTAACTTTATATAAATTTAAAAGTCAATCAAACGGCAATAAATACAAAACAATCAGTTCCGAAATAATCGTTTCCTTACGCGATTCAATAAGCGAAATCAAATTTCAGTCACTCGGCCGATGTTGTTATTTTCAAATATTTAAATATCCTTCCCATGCTGATCTGTGGTATCGGTGGTAATTTACCAGCTTACCTGATTGTACAATCTACTATGCCTATGAATTTTGACGCTGTTTGATGCCTCTAACCCGTTTCATTTAAAATTAATCAATTATGTGGCCACTATTGGTACAGTGTCCACTATACCCACATTTACCTTATATATATATATATATATATATATATATATATATATATATATATATATATATATATATATATATATATATATATATATATATATATATATATATATATATATATATATATATATATATATATATATATATATATATATATATATATATATATATATATATATATATATATATATATATATATATATATATATATATATATATATATATATATATATATATATATATATATATATTATATCGAAAAGCTGTGCCTTAGTTTTTTAAGTAATATGTGTAGTGTTGTGCTGAATATTGTTTCACCAATCTAAGGATAGAATCCAGAGCAGTCTTATTCGTTATCACTATATAGTGCTAAACGATGATACTTTTATTCAAAATATCAATAGTTTGTTTGATAGTTTAATAGATATCAAATTTATTAATTTTTCAAAAGAAAAATTAAAATGCTTTACTATTTCACTACTTTAATTGTTGGACTTCTTCTGTGTAAGATGATATTTTATTGTAAACTCACAACTCTCAAGCGTCACCTCCAACCGTGGCCCTATTCATCCCGTTACCATCCTATACCGTGCTGATGAGTCCTAACAAGGACGAAACCGGTCAATGGTGACGCTTGAGAGTTGTGAGCTTATACTTATTGTCCACTTAATCAGTGATAAATGGTGAAATTCTCCTTTCATGTTATTTTATTATTTGAGTCATCAAGTTTCAAAACCAGATAGATCCATTTTAGCACAGCTTCGATAAAAGAGTTGACCTTTTGGCGACCGCGAATCGAATCGCCAAATAATGAAAGACTAGTTGGAGCTGTATCACGGCCGGTCGCCCGTTCCGCCCGCCGTGTCAACGACTCAAATGAAGCGATTTAACCAAGAAAAAGGATGTTATACAAACAAGTTATTACGATTTCAGTATATCCCACTGATCCCGGTAATTATTTAATTTAAGGTATCCGCCTACCTTTGAGACCATTTTTTTTAAATACTTGATTTACAAATTTTTTTTTAAAATTTTTAGTTTAAATGTACATCAAAACATTGATTAATGCTAAAAAAACAAAATTAATCATATTATTTTCTAAAATATGGGGTAATTAGTGTAAAATTTAAGTGAACTTTTATAAAACCCCTCTCACTCTTGCCCAAAAACTATTACCCCTATATAAATTTCCTTTGGACACAAATATCGTATAACACTTATCTTCAGAATGGACTATTTTCTAAGAAATATTTTGAAAAGTAATTGTTTTACAGACTAAAATGTAAAGGTAAGTGAAAAATTTCTAAATTTCTACAACCATTTAACAAAAAATCGTCAATAAAAATAAAAATATAAACTTACATAAAAATCTCTAGTCCATCTGGTTAATAACAATAATTAATATACTGTTAAAATTTGGAGTGAGTATCTTGGATAGTTTTTGAGTAATCGTGTAAATAGTGGAGGGTTTTTATCCAAAATTTAGTTCTGAGAAAATAACTTTAAAGTTTATATTTGTATACGATCGCACACGACTATCTGTTTTAAAAATGCTGTAATTTCTTTTAAAATTCACCTACAAGTAAAATGAAAACAGGTTTGGAAAGATAAGTCTTAACTACTTGAAAATGTAAGAACCAAATTTAGGGGTAGGCGGATACCTTAAAAATAAGAACTAAATTATGTTTTGGACTTGAAGATTTGCCGCATGCGCATTTATGAGGGTTTGCTGGATCCGATATCCAAATTAAAGGAAGAACAAAATTATAAATAGTCATATAATTATTAATCACGTAATTTAATTGATTTCATAATAAAATCAAATCAAATTCAAATCAAATTTATTACAATAAACAAAACACGCACTATGACAAAAAAGTACACAAAAAAAGGAAAAAGGGAAAAAATACATTGATCCATAAATTTTTATCCCAAAGGAGCAACTTGCTAGTCCATGGGTTTCAGGAATTTCAAAAATAAATGTCTGAACAAAAACAGTGGATGGATAATACATAAAATCACGTAGAAATAAAAAAGGGGGAAAAAGAAACGAGAATGACTTAGCTGGGAATTATCAACCAGTATTGACTTTTCATTTTATTATCCCGGAATAGTGACAGTGACGACGTTCTGCTCAGTCGCGTTGATAAAAGATCAAGTTTTTTGTGATAATGTCGGAATGAAGTAAGCAAAATAACTTCTTAATGCTATGATTACGATTCTATTTTACTTACGAGTCATTTTAATAACGATACATGATGACAATGAATGATAAAATGTTTTGTTGCATATTTATTGTTTTGGTTCCATGCTTTATACATTTTTCGAAAGTCTTATTTACAAGCAATCTTATTGTATTTCTTATTTAAATCGGAGCCTTCGTAACGTACTTAAGTGTTATCATTTGAGTTGTTGTAAAACATGGCGACCGGAACGGGCGACCGGCCGTGATGCAGCACCAACTAGTCTTCCATTTGGCGACCGAGTCAACTCTTATCGAAGCTGTCCCAAAATGGATCTATCTGGTTTTGAAACTAGACTCATTTCCAAAATGTTTTTCTTTTCATTTCAGCTGATGAAAGAAATCAAGTCTGGAATGCAGAATTCGTAACTAATGTAAACTAATTACTAATACTAACTACTAACACTAAACCAATAACATTGAAAACAATGATAGGGTGGGTTGGGGTAAAGTGGGTCTTGGGGTAAAATGGGTCAGTTTTAATCAACTCGATATAAATCAAACTTAAATTGAATAATTTTCGCAAATTTTTTTTGTATTATAATCTTTTATCTGTTGGCAATATTTTTCAACTGTCAAAAATTAAGATTTATGAATTTGAGGACTGAAAAAATATTTAATTTGAACCGTAAATGATGTCATCGAAAAAACAGGGTTTACTAACTTCCAAAATATCTATATATTGCAATAAATTACAGGAGACTTTTGTAATATTTTTCCATAAAAGAAAGTCTGAAAGACATTTCAAGCCAATCAGCTTAGAAAAATATAAAATATTTTATTTTTTATAACAATATTTTGTGCTTGGGGTAAAATGGGTCATAGTTAGGAGGCCTTCTGTATTAAGTAAAACAATGTTTTTAACTTATTTCCTTCAAATATACATTGAACTGTCATACAAGTTTATTTTTTTATCGAAACGAAGTATTTTAATTACTAAATTTGAACAATGTTCATTAACTTCGGACTTTTACAATTTCACTAAAGTGCAACTTAAAACAAATTTTTTCAGATAAAAACGGCTTAGCCGATTGCCTTTTTTCTTATTTTCATGTATATGTAGTAATAAATATATTTTTGACATCTTTTTGCAATGATACCCATTTTACCCCACATTGGGGTAAAATAGGTCATTACTTTTGATGCTAAGTTTAACAAACTTATAACTAAAAAATATTTGATAAAATTAGATTAAAATGTTCTGAAGGATTGTAATGTCAAGATCCAATTGAAAGAAATCATTAAAAAGTAATAGTTTTGATGAAATAAAACTTAGAATGCGAAAATACCTCAAAATTGACCCATTTTACCCCAACCCACCCTACTTATTTTCTAATTATAGCTACTGTGTGAACTTTTGGTATCACTTTACATAGATTATTTTAAATCTTTATAAATTCCAGTATTAAAAGACATATAGAGGGTGTTTCAGATAAATGTTTCACAACTTCTAGGGGGAATAGTAGACACCTAGACAAATCAGATAGGATTTTGGCTTCCCTGACCAAATCCCAGGGAGTTAAAAATGGAGGGACACCTCAAAAAAATTATTGAAAAATTCAATTTGTAGAACTACTGTTGGTAAAAATTTAATTATGGTCTCAAATTTTGTGGTTTTTATTTTAAAATTTTTTAAATTATCTTATAAGTTTTCACTTTAAAATTTGTTTTATTATGAATAAAGTTTTTGAAAAAAACACAAAATAGTTAAAAACTCTGCCAAAACCTCATTTTGTATTTCGAAATCCTTTCTTTTGATTTGATAATCTGAAAGTTCATAGTTGAAAACTTTTAAGTCCAAAGTTTCAATTTAAGTTACAAAATTCAATTTGTAGAAGAACTACTATTGGTAAAAACTTAATTATGGTCTCAAAAATTGTGGTTTAATATGATCTTTAAAATTACCTCATAAGTTTTCACTTTAAAATTTGTTTTATTATGAAAAAAGTTAAAAAAACACAAAAAAATGTGAAAACTCTGCCAAACCTTATTTTGTATTTCGAAATCCTTTCTTTTGATTTGATAATCTGAAAAATCATAGTTGAAAACTTTTAAGTCCAAAGTTTCACGTAAATACAATCAATATTAAACGCTTGAGATCCTGTTAAAATTTGTTTTTTTGCGTGTGCAAACAGCTGTTCAGAAAACAGCTCTAGAAAACTATTTGCGCACGCCAAAAACAAATTTTAACAGGATCTCGAGCATTTAATATTGATTGTTTTAACGTGAAACGTAGGACTTATAGACCAGTGCAGAAGCCTTTGAAAATGGTAAAAAGTGAAAAAAATAATAGTAGGATGAAACATATTGGAAAAGGAAGAGAATATAACAAAAAAGAAAGGAAAAATAAATTACGGCCGATCTGAGGTCGGGAAAAGGAATGGGGGGTAAAAAGGGGTTATTTTAGAATAAAAAACGGTTTATCTCGATTTCCGGCAAAACTACAAGTCCAATAGAAAAAATTTGAACAGCAAAGTTGTAGGTAATAAAAAGATCTACAACTTTTGTATTCACACTTTTTTCACATAACCTCAAAATTTATGTGAAAAATTCAAATAATCAAGTTTTTGGTTTTTTATTTTTATCTCTTACAAAAAAATTTTTTTTTCACGAAATTCGGTGAAAACTTACCTTTTGATGTTCCAAACACACTTTAATTTTTTTGATTTAAAATATTTATATTTTCTCCTTATTTTGACTTGATATCGAAAAAGCACCCTAATTTTCAATCGAAAATTCTCACGTCAAAATATCGGCTTTTTTAAAAAAGTCGGTGGGCTTTTTGTTCGTTGAAATCTCTACTTTCTGATGGTGTAAAAAAATATATGCATCACTATGGTAAATGTTCTCAGAAAATGCAAAGAAACGAAAGAAGCTCGAAGAGAGTTCAATAATAAAAACCATACAAAAATACCATTTTTGCAAGGAAATACCAGAAAAACAATGCAGAAATGATACGATATTTTTTAAGGATTCACATTTGAAGCTATTAGACGTGAAAAATAGATATATTACATTTCAATAACCTGGCTTGAGAAAATAAATGTCATGATTATTTGAATTTAATTGATTCAAAAGGACCAAAAGATCAATATCTTGTCCCACAACAAAGACAGTTTTATTAGTATCTCTGTCAATTTCTATCGAGGCCTTAATTATGTCAGCTTGTCTGTATTTTCTTTTGCTTTTTTACAGGAAAATCCTTGTGACTGTAATCTTTTCATTAATGGTTTTATTATTTTGTCCTTTTTTTCTCGTTTGATAAAAGTTTTTCTTGCAAAAATGGTATTTTTGTATGGTTTTTATTATTGAACTCTCTTCGAGCTTCTTTCGTTTCTTTGCATTTACTGAGAACATTTACCATAGTGATGCATATATTTTTTACACCATCAGAAAGTAGAGATTTCAACGAACAAAAAGCCCACCGACTTTTTTAAAAAAGCAGATATTTTGACGTGAGAATTTTCGATTGAAAATTAGGGTGCTTTTTCGATATCAAGTGAAAATAAGGAGAAAATATAAATATTTTAAATCAAAAAAATTAAAGTGTGTTTGGGGCATCAAAAGGTAAGTTTTCACCGAATTTCGTGAAAAAAAAATTTTTTTTTGTAAGAGATAAAAATAAAAAACCAGAAACCTGATTATTTGGATTTTTCACATAAATTTTGAGGTTATGTGAAAAAAGTGTGAATACAAAAGTTGTAGATCTTTTTATTACCTACAACTTTGCTGCTCAAATTTTTTCTATAGGACTTGTAGTTTTGCCGGAAATCGAGATAAACCGTTTTTTATTCTAAAAAACCCCCTTTTTACCCCCCTTCCTTTTCCCGACCTCAGATCGGCCGTAATTTATTTTTCCTTTCTTTTTTGTCATATTCTCTTCCTTTTCCAATGTGTTTCATCCTACTATTATTTTTTTTCGTTTCAAAAATTATCGACCCTGGACTATTAAGAGTTTTTAACTATGATCTTTCAAATTATCAAATCAAAAGATAGGATTTCGAAATACAAAATAAAGTTTTCGCATTTTTTGTGGTTTTTAACTTTTTTCATAATAAAACAAATTTTAAAGTAAAAACTTTTGAGATAATTTTAAGGATAATATTAAACCACAAAATTTGAGACCATAATTAAATTTTTACAAATAGTAGTTCTACAAAGGGGCCGTTCAAATATTACGTAAGCACTTTTTTGGTCATTTTAACTCCCCCTTCCCCATTGTCAGCAAATATAAGCAAACCTCAACCCCCCCCCACCATACTTACGTAAGAAACTGCCGGACTCCCCCCCCGCCAGAAATTTTGCCATCCCTATGAAAGTACTGTTTTTTCCTTGAAAATTAGGCGACTCGTACAAGGAGCTGTCCTTTTTGGGAAAAACCCTACGGGTTCAAAAATGAGTCAAAACACTACTTTTAGGGGTTACAATTTCAAAATGTTAGGGTGGTCCATCTCCAGAAAAAAGTGCTTACGTCAGATTTCCTAATTCAATTTTTTGTTACATTTATTTTGGTTGAATTTTGAAATCATTTATGCAAGAAACAAGATATTTTCGAAAATGCAGTATCTTACGTAAGCATCACTCATATCCCCCTCCCCCCTTGTCAGCAAAAATAAGCAAAGAGCAAACCCCCCCTCCCCCCTTAGGTGCTTACGTAATATTTGAACGGCCCCAAATTGAATTTTTCAATAATTTTTTGGGGGTGTCCCTCCATTTTCAACTTCTTGGGATTTGGACCCCCAAATCCTATATGATTCTGACTCGTCCATGTATCTACTATCCCCCTAGAAATTATGAAACTTATCGGAATCACCCTGTATATCCATTCTCAGATCGGATTAGATAAAACTTCCAGATCAAGTCCAATGATTTTCTCGTCTAGAAGAAGAAATCCTTTAAACTTAGTAGGGTGGGTTGGGGTAAAATGGGTCAATTTTAAGGTACCTTCACATTCAAAGTTTTATTTCATCAAAACTATTACTTTTTAATGATTTCTTTCAATTGGATCTAGACACTACAATCCTTGAGAACATTTTCATCTAATTTTATCAAATATTTTTTAGTTATAAGTTGCTTAAACTTAGCATCAAAAGTAATGACCTAATTTACCCCAATGTGGGGTAAAATGGGTCTCATTGCAAAAAGATGTCAAAAATATATTTATTACTAAATATACATGAAAGTAAGAAAAAAGGCAATCGGCTAAGCCTTTTTTATCTGAAAAAATTTGTTTTAAGTTGCACTTTAATGAAATTGTAAAAGTTCGAAGTTAATGAACATTGTTCAAATTTAGCAATTAAAATACTTCGTTTGGATAAAAAAATAAACTTGTATGACAGTTCAATGTATATTTGAAGGAAATAAGTTTAAAAAATTGTTTGAACTAATACAGAAGGCCTCCGAACTATGACCCATTTTACCCCAAGTACAAAATATTGTTATAAAAGATAAAATATTTTATATTTTTCTAAGCTGATTGGCTTGAAATGTCTCTCAGACTTTCTTTTATGGAAAAATATTACAAAAGTCTGCTGTAATTTATTACAATATATAGATATTTTGGAAGTTAGTAAACCCTGTTTTTTCGATGACATCATTTACGGTTCAAATTAAATATTTTTTCAGTCCTCAAAATCATGAATATTAATTTTTGACAATCGAAAAATATTGCCAACAGATAAAAGATTATAATACATAAAAATGAGCGAAAATTATTCAATTTAAATTTGATTTATATCGAGTTAATTAAAACTGACCCACTTTACCCCAAGACCCACTTTACCCAAACCCACCCTATTGACTCCAATTTCATTTCAATTTCCTGATAATTTTCTGCCTTTCAAAGCGTCTTTTTGCGATTTTCAGGGAAAGGCCAGACGAATAAAAGGATCATTCGATGTTAGATCAGAAGACAAGGAAATCTATCTTTTTCCTGTGTTATGTCCGGCTTGCCATGAGGAAGGATTGCTCTTTGTGTAAAGTATCAGTTCCAATTTCATTTCAATTTCCTGATAATTTTCTGCCTTTCAAAGCGTCTTTTTGCGATTTTCAGGGGAAGGCCAGACGAATAAAAGGATCATTCCATGTCAGATCAGAAGACAAGGAAAGCGATCTATTTCCTGTGTTATGTCCGGCTCGCCATGAGGAAGCATTGCTCTTTGTGTAAAGTATCAGTTCCAATTTCATTTCAATTTCCTGATAATTTTCTGCCTTTCAAAGCGTCTTTTTGCGATTTTCAGGGGAAGGCCAGACGAATAAAAGGATTATTCCATGTCAGATCAGAAGACAAGGAAAGCGATCTATTTCCTGTGTTATGTCCGGCTCGCCATGAGGAAGCATTGCTCTTTGTGTAAAGTATCAGTTCCAATTTCATTATAATTTCCTGATAATTTTCTGCCTTTCAAAGCGTCTTTTTGCGATTTTCAGGGGAAGGCCAGACGAATAAAAGGATCATTCGATTTTAGATCAGAAGACAAGGAAAGCGATCTTTTTCCTGTGTTATGTCCGGCTCGCCATGAGGAAGGATTGCTCTTTGTGTAAAGTATCAGTTCCAATTTCATTTCAATTTCCTGATAATTTTCTGCCTTTCAAAGCGTCTTTTTGCGATTTTCAGGGGAAGGCCAGACGAATAAAAGGATCATTCGATTTTAGATCAGAAGACAAGGAAAGCGATCTTTTTCCTGTGTTGTATCCGGCTCGCCATGAGAAAGGATTGCTCTTTTTGTAAAGTATCAGTTCCAATTTCATTTCAATTTTTTGATAATTTTCTGCCTTTCAAAGCGTCTTTTTGCGATTTTCAGGGGAAGGCCAGACGAATAAAAGGATCATTCCATGTCAGATCAGAAGACAAGGAAAGCGATCTATTTCCTGTGTTATGTCCGGCTGGCCATGAGGAAGCATTGCTCTTTGTGTATAGTATCAGTTCCAATTTCATTTCAATTTCTTAATAATTTTCTGCCTTTCAAAGCGTCTTTTTGCGATTTTCAGGAGAAGGCCAGACGAATAAAAGGATCATTCCATGTCAGATCAGAAGACAAGGAAAGCGATCTTTTTCCTGTGTACTGTCCGGCTCGCCATGAGGAAGGATTGCTCTTTGTGTAAAGTATCAGTTCCAATTTCATTTCAATTTCCTGATAATTTTCTGCCTTTCAAAGTGTCTTTTTGTGTTTTTTAGCTGAAGAACCGTGTAAGAGATGTTTCAATAGATTTTATGTAGTTTTCTCTACAAGTTTAACATTCAAGCGTCTGCGTACGTATAAGTGTTCTGTCTCTGGAATTTGTTACTTTTCGTAAGAAAAATCTTGGAAACTCTACCAACAATTAGCATGGATTTTTTCACACACTTTTCAATATTATATCTATTTGATGGGTTAAAAAGTTTAAAAAAAATTATTTTCTTGTTGCTTTTGTAAGAGTTTTTTTAAGAGAAATTGATACATTAGTAGAAAAGTAATTTGTAGATTATAAATTTAACAGATTGTTTTAATTCAGACTGAATCTTTAAAACTTATTTTGAAATCTGATACATTTCTAATTTCTTTTTTAATATATTTTTTGTGTAATTTAGTCGGATTAGACCAGTTGGGTGAGGTGTACTTTTACTGGTTCGTTTAATTCTTGCTTTAACCAATGAATGTTTTATTATGGTCCATTTTTATTTTTTGATTATTTTTGTGATAATGTAACGAATTCAAATTGATTTAGGATGGTACTTGGGTTGGGTACATAATATTTTGTGTGTGGTTCTTGCAATTTTTTTCTTAATTTATTACATGTTCCATTCAAATTTTTGTTTCCCGATTTTTTTTCATCATGGTTCGCTCATACATTAGTTTGTTTTCGATTTTTGTTATGGCATGTAGTTGGTTTTTGCTATTTTCTCTTAATATTCAGTGATGTATTCATAATTTTTTTTCATGTGTGATGCATTCAAATTGGAGCTTTGGTCGTTAGTATGGTTGATACTTTTCTATTTTAGTGATATTCAATTTTCATGTTACATTTTTTGACATTTTCGAATCTCCTTTTACTTTTTGTTTTTTGGTAGTTTTCGAATCTCCTTTTACTTTTTATTTTTTGGTTGTTTTAGAATGTGCTTTTACCTTTTTTGTTCGTTTCGAATCTCCTTTTTCTTTTTTTAATCATTTTCGAATCTCGTTTTACTTTTTGTTTTTTAGTCGTTTTCGCATCTGGTTTGACTTTTTGTTTTTTGGTCGTTTTAGAATCTGCATTGAATTTTTTTTGTTAGTTTTCGAATCTCCTTTTACTTTTTTTAATCGTTTTCGAATCTCGTTTTACTTTTTGATTTTAGTCGTTTTCATTTCTGGTTTGACTTTTTGTTTTTTGTCGTTTTAGAATCTGCATTGACTTTTTTTGTTCGTTTTCGAATCTCGTTTTACTTTTTGTCGTTATCGCATCTGGTTTGACTTTTTGTTATTTTTTGGTTGTTTTAGAAGCTGCATTGACTTTCTTTGGTTTGTTTTCGAATCTCGTTGTACTTTTTTTTGTTTTTTTTTGTCATTTTTGAATCTTGTTTTACTATATTGTTGAAAATAAATCTTGTTTCTCGAATGCTAGGTGAATAATTTTTTTCTTTCAATTTAGTATAAATGGGATTATATTTCTTTAATTTGTAGAATAGTTTTAATACCCAATACAGGTCAGTGGCGGATCTACGGGGGGGGCTTTCGGGCTGAAGCCCCCCCCAAACGTCTTATATTTTACTAAGTTTGTCAAAACGCAAAAAATCTATATCCGAAATTCGGATTAGTCGTACCAAAACGAGTTGAAAAAGAGGGGTTTTTGACTTAAATTTCCAAAAAATTTTCTGTGGGAGGACCCCCAGGCCCCCTTTTAGTGGTTTGAGTAGGATAATTCATTACCTTATCCATATTACCATTAACAAGAAGATTCAATTCGATTATGAAAATTCTTAGCCCCCCCCAAAACCAAATCCTGGATCCGCCACTGATACAGGTTAAACTTTTAGTTTTTCTTTGAAGTCTGATTTGGTAGAAATATTAGATGGTTTTTCATAATTTCATCCCAAGGGCATTTGTGTCATTTCAAGCGTAATTATGGTTTTTGAATATTTAATTTAATATAATTTATATCTAAGTATATTTTAAAAAGCTATTTATTTTTTATGTGAAATAAGTAGTAACAATAGCTTTAACTGTCCATTTTATTTGGGCATTGTTATTTTGTGCATTGTTATTGTTGTGCATTGTTATTGTTGTGCATTGTTGAAAATTATAATTTACAATTTTAATTTAATGTTCAACATTTTATTGTGATAAATAAAACGTATTGTATTTTTTGCAATGAAATTTTGTTACCCGATAGTATTACATTTTAATACACACAATTGCTTTTCAATTCATTAAATTGGTACATATCTATTAATAGGAATGTACTTCACTTACATTACTCCAGATCAAATGGTAGTTGAGAAGAAACTTTATACTCTAAAAACAATTCCAACTATTATATTTAATCTTTAATTGAAATTGTTAGGAAATTATGCATGTAAATTTAATATTAATGTAAAAATTCACTCGATAATTCAAAAAAAAGTTATGGTTTAAAAATTTATATTCAACTGAAATAGAGTGAAAACTGTACTTAAAACGTAATTTATTCTGTTAATAAAACTTTTCTTTGTGTTGGTTTTTATTTATTACACTTAAAATAATAAAACAATAAATGAAATAAAATTCTAAAAGTTTTACATTAAAATCTCCTTAAAACCAATCGGAAGTCGTTTATATACTCAAACTTATTTTCGATATCTCTTTGAATTTGTTACCTTGTATTACAAATACATTCAGGGTGTTGGAAAAGTCAGTTTCAGGACTTTCGTTTGGAACCAACGTCACCTAGGGTCACGGAAGTAAGGTAGTGTACCCCTAGGTAAAAGACCATTAAGACCACTGAAGTGCGACCCTTTAAGCTAGTTAAACCTAAAGCCCTGGATACTCTACCTTAAGTAGCGACATCACGCTCAATCGGCCGCCATTTTGGGGAGAACTCACTACTAGCAACGATAAGCTATACTATCCAGACTAGTAGTGAGTTCTCCCCATAATGGCGGCCGATTGAGCGTGATGTCGCTACTTAAGGTAGAGTATCCAGGGCCGTTAAACCGGCCCTCGACATGGGTTTGAATAACCCCAACGATAAATCACACATAGGACAAAATGAAATCTACTATAAAGTTACGCAAAAACAGCGTTAAATACAGATTGACTGAGCACCATTTAGCCTCACTACTGCAAATCAGCTCATACCAGTTTCTACCAGCTTATTAAAAACTTTTGGAAGGTCAGTCACAGTTTTCTCTGTCACATGCCCCTTGAACTTCTAAAGACTAATCAATTTTTGATAAATTTTTTTCTAAGTTATTTACCATTTGCAGCATAACAAGTGTGTTGAAAAAATCACCTTTAAAAATTATCACTTATAAAAACTCGTTTTAATCATTGTTTTGTTTTCGGTCCGTCTAGATAACTATTTTATCCGGCCCTCCCCTTAAAAAGTTTGCTCATGTCTGCCCTAGGTAAAGGACCATTGAGGCCGTTTATAGCGAGCGAAAGTGCGAAATAAAAAAAATAAAAAACTAAACGAGGTAAAACGAAAATTTCAATGAGAAAGTAGTTTGCAATATCATGGCCAAAGCGGAGAAAAAAAGTAGTACTATTGTGAAAATATCTTGAATATTCGTTGAGATGTTAGCACGTGTAGATAATCTTTTGTGAACTTTTTTAGGCCGTAAAAAAGGAAAATTTCGCAAATTTCTAAGTGTCTTATTTTTTTTAATTATTTTTTTGTTATAATTCTTAATTTTTAAAAAAAATTAGGAATAAATTTGAATTTTCTCCCATAAACAACATTGTTTTAGACTCAAGATAATGACTAATGTGGATCCTTCCCGACAATAATTTCTACAGGGTTTCAGATACAGGGTGTCCCAAAAAAGACTGACACATTACATTTTAAAAATCAATAACTCAAAAAGATAAAAATAAGCGGTTTTTTGAATTCTACTACTCTAAAGACCAAATAATTTTATGACACACCTTTTCGTAAATCGTAGTTCAAAAATCCCCCGACAGGTGCGAGCACTATTTTCCATTATCTCCTATGGGGATATTCATACTTGTATGCCCTGTTGGGGGATTTGGGAACAATGATTTACGAAAATTTGTCTCATAAAATTCTTAGGTCTTATGAGTAGGATGCAATAAACCGCGTATTTTTATCTTTTTTAGTTTTTTAATTAAAAATTTTTTTAATGTGTCAGTCTTTTTTGGGACACCCTGTAAGTGTTTCATAACTTCTAAGAAGGGTAGGACACACCTAGACGACTCGGAATCATCTTTTAAAATTCCCTGTGGAAACTGACACGTAACATATTAAGATCGAATTAAAACAAGACCCTCTATATACATGGCCACCCAACTCCGGACGATGACGTCAAACGTGAGTGAAAATTGCCATGTTAAGTCTATGGAGTGACGCCAAAGATGAGTGAAAGTTATGACGTTGCACAGCCGAGTTGGGAGGCCTTTATATAGAGGGTCTTGATTAAAACCATCGCTTCAGGTATTTATTCTATAAAACCAGTTGAAGAGCTGAAATTTCGGCTCTTAAATTGTTTTTTTTGTAGCAAATGCCGGAATCGAACGATTTTGCTGCTTTTAATCCAATCTTAAAAGGTTGCGTGTCAACTTCCACAGCTAATTTTACAACCTCCCATGACGGCTTATATAAACCCCTAACTCGTTATACTCTATTCATTTAGAATTGGCGCTTGAGAAATAGTGATTTCCCCCACGCTAGAAGCGTAACCATAGTTACGATCTTCGAGCAGCCAATAGTAAGCCTTCTTCGTCACTTTGACGTGGATAGTTGCTATGGTTACTGATCGGTGGTGGGGGAAGGAAATATTTTCAAGCGCCAGTTTAAAATGAACAGAGTATAGTGGTGCATTTCCAACCCCCGTTCCGAGGTCATTCTGGGTCGTCTATACTCAGTTGCAACTTAGCTTGAGCCTGTAGAAATGAATATGCTGAGAGCAACCAAAGAAAGTAGTTCCCCACGAGGTGTCTGAATTTTGAGTGAAATTTAGAACTTCAATTTAGAATAATGATTAGTTTATTAAATCCACGTATATTAAACATCTTTTCATCCCGATATGCATAAAATGTTCATTATTATTATTTTTTAAGTGGCGTAAAGCGTAGCAGTACAACTCTCTCTCAAACTCGCCAGCCAATAAGAGCTTCTAGCAACCCAGCAGGCTTTCTGTTTACTCAGATTTTCTTCCGCGTGGCCTTGACGTCAGGCGGCTCAACTTAAGTTGCATTCGAGTATAGGTTTGCTCTACCCCTCTTAGAAGTTATGAAACACTTATCTGAAACACACTGCATAAACGCAGCTGCAATTTACCCCCCATATTCTCCCCGAATTCCAAATATCCTCGAAAATTCCAAATTCCTCGTTCCCGTGATCGTCATTCGTTGAACTTTCCTTCAGTGAAACCCATGGCTATAGCTTGGAAACAAAATTTAGAATATTTACTTATAATGGGTGAAAGTAAATGAAGATTGAGAAATCAGTTTTTAGCCTACATTATATTACAAATTGTTCCCCTACTGTAAGAAAATTCTAAAACGTAAACCATTAAAATAATTTATTCAGTTCTTTTAATATATGTGATATCAAAAATTTAAAAAAACTGAGATATATTTTGTTTCGGAATCGAACATGCAAAACTTAAAAACCTGTCCTAATTAGTAAGTAAAATAAAGTATATCTACAAGTAAAAAGCACGTTTCTAAGTAAAACTATGAAAAAAAAGTAATATTTAAGGGGAAAAAATATCGATTTTTTTTTATTTAATTATTTTAACTTTATATACCAGTTTAAGAACTTTGAATCCGTTAGTACGAGTAGCTCAGTTGGTAAAGCAACCATCCTTCAGAGTCTGGCTGCTGGCGAAGATTCGATACGAGTTCGAGCCTGGCTTTAGCAGCTAAAGAATTTTATTTTTGAAGTCCTAATGATTGAATGTTAAATATGCTATTTGGTGCCTAGGATGTCGGGCCAGGTGGCTCAGTTGGTTGGGGTGCTCAAACAGCGGAACCGCCTGGTCAGCGCGCTGGGATGGTCTTCAGTTCGAGCCCATCCCCTAGGTCAAAATTCCTGGGGGCCAGTGGTCCATGTCATTCGGCCTGTAAAGCCGCGATGGGTCAGCTAGAGGGCTTGAGGGTAGGAGTCGGACCACTGGCACGCGCGTTCGGGGATGTCCGTTAGCAATCCAGTCTTAAGGTTAGTCGTTAGGAGGCGGACAACTCCAGAGATTGGGCAGGGCCAAGTTCCTTCCTTCTCAACATCCGAGTGTCACTGGTCATCGTCGTCGGGGCCGGCCGGTCTGGCTCTGCCGGCGTTTCTTCTCTTGGCCGGCGGAGCCCCCTGCCGGCCGGCTTCGGCGACTCTCGGCCAGTGGCACTCGGTGAGAGGAGGAATGAACTTAGCCTAAATTTTTGAAAAAGTCAGCTTCATATAGGAGAACTAACTCCTCGGAGTGTCAGCCCCGGTAGCCCAGTTGGTAAAAGTACGGGTTCTGAGGAAGTTCCTGAAGATGTTCTTGGTTGGGATCCAGGTTCGATTCCAGGTGAGAGACCTTGGAAATTGAATGAAATAACCAGCTATAAATACATCAGAAAACAACAAGCAGTGGGGTAAAAAAGTAGGGAGCCACAAGAAACGCGTACCAAGTTCTATTACAGACGGCTAGACATTTCTTCAAGTGGGGAATGAGTGTTTTTTGTATGAGATGTAAGTCAAGCAAAAGTAGGGCAACTAACTCCTTGGAGTGTCAGTCCCGATGGCCTGGTTGGTAGAGGAACGGGTTCTGTCCTGGTTCCTCATGCTGGCATTGATCTGATCCAGGTTCGATCCCTGGAAATAGAAGGAAATACCCGGTACCATAAGAGGTATAGAAAGAAAATACACATGAGCTTCAAGGTAATAGTCACATCTGATAGGGCAGGGATGAAGTATTTTTCTGTGACTAGATGGTGTTGAGAGTCAAGAAAGAATAAGTGAAAGAAACGCCTGATGTCGGAGCTCTGATGGCTCAGTCGGTAGAGTACTTGCTACAGACGTTTGACCAGGGAGTGAGGACTTGGAGACGGAATATTCTAATAAAACTACCAGATAGGATTCTTGGACATGTAAGGATAATTGTCTCTGTGGCTATTGATCCCGGTGGCCCAGTCGGCAAACGCCTCGACTGTTGGAGGTTCCAGATGGGTGTCAGAGTCCTGACGCGGGTTCGATCCCAGGAGTGGAAGAAAATTAGCAGAATATCCCGAGTACTGGCTCTCCAGATGAGTATAGCGGGAAGTGTCATCGAGTAAGAGTACAGGTAAGTGAAACTAACAACAGTGTGTTCTGTGTTCCCGACGGTGTGGAATCTCGAGTCGGAGGGTGGATGGGCAGAAACCTTAGGTATGTTCTAGGAGGAGTTGAAGCAGTGATACCCTGTCATGTAGGTATAAAGAAAGCCGATCGACGGGCTGTAGATATGAAGGCAGAGATGGTTCTCTGAATGGGAAACGCGAGGGTGCGCAAATGCTTTTGCATAATCGGAAAAAGTAACTTCTCTTTTCTAAACTTTTCTCTTTTAATTGCTGTTCACTCGTACTCCTCTGCCACTTCTCTTGTACTTCTAAACCACATTAATTTCTGTTCTCTTTCTCTCTTCTTCTTCCTCTAGAGCGTTTCTCTTCTTTTTCCTATAAATAAAGAGAACCACTCTAGAACAAGAAGAGAGAGAGAGATAAGAAGAGATATGACTGAGAGGTAAAGAGAAGTGGCATAGTAATGGAAAGAGAAGAATCGCTACAAAGAGAAGTCCCGCATACCTGTCATATAAGACAAGCTAGCACACCAATATCACAGACTCATCTATCACATGTTTTCCACTGGCTACTTAGCACAAACTCTACTGTTCCAGCTCCCCTTGGAGGTTCCTGAAGAACCTGCCCTTCCACTTTCCATTTCGAGGATCCACATCATCCGGAACACAGAACCAACTGTGGTTAGATTCACTTACCTATACTCTTCTTCGATGACACTTCCCGCACTACTCTTCTGGAGAGCCATTACTCAGGATATTTAGCTAATTTTCTTCCACTCCTGGGATAGAACCCACGTCAGGACTCTGACACCCATCTGGATACTATATCACTCAAGGCGTTCGCCGACTGGGCCATTGGGATACACAGCTACAGAGCCAATTATACTTACATTTCCATGACTCACTTCTGGTAGTTTTAGTAGAATATTCCGTTTCCAAGTCCTCAACTAGGCTCGAACTCTCTCCCTGGTCAACTGTCTGTAGCAAGTACTCTACCAACTGAGCCATCGGAGCCGCGACATCAGACGTTTCTTTCACTTACTCTTTCTTGACCATCCTAATCATCTCGTCATAGAAAAATGTTTCATGCCTGCTCTATTAGAAATGCCTATTTTCGTGAAACTAGTGTGTGTTTTCTGTTCTATGGCACGTGTTATTTTCTTCTATTGCCAAGATCACTCACCAGGAATCGAACCTGGATAACACCAATACCAGCTTCAGGAACCTCCACAGAACCCGTGCCTCTACCAACCACGCTACCGGGGATGACACTCCAAGGAGTTGGTTGCTCTACTTATGTTTGACTTACCATCTCATCATACAAAAAATACTCGATCCTCACTTGTAGAACTGTCTAGACGTCTGTAATTGCTCTTTGTACTCCTTTCTTGTGGCTTCAACTCTTTTTCCCCCAGTGCTTGGTACTTTCCGATGCATTTATAGCTGGTTATTTCCATCTATTTCCAAGGTCTCTCACCTGGAATCGAACCTGGATCCCAAACAAGGATGGCTTCAGGAACCTCCACAGGACCCGTGCCTTTACCAACTGGACTACAGGGGCTGAAACTCCAAGGAGTTGATTTTCCTATATGAAACTGATTTTTTCAAAAATTTAGGCTAAGTTCATTCCTCCTCTCACCGAGTGCCACTGGCCGAGAGTCGCCGAAGCCGGCCGGCAGGGAGCTCCGCCGGCCAAGAGAAGAAACGCCGGCAGAGCCAGACCGGCCGACCCCGACGACGATGACCAGTGACACTCGGGTGTTGAGGAGGAAGGAACTTGGCCCTGCCCAATCTCTGAAGTTGTCCGCCTCCTAACGACTAACCTTAAGACTGGATTGCTTACGGACACCCCCGAACGCGCGTGCCAGTAGTCCAACTCCTACCCTCATGCCCTCTAGCTGACCCATAGCGGTTTCACAGGCCAAATGACACGGACCACTGGCACCCGGGAATTTTGACCTAGGGGATGGACTCGAACTGAAGACCATCCCAGCGCGCTGACCAGGTGGTTCCGCTGTTTGAGCACCCAACCAACTGAGCCACCTGGCCCGACACCCTAGGTGCCCCATACTCTATTTAACACTCGATTATTAAAGACTTTTAAAATAAAATTATTTAGTTGCTAATGCTAGGCTCGAACTCGTATCGAATCTTTGCCAGCAGGCAGACTCTGAATGATGCTTGCTATACCAACTGAGCTACTCGTTCTAACGAATTTAGAATTCTTAAACTGGTATATAAAGTTTAAATAACTAAATTTACACAAAAATCTACTTCCTTTTTTATCATTAATTTTTTTTTTATAGTTTTACTCAGAAACTTGCTTATACTTGTAGAAACCCTTTAATCTTTTGTACTTACTTCTAACATAACAAATGTATTTATTGAATTTAATAAATTTTTTGGTTGAGTTTTATAATGCTCTTACAGTACTAATCATAAAGTGTAGAAATAATGATGCAAGTGGCAAAGACTATTTTTGAGTCGGAAATTTTTTTTTTCATTCTGGAGTTGCTTCAAGTTAGCATTAATTTGACTATAAGTAATATTATGTAAGAAGTAATATTATGTAAGAAGTAATATTACATATTTTTTTATTTTCTATTCATTGTAATTGTGTAATTCCGAAACTAAATAAAATTTATAAAACATTAATTAATTATTAATCAATTGTTACATAGTTATTTATTGCTTTTATATGTACTAATAAATAAAAATCAGCACAATGCAAGCTTTTATTAAAGGAATATACCTTTTAACAGGAAAATTCTGTCTAATGTCATATAGGACTCTATTGTTAAATATCCTGACTTAGTATATAGCACAGCTCATACCGATTATATCAACTTTACGTACCCGCAACTAGAAGAAAAAGAAAATTGGACAAACATCACGAATATTGACCGTTTATGGGTTCGATTCCGTTAGATACCCCGCTAAATATCGAAAGATGTTTCCGACACCAAATATGAAAAATATCACCAAAAATTGCAAAATTATCTACTAAAATTTTCTCTTACATCCAAGAAAACTATAAAAATTTGGATCTACTTGAATGGTTGGATTGGAAAAATATATTTAACGGGGCAGTTAACGGAATTTTCCGGTTTTTTCAGCTTGGGTAGTGCGGGAAAGATGACATTTAGGGAGTTTATTCTATAGTAGGGGAAATTTTATTCCCTGGAAGTATTAGGTCATCCCGAAAGTTTTGTCGCTTCAGGAACAGTCTGTATATAATGTATTTTTTGGTACTTTTCCATTACGGTAAACCAGTAAAGTAGTACTTCTACTTTTATCTAAAGCCAATTTGGCGAATTTTTGCTCTTTTTTTTGTTGGCTCACTTTTTTCCTGCTTTCCTAATTTCTATGATTAATAAGATTTTGTTTCCTTCAAGTTGCCATTAATTGAAATTTTTAAAATTCAAATTATTTAATTTTAAGGCATATTAAGATTTACGGAAGCTCTTATTTATTTCATAAATTGAAACTCATTTTACATTACTTTTGAAGAAATACTACAAAGGTAGAATTTCCAGCGATCTAGTTTATTGCAAATGATCATCCTGATCTTTCCTAATTGAGGGTTAGGGGTAGCAATCCAGCAATTTAATATGGATGATTGTGATTAAACTCCCCGGATGCCTCAGAAAAAATTTTAATCTAAGTTAAAATTTCCACACTTGGTTAAAAATGCTTACAACTTTAATTGTTTTATGGAAGTAGCCAGTTAATTTTAATTTAAAAATCTTAACTTTAGGAAAAATGAAAAATTTTGAGCAGAAAAGAAATGAAGTAACAAGTTATCATAGATTTAAAGAAAGCCCAGTTGTCGATTAGTTCCCAAAATCGAGCCAAGATGACAAGTTGACATTTGATAAAGTTACAGTTTATTTCGGTAACACATAATGGAAAAGTATCAAAAATATCTTATAAACAGAGGCTCCCAAGAGCGACAAAACTTTCGGGATGACCTAATATTAACTACCTAAACATTATTAAAAGCCATGGGATACTGAGTTTAAACAAATAAGGTGAAATTTCTCTAATAATCCAGTTAAAAATTAAATACTTAAAGTAATTTTAATTTAAAAAATTCTTGCAAATTTCCGAAAAAACCTTTGGTGGTTGGAAAAAGTATTTTTTACACACTTTTCTTCTAGGGTTACTACAAGCGGAATCATTGGGTTTGGCTTGGTCACTTACCTAAGGCTGCACCTTACTTTTATGACCCCAGGACACATTGGTTCCAAATAAAAACCTTGAAACTGAGAGTCCAAACACCCTATATGTTTAAAATATATTAAAAGGTAATTCAAAAATAAATATAATATATGTGACTACTTCTGCTCAGCTATATTGATCCGGATATACAGAGTTTTTTTGAAAGTCCGTCTCGCGGCATTTATTTGAAACCTAAGTCTCTTAGGGTCATGGTTGTAAGCGCCTAGGTAAGTGACCATGAGGAATTCATTGAGCTGACTTATAGCGCCCCAAGTGGGGAAATAAATTTAAAAAATAAAGAACTAAAGGAGATACAGCAAAAACCACAGCGAGAGTATTGTTGTAAATGTCATCGTTATGAAAAAATCACTGAAAAACTTCATGGGAAATATCGCGAATTTTCTCGGAGATTTTACCATGTGAAGATACTACTTTTTCAGGCACCAAAAAAAGAAGAGTTCGGAAATTTACAAATTTTTCAGTGTTATTATGTATCTCCATGAATATTCACGATATATCCATGAAGCTTTTTTTCAGTTAGTTTTTCATAACGCGATGCCAACAATACTCTGAGGTTTTTACTATATCTCCTTTACCTTTTTAATTAATTTTTTAACTTCTTAATATAGCCGCTAGAGGCGCTTAAGTCATCAAAATGAATTCTCCAAGGTCACTTATCTAGGGGTAGACCTTAATTATATGTCCCTAAGGGACTAGTTTCAAATATTGAAACACCCTATATAACTTTTGGAATTTCATTGAGCTTATAGTTTGATTATAATTATTGCTTTTAGGTGTAAGAAATAAAATCCAACACATCGAAAGTTTTTATTAAAATAATTATGTTGAAAGTACAATTGCTTTTCAATTTCAGTTATAAATATTAATTTCAAAACCATTTATAATATTTTTGAATTATTGTGTGGATATTTATATTAATAATTATATTTACATGCATGATTTCCTTACAATTTTAATAAGAGATAATTTCTAATAGTTAATATTGAATTTAGAATATTAAATTTCTCTCAACTAATATTATATCTGGTGTAATAAGTCAACTATATTCCCATTAAAAGAATTGCGCCAATTTAAGTATTAGAATCTCATACATACCATGTAACAAAAATTTCATTACAAACAATATAATAGGTTTTATTTATCACAATGCAACGTTGTACACAAAATTAAAATGTAAAAAATAATTATTTTCAATCAAACAAATATTTTTTTTAAATGTATGTAATATAATATTGAATAAAGTATTTAAACCATAGAATTACCGCTGATATAACACAAATGTTCTTGGAACAAAAAAATTAGGGATATTTCTACCGAATCATACTTGTAAAAAACATTTTTATATAGTCAATATTCATTGAATCCATATATTCTGACCCATATTATATTCTTGCTACACATAATTGAAATAAAAACCACCAGAACTGATCTAAAATAAAAAATACTTAAGATCCAAGAGGATAAAGGTAAAAGTTAAAAAATTCAAAAGAAAATAAAATAAAAAACATTAATGAAACGAGATTTGTATACCAAACAAGAAAGTAAAACGAGATTTCAAGAAGCCCAAATAAAGAAAAAGTAAAATAAGTTTGATATCCCAACTAAAAAATAAAAATAATAAAACGAGTTTTAAATCCCACAAAAAAAGAAGTAAAACTGGTTTTAAATCCCAACAAAAAAAGAAAATGTAAAACGAGACTTTAATGCTACCAAAACGAGAAAGTAAAACTAGTTTTGTATCCCAACTAAAAGAAGGAAGAGTGAAAAGAGATTTCAATACCACCAAAAAAAGTAATAGAAAACTATATTTTGAATCCCAACAAAAAAAGTAAAATATATTTTGAATCAGCAAAAAAAAGTAAAACTAGTTTTGAATCGCAAGAAAAAAAGTGAAAACAAAAACAAGATTTAGAAAGATACGACCAAAAAAGAAAGAGGGATAATTGAAAGGGATCCAACAAGAAAAAATAGAAAGATACTACCAAAAAAAGGACAACTAGTTTTTAGTCCCAACAAAAAAAAGAGGAAAACTAGTTTTGAATCCCAACTCAGAAAAAAGAAAAAAGTCATGGTGCTAGTTTTGAGTCCCAACAAAAAGGAAAAGTAAAACAAGATATCAAGACAACCAAAATAAGAAATGTAAAGTGAGTTTTGTATACTAACTAAAAAAGAAAACAAAATTTGAATCATAACAAAAAAGTAAAACGAGCTTCTAATCTCAACAAAAAAAGAATGTAAAACAAAATTTCATCATCAGCAAAAAAAAAGTAAAACGAGTTTTCAATCCACCAAAAGAAAAGTAAAACGAGATTTCAATACTACAAAAAAAGTAAACAATATTTTAATACCACCAAAAAAATAAAACGAGATTTCAATACTACAAAAAAAAGTAAAACGATATTTCAATACCACCAAAAAAAGTAAAAGTAAAACGAGTTTGAATCTCAACAAGAAAAGGTAAAACGAGTTTTGGATCCCAACAAAAAGAGAGGAAGTAAAACAAGATTTAAACGCCACCAAAAGAAAAAAACTAGCTTTGAATATTGAATACCACTAAAAATGTAAAGGAAGATTTGTATATATCATCAAGAAAGAAGTTTGAAAAATACGAAGGACCAAAACTTCAATTTGAAAAGGCAAAAAAAATAAGTATGAGTGATAGAAGATTTAAATACAAAACCAACCACAACAAAATTTAACCAAACTGATGCATGAGCAAACCATGATGAAACAAATTAGAAACAAAAATAAGAGTAAATGGAAAGAAGAACCATACAAAAATATATACTATACGCAATCCAAACTAGCTTCCAAGGAACATTTGGAAAATTCTTCCCAGAATAAGGTTAAAGTTAACAGATATTACCACAAATGAATACAATTGATAAAAGAATATTCAGAAAATAATTTCAGACCACAAAAAAATAAGCAATCTAAAGAAAGGAACAATTAAATAGTTATATAATCTTTAAATTAAACCCATCAGAACACCAAAGAACAATGTTCTGACTACTTAGTATTGCCATTTATTACTTACAAGAAAGTTAAAAGCTTGTAATGATAACTGTTACTAAATATGTAAATAGTAGATTTTAATGTAACCAATTCGGAATAGTACGAAGCTGACTATACTCTGTTCATTTAGAATTGGCACCTGAGAAATTGTGCTTTCCCCCAACGCTAGAAGAGTATCTATAGTTACGCTCTTCGCGCAGCCAATAGTAAGCCTTCTTGGTCACTTAGACGAAGATAGTTGTTATGGTTACCGATCGGTGGTGGGGTAAGAAAATATTTTCAGGCTCCAGTTAAAAGTATAAAACAGTATATCAAACAAAAACCGAACTGATGCATGCAATAAACGTGTTGAAAAAATAAAGGAAATAAAATAAAAACGTGTGAAAAATTTAAAATTTCGAAAATATACGAATTATAAAATCAGAAAAATTATAAACAACAAAACATAAAGCTAATCAAAATATTCGAATAAATATTCGAAATAATTAATCAACTATTTAACATTTATGTTGTAAATAGATCCATACGAACAAAGCAACTGAGTTTTAAAAAAATCATGAAATAACTTCAAGCAAAATTAATAACAAGGATTCCATTTAAACAAAAGTAAAAAAACAAATTAAAATTAACCTGGAAATAAAATAAACTTTACCCGAATGCGTCATTTTTTCAAAATTATAGATTCAGTATTAATTTTTTAAAAATCTGCTAAATTTATAAACAACGAACTTTTTTCTATTTATGAAAACATTTCTCTTATGAAACTAATAAAAAAGCTCTCCAATAAACAGTAATACTTATGAACTTCTAAAACTAAGAGAAGAGTACTAATTTTTTAAAGTGAGAAATATACAAGGCTAACATTTAATACAATTTAAAAGATTTTACTACGACAAAGACGAAGAGTCGAGATGACAGGATCCTACGCAGACATGGTTTTCACTACTTTGAGATATAAGAACGGTCATAAAAACGGTCGACGATTCATACGCCCGGCCAGGACTGGTCCTTCCCCTGAAAAACACACGAAAAGGCACTTTCAAAACAGTGGAAATAATTAAGATATTGAAAATGAAATCGGAACTGATACTTATTACAAAGAGTGGTCCTCCTCGGGACGATCCAAACATTGGATTTGATCAGAAAATTTCTTCCACTTCGATCTCAGAATGGATCGATCTATTCATTCGTCTGGTCCGGTCAGGTCCTTCCCCTGAAAAACACGCAAATAGACAATTTCAAAACAGTCGAAATAATTAACCTTTTACAGGCCAATGTTCCCAATTGGGAACATCGTGTTTGAAAAATCATAAAAAATTAAAAACTGTCAGTATACTGGTGAAAAATTATCTATGTAAAGTTGAAAGATGACTTGATTTTTTGAAATTCAAACGAAGTTGATATCTTAATAGGAAAAAATTACAAAAAATCTTAAAATCGGCCATTTTTACGCTTCGTGACAGAGGCACACAAAACAATTAGTGAAAAATCAAAATATTGACCTAAGTTTCCAAAATTTGGTGAGGATATTGAAAAAGACTTACCTTTAATAGATATCCTCAGTATTAATGATAATTATTAAAAACACGTTTGTAGTAACTTGCGAAACAGGCATGTTCCCAATTGGGAACATTGGCCTGTCGCCGCTATGCAAAGGAATCCGAGTTTCTTGTACGGCGTTATACCATTGAAGCGATAGAACTGGTGTATTTCGGCAATTTCTTTTCAGAAAAGAAAAACAAGGTTATATAATTGTTAAAGGGGAATCCCCTTTTAAAGAGGAAGTAGCTGGTTTGAATGTTTTTTTATTGAGTAATTGTTTTTTTTATTTGAATCTAATATTTCGCTTTGAGAAATGATGGGTGTGAATAAACCACGTTCATAAGTTCCCAGTGATTTATTCTTGTACAAATAAAAAAAGTTTATAGTAGATTCAGACAACTCACAAGCTCAGTATTATTTATTATACGTGAGAAATAAATTTATAAAATATTATTCAGAAAATTATTTCTATGATGGGAATAAACGTATAAAAGGTTTCAGATCTTTTAAAGTAATGTGAGTGAAATTTTCATTTAAATACATAAATGTTACATTCAAAAATCAATTATTTCATCCATTACTCAAAACTTTTAATCATAATTTTAGTACTCATTATTATTATCTATTTTTAAATCCTATTCATAAATGCATGATATCTTCAATATTTACCCGTGTTTGATAAAATAACTTGTTTTTTAATTATAAAAGGTTTAAAAATAATAATAGTCATTCATATTTTAGTTGTTTTTGATATCCCTATTCTTCAATTGAATTTTTCAGGCTAGTGTATAAAATTTAGAAGCATAATGATATAAAATTTATGTATTTCTCTGATGTGTTAAGTGAAATTGTCATTAAAATTTTAAAAAATAATGAAATTTATACAAAATTACTGCTTGAACTGAAACATAAATTACATATAAGGTTAAATTTGTAAGTTATTCCATATAATTTGGGTCATTATTCGATAGATTTATCACTATAGTCTATTCGCTCTTCCCCGGGAGAAGTATAGTCGGAAGTGGCCAATGTTCCCATCGTGAAAATCGCATGTAAAATTTTTTTATCACTTTCATCTTAAAATCTCTTAATTGAAGCATTAGAAGGTAAATTATGCAAAAAAATTTATTAAAATATACCTGGATCTGAATTCGGCCTGTAAAAGGTTAAGAAATTGAAAATGAAATCGGAACTGATACTTATTACAAAGAGTGATCCTCTTCAGGACGATCCAAACATTGGATTTGATCAGAAAATTTCTTCCACTTCGATCTCAGAATGATTGTATCTATTCTTTCGTCTGGTCCGGTCCTTCCCCTGAAAAACACAAACAGACAATTTCAAAACAGTGGAAATAATTAAGAAATTGAAATGAAATCGGAACTAATACTTATCAGTTTATTACAAAGAGTGATCCTCCTCAGGACGATCCAAACATTGGATTTGATCAGAAAATTTCATCCACTTCGATCTCAGAATGGATCTATTCAATCGTCTGGTCCGGTTTTTCTCCTGAAAACACACAAATAGACAATTTCAAAACAGTCGAAATAATTAAGAAATTGAAAATGAAATCGGAACTGATACTTATTACAAAGAGTGATCCTCCTCAGGACGATCCAAACATTGGATTTGATCAGAAAATTTCATCCACTTCGATCTCAGAATGGATCTATTCAATCGTCTGGTCCGGTTTTTCTCCTGAAAAACACACAAATAGACAATTTCAAAACAGTCGAAATAATTAAGAAATTGAAAATGAAATCGGAACTGATACTTATTACAAAGAGTGATCTCCTCAGGACGATCCAAACATTGGATTTGCTCAGAAAATTTCATCCACTTCGATCTCAGAATGGATCTATTCATTCGTCTAGTCCGGTTTTTCTCCTGAAAAACACACAAATAGACAATTTCAAAACAGTGGAAATAATTAAGAAATTGAAATGAAATCGAAACTAATACTTATCAGTTTATTACAAAGAGTGATCCTCCTCGGGACACATTTGATTTGATCAGAAAATTTCTTCCACTTCGGTCTCAGAACGGATCTATTCATTCGTCTGGTCCGGTCCTTTCCCTGAAAAACTCAAATAGACACTTTCAAAACAATGGAAATAATTAAGAAATTAAAAATGAAATCGGAACTGATACTTATTACAAAGAGTGATCTCCTCAGGACGATCCAAATATTGTATTTGATCAAAAAATATCTTCCACTTCGATCTGAGAAGGGAAGATAATATATCAATCTGTCTGATAATATTGTAAATAATGAAGATTCAAAAAAATATTTAGAAAGTCCTCCAGCCGCCGTGTTTACCCACAGCTCAAATAATGACAGACATAAAGATCCAATTATTAATATTATTAATATATCTTAAATTAATATTCTACTAATTACACTGGTCAACTCACACTTTAGTACCTGGAATGTTAGAGCTTTTTATGTATTTATTTGACCTCCTGATTCAGAATATGGCACCCATTTTTGCACAACTCTAGTTAGGTAAAACTCACAACTCTCAAGCGTCACCTCCAACCGTGGACCGGTTTCGTCCTTCTTAGGACTCATCAGCACGGTATAGGATGGTAACGCGAGAGAACGGAGGGCAAGTACTAGTCTATCCGACTATAACTGAAAAAGTGGTGACCATTGATTAGTCCTCCACTCATCTGCTGGAATGACAAAGGCATTCCTAGAACAGATTTAATTTCAGAAGGGCAAGGTAAATGAAAGAAGAATTTCACCATTTATTGCTGGTTAAGCGGACAATAGGTAAAACTCACAACTCTCAAGCGTCACCTCCAACCGTGGACCGGTTTTGTCCTTCTTAGGACTCATCAGCACGGTATAGGATGGTAACGCGAGAGAATGGAGGGCAAGTACTAGTCTATCCGACTATAACTGAAAAAGTGGTGACCATTGATTAGTCCTCCACTCATCTGCTGGAATGACAAAGGCATTCCTATAACAGATTTAATTTCAGAAGGGCAAGGTAAATGAAAGAAGAATTTCACCATTTATTGCTGGTTAAGCGGACAATAGGTAAAACTCACAACTCTCAAGCGTCACCTCCAACCGTGGACCAGTTTCGTCCTTCTTAGGACTCATCAGCACGGTATAGGATGGTAACGCGAGAGAACGGAGGGCAAGTACTAGTCTAGCCGACTATAACTGAAAAAGTGGTGACCATTGATTAGTCCTCCACTCATCTGCTGGAATGACAATGGCATTCCTAGAACAGATTTAATTCCAGAAGGGCAAGGTAAATGAAAGAAGAATTTCACCATTTATTGCTGGTTAAGCAGACAATAGGTAAAACTCACAACTCTCAAGCGTCACCTCCAACCGTTCAAAAACGCTTAATACGATTAATGGTGGTTAAGACTAAAAAATTTCGAATTTTTCAGAAGTAATTTAATATTCCCGGAACCAAAAAAAAGTTATTCTGTAGACCAGTGTTATTATTGCTTTAGGATCTAATACTAAATTTGTAAATAGATCCCTATGGTTTCCAGTCATCATTTGAGCTGTGGGTAAACATGGCAGCTGGAGGACTTTCTAAAGCTGTTCCCATAAAAGCAATAATATAACTAAATATACATCATTGTTATCTAGGTTATTTATATAGTGTTAGTAGTTAGTATTAGTTAGTATTAAGAGTTAGTTAGCATTTGTGAAGCTCAAGTTTTTCTTTCCGGACTTGATATCTTCCATCAGCTGAAATTACCTGAAAAATATCGCTATTGTGGAAATAATATTAACACTTTACACAGAAAAAAAAATTACAATAGTAAAACATTTTAACTTTTCTTTAAGAAATTCGATAAAATTTGACATATTAAACTATCAAACTGTTGATTACTTGAATTAAGGTAAGTGATCTGATAAAGAATAGGAAAAAAAGACTCCGGTTTCTATCCTTAGATCAGGGATAGAATTAGGATCGAGTACAAAATTATACCTACTACTTTATAAATATAAATACTAAATTAAGCTGAAGTTGACGATAGTAAATCCTTTGATTCTTACAGAAATCCAATTTCTTAAGCACTAAAGCAATCTCAATTAAGGAAAATACTCGCAAAACTTAGGATTACGTTTACTTAAGTTTGTTAAGTAGGGCTCAAGTTAACGAGAGCAAATTATTTGATTTATTAATACTCCGATTGATTGATCTTTAAGATCTTATTGATTACAGTAAAAGGAAAGTCCCTATATCGCCAGAAATTAAATCGCAAATAAGTAGATGATCAAATTTCAAAAATATTTACAACAAGATTTAGTACATCACTATATCTATGACTCAAAAAAAAAAGAAAAACTGAGTTAAGGATGCTAAATTATTTGATTCTTAAATCAAGTTGTTTAGGCACTAACACGATAATAAATGAGGAAGACTTACAAAACTCTAGACGCTAACATCCTCGGATATTCAAAATCTAGCTGATTGATCTTGACGTTGTCATCAAGTGAATCACTTCTGACTGTACCGTTGCCATCCGATCCACTGCACTCCAGAAAAAAAAGGTTAGGAACACACCTAACCTAACACACACCTAACACAGTTAACTCTTTCGAAGGGCGTGGTAGGTACCACTAATGAGATACTTTCATCTGACGTCAAGGGTCACATGTTGTAGGGTAAACACCATTGCATGGACCTATCGGAACGTTTGCAGAGCGACCGGATATCCCAAACTAAGAAATACGTCCTATCGACAAACTATACTCAATTGCAACTTAAGTTGAGCCTGACGTCATGGGTATACAGAAAGCCTGCTGGGTTACTAGAAGCTCTTATTGGCTGGCGAGTTTGAGAGCGAGTTGTATTACTACGCGTTACGCCACTTTAAAAAATAACAGTACTGAACATTTTATGCATATCGGGATGAAAAGATGCTTAATATACGTGGATTTAAAAAAAACTAATCATTATTCAAAATTGAAGATCTAAATTTCACTCAAAATCTATTATATGAACTATTTTCGGTGGTTTCTCTCAGCATATTTCTACAGGCTGAAGTTAAGTTGCAACTGAATATTAGGTCATCCCGAAAGTTTTGTATCTTCAGGGACAGTCTGTATACAATGTATTTTTTGGTATTTTTTGGTTGGCTCACTTTTCCAGCTTTCCTAGTTTTTACGATTAATAAAATTTTGTTTACTTCAAGTTGCCATTAATTGAAAACTTTCAAAATTAAAATTCAAAGGAATTTAACTTAAATTTTTGGTCCTATTAAGATTTTAAGGAAGATCTTATTTATTTCATGTATTGAAACTCATTTTATACTACTTTTGAAGAGCAGCGGTAGAATTTACAGCGATCTAGATTCCTGCAAATAATCATCCGGATCTTTCCTAATAAAGGGTTAGGGGTAGCAATCCAGCAATTTAATATAGGGATGATTGTGATCAAACTCTCCGGGTGCCTCAAAAAATATTTAAATCTAAGTTAAATTTTCCACACTTGTTAAAAAATACTTAAATCTTTAGTTGTTTTATGGAAGTAGCCAGTTAGTTTTAATTTAAAAATCTTAACTTTAGAAAAAATGCAAAATTTTGAGCAGAAAAGAAATGAAGTAACATGTTATCATTGATGTAAGGTAAGGAAAGCGGAGTTGTCGATCAGTCCCCAAAATCAAGCCAAGATGCTAAGTTGACGGTAGATAAAGTTACAGTTTATATTGGTATCACATAGAGGAAAAGTGTCAAAAATATCTTATATACAGATGCTCCCAAGAGCGACAAAACTTTCGGGGTGACCTAATATAATAAACGCTCTCAATAATAAATCCCCCTACGACAGTTGTCGTATTCTTCTCAGGGTGAAAGTATTCCATTTCAAAAATATTTTAAATGTCAATCCATCAGGCCCGTGCTGGCCAGGGGGGACAGGGGGACGTGTCCCCCTGCGCCCTTTGCTCAGGCGCCCTTTTAAAGAGATACTTTTCTACTGTAATTTATTCGTGAACTTCTCAATGTTTTTATGGGCTCTTTTTCAGCAAACTTAACCAATAGTGGTTTTACAATTCATTCTTGGTTCATCAAGTCTGAAACGCGAAGGCATCTAAAAGTTTTTTTAAGCTCTTACCATCAAATTTCGTTATGAATTTGTATTTTTAGGGCGCCTTTATTTAAAGATTAACAATGAAATAAAAAAGTAAGGTGGTTTATATTCAAGGCGCCGAATCCCTTAGTTAAACACGTTGAAATTGCTAGGGTGCTTTCATTTAAACTGTCAAATGAAATCAAAAAGAATTTAGTTAAAATTAGGGGAAGACAGGGGGTGTTTTCAAGGCGCCCCTTTTTTATGCAAGCAAGCTATTTTAAAAGATTCTCCCAAATTTTAACGACTGGCCACACACCAAGGGCTTCTTGACCAAGGCCTGCCCTTAGTCAAAATAATAATTACCTTTGAAAATGTAAATTCAGGGAGATTTTTTTAGCAATCCCTGACATTCTGACATATTTTTAAGCTGTATTTTCTTTCCTTTTTTTCCCTCCGGGTGTAACTCAAAGGGTCTCAAAATGAGTCTAAACACTACTTTTAAAAATTCTAAAATTTTTCTGGGGGAGGACCCCCAGACCCCCCTTTTAAATTTCTTAATTTTTTATGTACTGTTTCTCTTCAATATTTAGACTTACAAGGAGTGGTACAAGAGTTTTTGGTGTAATCATCCGCACAGGAGGGGAATCAGCTAAATACTTTTTAAACAAAAATCAAATGTTGAAATAACAACAATAAAAAAACACAAGTAGCATTATTGCTTTGTAATTTTTAAAATGCCACCAATCTTTAAAAAAACTTTTTAGGTTTAATAATCATTTATGTAGTTGCGCCCTTACACCCTTTGTCCACCGCCCTCTGAAGGTACCCAGCACGGACCTGCAATCCATGGTAATCTATCTTACCACTTATCATTTGTGCTGCCAGCTATTAATTAATATTTTGAGAAATAATAATAAAAACCTTGACCACATAATTATAGGCTTTAACCCTTTATAAGGCCGTGTGTGTAGTATACTTCAAACCAAACATGGAAAACACACAAAATTTAACTAATTTATTATTCCCTTGGTAAATTTTAGTATTTGAAAATCATATTTTAAAAATATCATGTAATGCGATATAAATATAAATGCAAAACATATGATGACCTACCTTTGAATCATCCTTTGAACAGCTCCCAGTGGGCGGTGGGAAGTACTTCCTACTAAAAAATCTTAATAAGTTCTGAAATCTAAAAAAAAAAGTTAAAAATCTAAATAACTTAGCTTATTAAAGTAATATTAATTTTAATAAGCTAAGTTAATTATCTTTTTATAAATCAATCTCAATACCAAACATATTTTAACAAATTTTTAATATTTATATAATTTTTTTTAGAAAAATGGCCTTAGAAAGGGTTAAACTGTTCAAAGGAATCTTCGTTCAGTTCGCACAGTTACGTCAAGTTTACGTCAATTTACCAAGGAATCTACTTCAATAGGAATTGCACTTAATTTTCTGACTAGTACAGATAGATAACAATTATGTTAGCTAGTTAATTAGTATTTTGATGATTAATTACTTAAATTAATAACTGATGCAGATTATCTTCAATTTGTGTTTGAGAAATTAAACAGGATTTTCATTACTTTCTTCGAAACGATTTTTTAGGAATCGATAGTAGGATGTAATCGAACATCGGCAATCGAATCCAAGAATCGAACCCCAGGAATCGAATCAAACGATTTTTTAGATCGCTTAAAATTGTCCACTTGCTACAATTTTTTATATTTTAGAAGCTTTAACCTTTCTTTTCCCCTATCTTAAGGTTAACCGAGAATCAAACCTTCAATTGGTGTAAACTCCAACTCTCAAGCTTCACCTCCAGCTATGGACTGGTTTAGTCCTTGTTAGGACTCATCAGCACGACATAGGAAGGCTGGGGACAATTTATTAGACCTTCACTATCTGCTGAAGTAAACTGCATTCCTAGAACAGATTTAATTCCCAAAAGGCAAGGATGGGAATTTTAACTAGGACGAAACCGGTCAATGGCTGGAGGCAAAGCTAGAGATTGAGTTTACACTTTTTGTTCCTTTTACCAGCGGTACTAGTGAAATACTCCTTTATCTTCTATTGGTAGTTGAAAAAGGAATATTGGTTTTAAGCCAATCAGAGTTGGTGAAAAGGTTTGATTTCAGTTTAACCTAAGGTCAGGTTACTGGTGAATAATAAATATGTAAAGGAAATCGTAATAGTTTGGGCTTACTATACTATGTTCACTTAGAGGACGAGCCTAAGGCGAAATGTATTACAAGCAGTTACTACTGTAATTACCATCGAAAAAATTTTCTTGTGCAATGACAACGCAGTCGAAACAGAAGTAGTTAGAATATTGTAAAAAAATTGGTCACTGAAGTTGTGTAATGAGCGTTATTGAGCGTTTTTGATCCTGTTTCAGGCGCCTATTCTAAATGAACAGACTATAGTTGGAACACCCGGTACATGTCAGTATTTTGATGATTGATAAATTTCACACTTTTCATAAAGCACATTTACAAGGCTTTATATTTTGAATCCTTTAGAACGTATTGCCGATCTTCATTGGAATGACATTTAACCCGTTAACGCCCAGCGTCCTCGTTTGAGGACAGTGCATAAAAGGGTGTGTAAAATCTTTCCTTTTTCCGGAAACGATTGTTTATTTTGCATGACGATAGATGGCAATACTACAAAACATGCCACAAATTATCAAGTGTCTGGGTTTGTTTTAAGGTCCTTGATTCGGCTCGCAATTTCGCGCTTTTTTCATGTATTACACTTGTGTTGCCTTTCTGTCTAGCTACATCGGCTGAAGTCAAGGTAATAATTTTATTTTCTGTAGTATTTCAAATTAAAGTCATATGTATACATATAAAAGAAAATTAGTAACTTTTAAAAAAATTTCGTTTTCAAAAATGACGTCCAATTTTACTGTCCTCGTTTGAGGACGCTGGGCGTTCCAGACAACTTTTTTCCGATTTCTACTCATTACAGTTTTTTGATTTTTTCGATCTACTATCGTGTTAAAGCTGTTCTCCAAATATTATAAGGTAGTTAATAATATTTATTTTTGTTTTAGAAGGGTTTTTAGTAATTACAATGGATCATAAGTTCTACCGATTGCAGAATTGTGAGGACCTATTGCAGAATTGCAGGATTTTGAGACTATAAAAAGGCAATAAAATGGCTCGATGTCCTCTGAAATCTCGGAATAAATAGAAAAAGTACCTAAGGGGATTTGTGAACATAAATTTAATAAGGGAAATAAAATGTCGATGTGACATATTTTGTAAATCATATTTTGAGCACCTTGTTTTCCCAAATATCATACCAAGTGCTAGAGTTTATTTAAAATTAACGCGCATTTTGTTCATGTATCATATATGTATTGAATTTTCATGTATTTAACATGTTCCTCATGATTTCCTAATAAAAGTTTTCCCTCACTATCAACTATCACACTTCGTACAACACAAAATCTGTACCATTTGATTTACTCAAAAGGAGATAAATTCTTAAAATTAATAAAAATAATGCTATAAAGTGTAATTTATTAATTTCATCATAAAGTCTTATAAAATACTGTAACTAGTCCATTTTAAGTTGTTTGGCATACTTATATGCGTTATTTTTCTATTTGCTGACTTTTCTGATCTCTTGATTTTTTTACGCCGGAACGCCCAGCGTCCTCAAACGAGGACGGGCTGTAACTGCCACACTAATTAACAAAATGTTTAAATTTTGGATTTTTTGTCTTAATTAGGTCATAATTACACCAATTTGAAATAATCATAGAAATATTTTCGGTAGAATTAATTCGGGCGTTAACGGGTTAATTTTGCCCCATCGCGTGTCAATGAACCGCAAATTCAAACAAAAAAAATATCTTTTCCCAGAAACCCTCTAAAATTAAATCACAGATGAAATCCAAGATGAAAAGAGAAATAAAATCGACAAATACCTCCAGACGAATTTCTAGGACATGATCTTTCCCCCGCTCAGACGAAATTCCTTTTCCCAAAAAGATTTAAGTTAAATTCCTCTTTGAAAATCTACAACTCAGACGCATTTCGCATTATCATTTCCATTAAGAAAAGTCGCCATTTTTCTTTCGGAAAAAGCTGCGTTTCTAATGATGCCAGATTCTTGAACTCAAAAGATATTGGTTTATCATTGCCTAGAGTTATTTTAATGAGAAGAAACTTTATTTACGTTATATATCGATAATTGTTCGGAGAAATATATGGATCTTTCCTTACTTTTGTGCTAGTAACATTATACGATATATCTAATCAGATTATTAATTTCTTTCAGGATTAGTGCCCTTAGTTTGTATTCAATCAACTTAAATTCAACTATTTCTATCGTATCAGTTATTTTTTCTTTCTATATTTTAGCTTCAAAAAAACACTCTAGATTTTATCAGGAAGGAACTTAAGAAATCCTTTTAAAGTTTGGTCACCCCAATAGTTATTTTGTTAAAAAAAGAAGTTATTTTATTTTAAATTTTTTTAAACTGTGTCCCAATATTATAAGGCAGGGATTAACGAAAGAAAAGTGTAAGAAATATAATTGCATATTTGGAGAAATTGGTTGTTTAAGGGGACGCGGTACCTTTCTAAAAATTCAAATAATTCCTAAAAATTCATTCCTAAAAATTTAAATTTTATGAGTTTTTTTAAAGAAAATTTAAAATTTAAGAGGTGTTTTTAAAATGCTACTCCTCCTACAATTACTGACTTAAACTCACAAAATTTGGTGGTCAAATACATTGAACTATGTACCATAAAAATTTTTATCGGTTTAGGGTTTGTAGTATTTTAAGTACTGAAAATATTTTCTTTCTTGAATCCCTTCTTAAAAAAGCCCTAAAATACTAAAATTCACAACTTAGTAATTTTTAAAAAAAAATCTACCATGGGTATCCGAAAACCCATACAAATTTTCGTTATACACACTTCCAACAATAGTCAGAAAAAAATTCAAAAGATTTGGTCTGATAGATAAAAAGCCTTAGCATTTTAAACAATGAAAAAGTGGTTCTGAGTAAAAGGACTTTGAAGTTTCCATAACCCATAGAAACCTTAATACTTTCATATATAAAATTAACTACAACTTGAATATTTTTCAACGAAAAGTTTTGAAAATTTGTAGGATGATAGACAAATGCAAATTAGATTAGTTTGGATTAAAAAAATATTTTTCGGAATTTTGTCGAAACAGAGGTACCGCGTCCCCTTAAACCAATTTGTTAACGTTTAACCGTATTTGCGTATTAGGGTTACTTGGGGTAAGTGAGTCACTGGGGTAAGTGGGTCACCCCCCTAAAACTATAATATGCACAGGAAATTTCACACTTACTCGCATTGATTTTGTTGCAGCTTGTCACACCGATGAGTTTTTCATATATTTGAGATTTGCTTAATTTATTTTTAAGATTATAGAACTAATTTAAAATAGATTCCCAGAATGGATTTTTTGGTGAGTTCAAGACGCATTTTTCAAATTATTTCCAGGTATAAGTTTCCATTACATTTTAATATTTATTGAACTGTTTTGCAGAGTTTGACCTAAAATACATACTACAATTTGAAATTTTTCAAAATTTTTAATTTTGAAGTGTTTAAGAGGGGTGTCCCACTTACCCCATAGTTTTAGCATGGTTGGGGTAAGTGGGACTCCTCAGTGTGGGGTAAGTGGGACCCCTCTTTATTTAGTAAGTGAGACCCCTTATTATGATATAAGTGGTTCTAAAGGGTCCCTCATGATATAGGAACTATTACTGAAGATATGAGCGGATTTCAGGGGGGTTATAGGGTTAATTTTTCCCAATATTTTCAGAAAATTTCGATTTATAGTAGCAAGATCTTTTACTCACCACTTCAAATAGTTTGATCGACATTTTATATCCAATTTGCGTTTTAATTTAAGTTATGGTGAGTAAAGTGAAATATCTCATCAACAGTGTTTTTTCTCATTTAATGTGTTTTTTATCTTACAATGTGTATTAAAGTGCCCAAATAAATCTTAATCAACCTTATTATGTTTTTTCAACACTATTTTATATGCTAAAATAAAACATATCCCTTTGCCCTTTCGAAACATTCTTTAAAATACTTATTTTGCTTTTCATTCGATTCTTACCTTGTCATATTGATTTTGATGTGAGTATATTTCTCACTCATGGATACAGTTACAATAAAATATTTTATATTGAAATTTACTTTACTTTATCAAGTAAGACCCACTTGCTTCCATTTAAGTTTTGCTTGCTTTAAATATAAATAAAGAGGGGGTGACCCACTTACCCCATGTCTTGGGATAACTGGGTCACCCATCACATTATTGATAAAAAGACCAGTTAAGAAAAATGTAAAGCTTTATTTTAGAAACTACTGATAAATTTTTGTTTATAGATAGACTTTTTAACGAAATTAGTCAACAAGTACAAAATAAACCCTTTCAAAACTTTTTCTATAAAGCTCCAAAAGTGTACTAGGCCAAAAAGGGGTCCCACTTACCCCAAGTGACCCTATAAGATAAAAATATAAACAAGACCCATAACACTATTTGTACATGTTTT